>OU342743.1:430012657-430356676 GCA_910589775.1 Avena eriantha | reverse complement strand
TTGGTTGATCCATATGTGGTTTGTGAAAAGAACACACACGCAATGCAATTTGGTTAATCCATGTGTGGTTTGTTGAAAGAACACACATGGAATGACTCTAGTGGATCCATGTGTGGTTTCTAGAAAAGAACACACATGCAATGACCACTGGTTAATCCATATGTGATTTGTGGAAAGAACACACATGCAATGACATTGGTTGATCCGTGTGTGGTTTGTGGAAAGAACACACATGTAATGACTCTAGTGCTTGTTTTAGTATAAGAACACACATGCAATGACTCTAGTGGGTCCATATGTGGTTTGTGAAAAGAACACACATGCAATGACTCTAGTGGATCCATATGTGGTTTGTGGAAAAGAACACACATGCAATGACCACTGATGGATCCATAAGTAGTTTGTGGAAACAACACAAATGAAGTGAACACTGGCGGATCCATATGTGATTTGTGAAAAGAACACACATGCAATGCCATTGGTTGTTCCATATGTGGTTTGTGAAAAGAACACACATGCAATGCCATTGGATAATCCATGTGTGGTTTGTGGAAAGAACACACATGCATTGACTTAGGGGGGTCCATATGTGGTTTGTGGAAAAGAACACACATGCAATGACCACTGGTTGATCCATAAGTGGTTTGTGGAAAGAACACACATGCAATGACACTGGTTGATCCATGTGTGGTTTTGTGGAAAGAACACACATGCAATGACCCTATTGCTGGTTTTAATATAAGAACACACATGCATTGACTCTAGTGGGTCCATATGTGGTTTGCGAAAAGAACACACATGCAATGACTCTAGTGGATCCATATGTGGTTTGTGGAAAAGAACACACATGCAATGAACACTGGTGGATCCATAAGTGGTTTGTGGAAAGAACACACATACAGTGAACACTGGTGGATCCATATGTGATTTGTGAAAAGAACACACATGCAATGCCATTGGTTGATCCATATGTGGTTTGTGAAAAGAACACACATGCAATGCCATTGGTTAATCCATGTGTGGTTTGTGGAAAGAACACACATGGAATGACTCTAGTGGATCCATGTGTGGTTTGTGGAAAAGAACACACATGCAATGACCACTGGTTAATCCATATGTGGTTTGTGGAAAGAACACACATGCAATGACACTGGTTGATCCATGTGTCGTTTGTGGAAAAGAACACACATGTAATGACTCTAGTGCTTGTTTTAGTATAAGAACACACATGCAATGACTCTAGTGGGTCCATATGTGGTTTGTGAAAAGAACACACATGCAATGTCTCTAGTGGATCCATATGTGGTTTGTGGAAAAGAACACACATGCAATGACCACTGGTTGATCCATATGTGGTTTCTGGAAAGAACACACATGCAATGACACTGGTTGATCCATGTGTAGTTTGTGGAAAGAACACACATGCAATGACCCTAGTGCTGGTTTTAATATAAGAACGCACATGCATTGACTCTAGTGGGTCCATATGTGGTTTGTGAAAAGAACACACATGCAATGACTCTAGTGGATCCATATGTAGTTTGTGGAAAAGAACACACATGCAATGAACACTGGTGGATCCATAAGTTGTTTCTGGAAAGAACACACATGCAGTGAACACTGGTGGATCCATATGTGATTTGTGAAAAGAACACACATCCAATGCCATTGGTTGATCCATATGTGGTTTGTGAAAAGAACACACATGCAATGCCATTGGTTAATCCATGTGTGGTTTGTGGAAAGAACACACATGGAATGACTCTATTGGATCCATGTGTGGTTTGTGGAAAGAACACACATGCAATGACACTGGTTGATCCATGTGTGGTTTGTAGAAAGAACACACATGCAATGACTCTAGTGGTTGTTTTAGTATAAGAACACACATGCAATAACTCTAGTGGGTCCATATGTGGTTTGTGAAAAGAACACACATGCAATGACTCTAGTGGATCCATATGTGGTTTGTGGAAAAGAACACACATGCAATGACCACTAGTGGATCCATAAGTGGTTTGTGGAAAGAACACAAATGAAGTGAACACTGGTGGATCCATATGTGATTTGTGAAAAGAACACACATGCAATGCCATTGGTTGATCTATATGTGGTTTGTGAATAGAACACACATGTAATGCCATTAGTTAATCCATATGTGGTTTGTGGAAAGAAGACACATGAAATGACTCTAGTGGATCCATGTGTGGTTTGTGGAAATGAACACACATGCAATGAGCACTGGTTGATCCATATGTGGTTTGTGGAAAGAACACACATGCAATCACGCTAGTTGATCCATGTGTGGTTTGTGGAAAGAACACACATGCAATGACTCTAGTGCTAGTTTTAGTATAAGAACACACATGCAATGACTCTAGTGGGTCCATATGTGGTTTGTGAAAAGAACACACATGCAATGTCTCTAGTGGATCCATATGTCGTTTTTGGAAAAGAACACACATGCAATGAACACTGGTGGATTCATACGTGGTTTGTGGAAAGAACACACATGTAGTGAACACTAGTGGATCCATGTGTGATTTGTGAAAAGAACACACATGCAATTCCATTGGTTGATCCATATGTGGTTTGTGGAAAGAACACACATGCAATGACTCTAGTGGATCCATATGTGGTTTGTGGAAAAGAACACACATGCAATGACCACTGGTTGATCCATGTGTGGTTCATGACAAGAACACACATGCAATGATACTGGCTGATCCATGTGTGGTTCTTGACAGGAACACACATGCAATGACTCTACTGTTGGTTTTAGTATAAGAACACACATGCAATGACTCTAGTGGGTCCATATGAGGTTTGTGAAAAGAACACACATGCAATAACTCTAGTGGATCCATATGTGGTTTGTGGAAAAGAACACAGATGCAATGACCACTGGTTGATCCATATGTAGTTTGTGGAAAGAACACACATGCAATGACACTGGTTGATCCATGTGTGTTTTGTGGAAAAGAACACACATTCAATGACCACTGGTTGATCC
Source organism: Avena eriantha (assembly GCA_910589775.1). Classification (NCBI taxonomy): domain Eukaryota; kingdom Viridiplantae; phylum Streptophyta; class Magnoliopsida; order Poales; family Poaceae; genus Avena; species Avena eriantha. The sequence continues at coordinate 430,353,663 of OU342743.1, read as the reverse complement.
ATATGTGGTTTGTGGAAAGAACACACATGCAATGACACTGGTTGATCCATGTGTGGTTTGTGGAAAGAACACACATGCAATGACTCTAGTGCTGGTTTTAGTATAAGAACACACATGCAATGACTCTAGTTGGTCCATATGTGGTTTGTGAAAAGAACACACATGCAATGACTCTAGTTGATCCATATGTGGTTTGTGGAAAAGAACACACATGCAATGAACACTGGTGGATCCATAAGTAGTTTGTGGAAAGAACACACATGTAGTTAACACTTCTGGATCCATATGTAATTTGTGAAAAGAACACACATGCAATGCCATTGGTTGATCCATAAGTGGTTTGTGAAAAGAACACACATGCAATGCCATTGGTTAATCCATGTGTGGTTTGTGGAAAGAACACACATGCAATAACTCTAGTGGATCCATATGTGGTTTGTGGAAAAGAACACACATGCAATGACACTGGTGGATCCATACGTGGTTTGTGGAAAGAACACACATGCAGTGAACACTAGTGGATCCATATGTGATTTGTGAAAACAACACACATGTAATGCTATTGGTTGATCCATATGTGGTTTGTGAAAAGAACACACATGCAATGCCATTGGTTAATCCATGTGTGGTTTGTGGAAAGAACACACATGCAATGACTCTACTGGATCCATATGTGGTTTGTGGAAAAGAACACACATGCAATAACCGATGGTTGCTCCATGTGCGGTTCATGACAGGAACACACATGCAATGACACTGGTTGATCCATGTGTGGTTCTTGATAGGAACACACATGCAATGACTCTAGTGCTAGTTTTAGTATAAGAACACACATGCAATGACTCTAGTGGGTCCATATGTGGTTTGTGAACATAACACACATGCAATGACTCTGGTGGATCCATTTGTGGTTTGCGGAAAAGAACACACATGCAATGAACACTATTGGATCCATAAGTGGTTTGTGGAAAGAACACACATGCAGTGAACACTGGTGGATCCATATGTGATTTGTGAAAAGAACACACATGCAATGCCATTGGTTGATCCATATGTGGTTTGTGAAAAGAACACACATGCAATGACATTGGTTAATCCATGTGTGGTTTATGGAAAGAACACACATGCAGTGACTCTACAGGATCCATCCGTGGTCTGCGGAAAGAACACACATGCAATAACCACTGGTTGATCCATGTGTGGTTCATGACAGGAACACACATGCAATGAACACTAGTGGATCCATATGTGGTTCTTGGAAGGAACACACATGCAATGACATTGGTTGATCCATGTGTGGTTCATGACATGAACACACATGCAATGACACTGGTTGATCCATATGTGGTTTGTGGAAAGAACACACATGCAATGACACTGGTGGATCCAAATGTGGTTCATGACAGGAACACATATGCAATGACTCTAGTGGATACATATGTGGTTTGTGGAAAGAACACACATGCAATGAACTCTAGTGGATCTATCTTGGCATAATTTTATGTATGCCACGATGTATTTCATTGTAAAAGACACCCACTTTCCATTTTTATACTACTCAGCTTTGCCCTTGGTTTTTTGATACTACCCACTTTTGCCCCTCTCTCTCTTTCGTAGAAGCCCAAACCTGTGCCCATTCTGTCTGCTATGGCTTGATTGGTTGTCACAGTTGTCACACAGATCGTGCGCACCAACCGCTGATCTTGTGTGATCCAACGAGGCTCGTTGCACATGTCGTGCCCTTCACAGGACAGCGCGAGATAGCATGGACGTCTCCCTCAACGAGACTTCTACAAGAAGGAACACGATGCCGTCCATGGAAAAAGTCGTTGAGTGGTCATGTCATGTTTAATCTAGTCTTCAAAGGCTACAAGTCTACTGCACGACAACTGGTCATCCATGGCCCACGGGCTATACCATTTTTACTACGCAGGGCGCCTGCACTCTCACTTCCGACAGGCCACCACCACACGAATCTTCCATGTGACAGCTGTAGCCGGAAGAGCTTCCTACTAGGGCCCTCGAGGAGGCCTAAACGTCCCTGCATTAAAACCCCGCCTATCGGGTCCTCCATTCGAACTCATCCACTACTCTCTCTTCCCTATCTAGCAAAACCCCACAATCTTGACCGTACTTGCACGAACTTTCTCCATGAAATCAGTGCGTGGGGGTGAGTGTCCGGGCATCGCCGCTAGGGTGGTGCTTCACGCGGCAGATCTGGAGGAGCATCACGCAGCACAAGGTGAGGAGGATGTGCAGTTCAACCACTTGGGGGCCCATGTGCTCGCCGATGTTGATGACTTCGGAGGGGTCAATGAGGGCGTGGAGTTCGACGAACACGCTCCGCTCGTGTACCCGGAGGTACATCTATTTCTACATGTTTCATATTTTTTGCTCGAGCTTAATCTACCCTGGTGTCATAAAAAGAATCTAGTCCTAATGATTAGATACAATGTACGAACCGGTACATGGAGAGATCTAGTTTGTTCTAAATGAATCCACATTATTTATTTATTAATAAGTTACCAAGACCACAAACCACATTAATTTAGGAGCGAGCTGGGGAGACAGCCGTAATGAACTGGTGAACCTATATTATTGCATCGAAAGTAACTCGGAATGGTGGAACGAATATATATTTATTATTTTGCTCATTTTGGTTTGTATTCCATACATTATAGGTGGATTCAGGTGAGATGGACTCTGACAAGGAGACCAGGGACAACAAGAGCCACCATGTCATGAAGAAGCTCAAGAGCGGGATAATCCCTTTCCGCACTTGACTTGGGGAGCTCAGGTGCCCTTTTTGTAAGAAAGGAGTCAACCCAAGGATTGCCAGCTTGATTCTGCATGCGGTTGGCATCGGTAAAAGCCCGGCTAGTAAACACAAGTTGACGACCAAGGCTAAGCATGCTGCTTATGGCAAATTCCTGAGGGAGTATGTCAAGACCGGCCTAGTGTCCCCTTACTTAGGAATCAACAACTTCTAGCCGACCAACCCGTCACTGTGCTGGCCCGGCCACTAATAATATTTAGTTCTCTTACCGTATCTAGACCCTTAAACTATGGGGATTTCTATTTTCGTACCCTTCAAAATATATTCAAGTTCATCTGTTTATGGAGTTAAAGTTCTGGTGGCATACTCATTATTTTGCATGGATAAAGGGGTGCCCCCGACAGATATAAGGGTTATCTTGTCCGCTAGATCACAGAGGATCAATGGTTGGTGGGCACGATCCGTGTGACAACTGTCTCGACCAATTAGAGCATAACATCGAAGATGAGCACATGTGCGAGAGATGGATACAAAGAGAGGGGAAAACCGAGTAGCACTTAAGAACCAAGGGCAAAACTGAGTAGAACATAAAAACCAAGGGCTAACTGAGTAGAAATTAAAAACCAAGGGCAAGCGTGAGAAAGGGATTCAAATAGAAAATATAAAATAGAAAATGATTTAAAAATCTAACCAAACCGCTAGTGTTATGCTCGAGGGCAAAACTGAGTACAACTGAATCGCCAGGGTTAGACACGAGGAAAAAAACGCGACTCATGGTATGCGTGTGCGGTGCACGGGGCGGTAGCGGACACGTGTGGCCGTGCATGGTGCATTAGCGTATGCGGTGCACGGTAGTGCAACGAAACGTCGCTTCCCTTCTCCTTTAATAGAGGCCTCCCCACTCCCACTCATCACGCACTTGCTCACTCAACCGTCTCCATTGTCCCATCACCTTCTACAAACGCCCACCAAAACTCCAACCATGCCGGCGTGGAGAAGAACGGCGCGGTGGCCATCGGCCCCTCTAAGGCCGCCAGCGAGGAGCCCCCATCCCCATATAGACCCTCGTCCCCGTCCCCGCATCCGTCGTAGCCGCCGGCGAGGAGGCCCCCGCCGGTCTCGGATAGATTCCGCTTGGCTGGGACCCCTACGAGGAGGTTGTCTACATAAGGCCGGAGAACCCCTACGACACCAGCATCGCCGACCCATGGTCGGAGGTAACCAGGGTTTTCTCCCCTTCCCTTGTTCTTTCCCCGTTCCCATCGTTGGAAGCTAGATCGTATGTTATTAGGGCTCGGCTATTCGTATTTTTACAGTAGCTAATCCTCTTGTGTTAGATCTCGATTATCAATGAATCCCCCTGTTCGTAGTTGGGATCAGTATTCGATTTGGTTTGAGATTTGTTGAATAATCAGGAGATCTCATTCGGTTAATTTATGCAAAAAATCAATCCCGATAATCAAAGTATCTCAATCATGTCCTTATTTCAATCTACTGTGTTTTTCCAACAGGAGGATAGCAGCGACCTCCGCAGCGATAACGAGTCCAAGGACACTAAGACTCGTCATGTGCTGAGGAGGCTAAAGTCCGGTCAGTACAACAACTTCTTCGCCGGCGACGTGTACAGGTGCCCCTTCTGCCCCACCAGGAGGCTCCGCGCCACGGACTTTAAGTCCCTCGTGAAGCATGCCGAGGACGTGAGGACCTGCGGCGAGTCCGTGAACGTCCACGGCATCATGGCCAAGTACCAGGCGTGTTGTCTTCACCTCTGCAACCTCCAGAAGGTGGCTATCGAGGAGGGTCGCATGCCCCTGATCAGACCCAAGGCGTCCAAGGTCAAGGGGCTGGGTAGCAAGAAGTGGAGGAGGCGCCAGAGGGAGGAGGCAGATGCCCTCCTAGCAGAGGCCACGAGGGGCCACTGATCAGCTGCTGCTGTAAAGCAGCTTGTTTTGTCTTGTCTGTGTTGAACCTGTCAGCTGCTGCTACTGCTGAGCAGCCTAATTGTCGAACCTCGTTAAGTACCATACTATATAACCTATAGTAGTTGCTTTATCTACATCTGCTCTGTTTACTGAATTTATTTATGGTGTTGGTTTGTTTTGCTGCTCTAGATTTGCTACAAGATTGGGGAAAACGAGGGCAAAAGGAACAATGAATAAAGAGAGAAGCTGCTCTAGATTCCCTACCTCTTTGGGCAAAAAAACACAACTATTAGAGAGAGAGAGAGAGAGGGGAAAAGGCGCTCTTAAAAAGGCCAAATAACAAAAAAAAACTTTAAATTTAGGCGTGAGGGCGCACGTAACGGCCAAGCCTTTGACCAGACGGCACCCCCCTCTGAGCGCATGTGAGGGCTTCGGAATATAGGGAGGGAAAAAGTGAGGACAAACGAGACACAATGCTGCTATAACTAAATCTTACAAAAAGCTGAATTTGGCTTTACCATGCAATTTGGCTTGATCTCCACAATGTAGCTATTCTAAATCCCTAAACTATGCGGTGCGTTGAAACCTAATGCTTTTCCACCGAAACATGTGTTGCAAAGTTGCTTGATCGTGCATGCTTACACAAGTGGCCTATAGAGAAACTTATAGAATCATGGGCAAATGAGCTTGATTTTGGCAAATTCTGGACAAGCTTTGCGCAATCGGTAGGCTTGATCGGCTGGGCGGCTGCCCCGGGGTGCAGGGATGCTAGGTTCATTTCTATGCTTACACTTCTTAAACTTGTTAGGAATAATATCTGTACACTTCCTTCTGTCCTGTAAACGTTACGTCGTGTCAGCACCGCGCACCAGCTGCGGATCGGCAACGGGACGGTGGTCTACGTGACCGGTCTCTGCCACGCCAAAGCCACATCGCACACCCATCCCATTGCCTACCAGGACGGATGCCGAATTTAATCGCTAGGATTGGAAACCAACTGTGCTTGCCTGGTCAAACTGGCCTCCACATGGTTATGACCGAAATATTGGTAAACGCAATTTAAGCATCGCCTTCCGTCTCCTCAGCACATCACTGTGCAAAAATCCCCAACTCATTCCTTCCATCGCCCTCCGCCGCCACCGTAAGAACCATCGACGCTGCCGCAGGCACCGCCTCCGCCAGGCCATACAACCACAACAGATCACTCCACCGCCACGCCCAGTCCTAGCCACCACTACCGACCATAGGCCACCGCTGCCGCATTAGCTGCTGCCATGGATGCAGAGTACGGCGTGTTCGGCAACGGGAGCAACTTCACCGACGAGTACACCGTCACCGCCCATGGCACCACCAAGCTGACGGTCGTCCACACAAATGCGTCAGCGGAGGTCGCCAAGGGCATTGCAATCTACGAGCGGTGGCTACAGGAGCCAATGGCCAGGTACAAGATCGTCGACCTTGACCTCGAGTATATCGAAGATAGGAAGAGGATGGCGGTTTTGCAGCTGTCCATGCGCAACCATTGCCTTGTATACCACATATGTAGGGCCAAATCTGTATGCCCGGAGCTTCACGAGTTCCTACACAGGAGAGAGATCTACTTCGCCAGCGTCGACATCAAGAAGAACAATCCGAAGCTAGAGCAGGATCTCCTTGTTCATGTCGTCAATCACGTCGATCTCCAACATTTGTGGAGGTACCCGGATGGCGGTACGGGGAAAGCCGGCATGGCTAGACTCGCTGCTGACATCATCGACCGCGAGAACGCCGACATGAAAGTCGAATTCCCGAAGCACCTACATGAGCGATGGGAGTGGAGGCACCTGGATTACGATGCGCTCAAGTACGCAGCCAGGGACGCGTATGTCTACTATGAGATGCTCAACAGGATCTGGCGGGTGGGTGAGTGTGATGTTTACCACTACTAGTTTTGTATTTCGTTCCTAGTTTTATCTCGCCTGTATTTTATCTCGCATGTATTTTCTAAGCATTCTGTGTGTAAGAACCAAGCTCGTATGATCCCTGTGCTATTAGCTACTTAACCTGTATGAATTACATTCCCCTTTTGTATGCTCAGCAATCATTCTCACAAATTTTGTCTGTACCATTTGCATGCGACAAAATCCAGGATTGACATGCATAAGGTGTGATACAGTCATAAGTCATAACCAAACCCACATTATAGCGAAGGACACAGTCATAACAAAACCCAGATTATAGTTTGACAAAGGTAATACATAGCAGTTCGTAATTTCTCACATAGTGTACTTCTAAAATAACATGTTTTCATAAATAGGACAATCATGCACTAAAAGTCTACATCCCAGCCTGTTGGAGAAGGGAACCGATCCCAGGATGCCTTGGATCGCTTGCCCCGGCTTGTAGATTCATCTACACTCCGGCATCTGGGGCAAACAACCTGCCTTGGTGGTGGTTTAGTGATGCGATGCCTAGAATGATATTTTACAATCTGGCGGTACAGCTCGTGGCTAACATACCCGTCAATTACAGCGTACTTCAGATTAGGTTCAGAAAGTGGCTTATCCTCCCAGTAATCGTGCCCTAAATGGCTCCACGAACATCTCGGAAATTTGCCCTTCATCTAAGCGTACCACGGGTCGATGAGTTCGGAGGCAAGAGTGGCCATCCCGGTCTTGCCGCCCTTCGTCCCTGGGATCCAGTAAATTTCCTGGATGTCCACTCTGCACTCCTTTGGGATTCTAATGTTGACAGTCGGGCTTTCAAGCAGTTTAGTGTCATTCGTGATGTCAACACTAGTAAATGTTATGTGCTGGTTCACGAGAAAGTGATGAAACGGATCCCTAATGCTTTCGCCCCACCTCCATGAAAATGAATTCAGACAAATAATATAGCAATAACTTTTGCAAACAGACGGTTGAGGAACAAAAAGACAGCAAAGTCTACCAGATCCCGTCAGCCCCATTCTCGCAAAAAGGCTGGTATACGAGGACGTGCCCCTTCATGGAGAGTTGCACCACGGCGATCCTACGGTGATAGCGATTGTACTTGAGGTCGAGACCTACGAACCTGTTTTCTTCAAACTGCAGCCAACTCGTGTAATTATTTAGAGTGTTCCTCACCGTCCAAGGGTCGGTGGTGTAGACGACATCGATCTTCTTCCCGCCATGTACTTCTATGTCGAAGTGTGCAGTTTCTTGCCTGCCGTTGTTTCGGACGTCCGGACAGTCCATGACTACAGGCAAGAGAGAAAGGATACGGAGGAAGAGGGTGATGCAGTGGTGGAGGAAATGGATGAGGCCGTGGAGGAGAAAGACAATGAGGCCGTGGAGGAGGAAATGAGACGGAGAAGTGAAAGATTGGAACCGCCCTTACCAATATCTCGAATGGTGCACGACCGTTCGTAGTAGGGTGAAGGTGGAGAAAAATGGCGGTTCTACACGTCGACGCTAGCGCTTCCTTAAATTTGTTCTGTGCCACTTGCATGCGGTGGAATCGAGGTTTTCCATGCACGATCCAAGTTAAACATAGGCACGCTAGCACGTGCCGACCTTCACTCACTGACAGGTGGGCCGCACATTTTTCTCTCTTACGATTTATTCTTTCACTTCCTCTAGATGGTTCCGGTGCCCACCCTCAATAATTACGGCCCCCTTCCTTGTCTTCCACGTGGACGAGAACCGGCGGCGGCGGTGGTTCCTTGCAGATTCACTCCCCACTCGAACAACTACCCCCATCCCTGATTCCATCCCCTCTCGAATCCATCCGCCTCCTTATCACAACGCCTCCACCCTGATTCCAGACTCCATTTGCCGCTATGGGTAGAGCTTGGGGTAGCAGCAGGCTGAAGCGAAAGGCATGCGACGACGACGCGGATGGCCAGGGCGACCGCCACCGCGAGGATTGGGGATGGCCGAACCTCAGCGCCACGAATGTGCACAGGACCGCCTCGGGGTTGGACATCATCTCTGTCGGCCACCTCACTCGCTGCATCCCTGGTACCGCTTAACGATGCGGGACATGTATGAACAACCATTTGACACGCTAGACCTTCTTTACCCTGATAACAACAAATTGCCAAATGACCGCGATGGCCACATAAGTTCTAGTATCTAGCTTATTCGTTCAGTCTTATCGTTGATTCATATGTGCTGAACTCTCATCGGAATCCTATGTTCCTTTCGTCGAACGTGTTGTGTGCACGCGAGGTTTGAACAAATTGAACCATTTAAGACTATTCTGTACAGCGGAAGCTCTGCTCATACCTGATATTCTGGTATTTTCGTAGTGACATAGTCTTACTTTAGGTGATAGACGAGTTGTCAATTTCGATTTTGCAATGGAATGCCTGCTAGGTGATATTCTGTTTCCTAAAATAAAAACAAACAGATTAGACGATTTAAGGCTGTTATGCCCCGAGCTGTTTATGATCATCGTCAGGAGTTTGTTCTGGGGGTCTGCTACTACTCCATATATTGGGTATCTTCGTAGTGGAACAAGCACAATTTAGGCGTTATCTGAGGAGACACTCGTATTTAGGCGATATTTTGTGTACTTTAATCTGAAGGTCCAGTTGTCAAATTGTATTTGCAATGGAATCCATGCTAGTTGATTGTACCAACTGACAACAAACTCTGCAGAATATTCATGCAAAACTGATGCTGCTGGATAAGTGGTCTGAATCAGTAGTGGTGAATATCAAGGAAGAAGAAGAGACAGAAATGGAAGATGACCAGAACTGGGTGGGTGACAACGGCGAGTGGCTGGTCCTTTTATCACAGGATGGGAGTACTTGGACTCTTAAAAATGGCTACAGATCAGTGAGACTTGCATTGCCATATTTGGAGGGTGTCGGCATTACTACATTCAACAACGGGTGGCCGCTGCCTATTTCCGAATTGGCTTACAAGTTCAACATGGCAGAACTTGACCTCCTGAAGGTACAACTCCCACATAGACCGTGGGAGGGGGCGTGGAAGACCTGGGAGTACGACCTCTTATCGGTGTTCGACAAGGCAATCACATTCATTAGATGACCAGAAGACAAGGAATGGGCAGTCTTGAGCGACGACTTCCTGTGGCCAAAGAAGTATGTCGACGCCGTCTTCACCTACAACTCCTCTTCGTACAAACAGCAACACATTTATACAGTCACTGAACCTAGCGGCGACGTGCATGTTTGGGAGCCATCCATTTGGGGTGAGTCATGGTGTCATATAGCATGTAAAAGCCCATTCAAAATTCTGCTTACTGATTGTAAGTAACACACAAGTACCCACGCACCCCGCACATCATTCTAGCTCCGGTCATCGAAGATGCAGTAGCAGATACTGAACTTGGGACACTGCACTGGTTCCTGGCACCTCTCGGAGGCGACACAGATCAGGATGATGAACTCATGTGGATTCATATCAGGGGAGCACTAAACAGTGTTGGTGATGTAATAGAACATATGGGGACACAACTTTCTTCATACCCATCGATGCGGTGTCACATTTTCTCGAGGTCCGCATGCCCATCCAAAAGACCCAGTAGAGAAAGTCTAGAGCAGAGTCGACAATCTGAACGGACAATCTGTGTTTCTTGGGATCAACTACCCTTTCTTTGTCGGAGCCCCTGGAGCTGTTGAACCTGTAATTGCTCAGGCAGCCCTAGCCCCTGCTACTGGTGTTGGTGGTGGTGGAGCTGATGAAGAACTAGCTGTTGCTGCTCCTGGTGAAGCTGACGAAATACTTAGTGATGTTGCTACTGGTGAAGCTGACGAAATACCTGCTAATGCTGCTGATAGTGAAGCTGACGAAATACCTGCTGAGGCTGCTATTGGTGAAGCTGATGAAATACCTGCTGAGGCTGCTGCCGGAGTCCAGGAAGAACATGCTGGTGTTGTTCCTGAGGTGCCAGCACTTCCAGTGTTTATAGCAGACTGTGTGTTTGCTGCACACTCACGCGCCTATCATGTTGAAACTCCAGATCCGACATGGAGCCGAATCCACGTCGGGGGGAGGGGTCCTACAATTGGCTCATCAATGGGGTCGTACGATTTGATGGAGAATGCCAGACGGCCAAACACAGCATTCTGGTTCGTTCTGACGATACCACCAGCTCCAGGGACCTAGTGCTCATACTGGCAGATCCGATGAACCATTTGTCTTTATCTTTATCATTAGTTACACTTATTTGTGTAAAGACTAAGCTGTGCTTATTTGTGTAAGACTAAGTTAGGCCTAACTGCGTAATATTCAGTGAAGCCCAGCTTTTCTTTCCACGCCCATAACAACAGAATTGCAGCATAGAACATACAAAGGTTATGTGCATACTAGGCATTTTTGCTCAGGATAAAAACCACTTCAAGCAAATGATACATGGTGTATGCATTTGAACACATCACTAGAATGTGCCACCTATTGATGATTGATGACATGGATCTAGCTTTTCTGCGCGTATTTGCATTGAATCGCTCATTGATTTGTTCACATATTTTTTGGCAATGGCTGATGAACTCCACTCTCTTGGTAACTTGCTTTGTCAGCGAGCACTTGTTGATGCAATGCAAAGTACAGAACATGGTCGTCATAGTCATTCCATTTAGGTTCTCTATGTTTCGTCATCACAGAGCTACTAATTTCAAATGAAAAACTAGTAAACAACATATGTGTACATTGTTAGAGTATGCTATGGCCACGGTACATACATGTTTTTCTACAATCACAAGAAGAAAACTTGATGCATTTTCACCTTGTTGGTGTTGTGCTGAACTGGGTGGATGTGGCTTTGGGGTTCGGAGAGGAAGGGGCCGTGGCTGGTGCACGTGCGACCATGGCGACAGCGAGCTCGGATTCTGGAGGAGGCCAACAGGACCGAGCATGGTCGGCATGGTGACAGATCTCACTGGGAATGAATTCCCATCCCCGTGCCGTGCCATGGGTGCGGCCATGGTGAGGGCGAGCTCCGATTCAGGATGGGGAGGAGAGCCGGGCCGAGCAGGTTCGTCCAAGTTCTAGCACCGCGCCATGGCCGCGACCGCAGATTGCCGCCTCGGAGGAAGAAGAAGACGTGTAAAGGATGCATGCGCCAATGCTGCAAGCCTACATGGCAGGGACGACAACAGCGACATAACGGCAAAAGCTGATAGGGGGGCCCAACTTGACGACCGTTAGCCTGATTTTTTGTATTGAAACGTAAAGTTGAATTTGTGTTGAAAAAGTCCCTCTGAGTATTTGGCATGCCAATTGTAGTCATCGTGGCTGATTTCAAGGAACTTGGGTACCGCGTTGCCTGGGTGACCCAACTTTTGGGCGGCAAAATGATATTCTCCACTATGAGGATAAGTCGGGTCGCCAACTTCCATATCGATGCCGGCGGGACGGTGCTGCTGTGGCTGTGCAACCCCGACATCCATCCTTCGCTGCACTCATTTGTATGGGCATGGTGAGTTCTTGCTATAACCGGCTTTCATGCCGATGTTATACTATGCTGGTTGTAGGACTGCAGTGTTCTCTTAGTTATGATGGTGTGCACGAGCGATACTAGTGGTGCCGATTTATGTTTGATGGAATGCTTCTACGTGTGGTAACTCAATCTGGATGACTTAATCATGCCTAGCATGTGTGATCTTATTGATACTCTGATTTTGCTGATTTGAATCTAGCCAATAATGTAAATCTCAATGTTGTTTTGAGATGACAGACACTAGTGAGTTAATGTTTATATGATTATATCCTTATACTTTGTGGCTTATAGAATGATGGTTGTAGCCTTGCTGTAGATTGGGAACTTGAGAAATATCTAACTTCCTATCATTATGGATAGTGAAATAAGGGTGCAATTGATTCCTAGTTTTTGGTACTAGGAAAATGATAAATCTACTTTACCTAAAACAACTAGGTGGTTAACTGGTGTGACAATTTCCCTTAATGGCTTATGTGAGTGAGACTGCCACTATGGTGCCTCCATATTGGAGTGTGCAAAGTGGTAGATCTTGTTTGCATGATATGCTGCTATGGGTGTTCCTGATGGCTAGATCTGTCCCTGGCCAGTGATGTAAAGACTGAGGCTTAAACTTATATTATAACATATTTTTGTACTTGATTCTTGGACTAACCTATGATGCAAAATCTGAGGTATTGCTTGGTCAGGGAAAACACTTATTTTTGGTGCCTTAAATCTCTATGATGATTTCTAGTATAACATTTCTATACAGAACTAAGAAGTTTCTTTCTTATATTCCTATTACTTGTAGAGTTGTTGCCCAAAATAAATAAGAACAGATAAGATGTTTGAATCTTAGTGTTGCAACCTTTTGTGGAAAGGTACCTTATGTTGCTGATGTTAATTATTCTATATGGTCAAAGATCATTCTCTCTTGATGAATATTGAGTGCACTAGGTTCCAGCCTATGATGCAAAAGCTAAGGCACAAAATTTAAACAAGAACAGATGCTTTTGTGCACCAAAGCTCTAGGATGATTTTACATACCACTTGTATGTAAAACCGAGAGTAATATGTCAAGCAACCTTTCCTAGCTGAGATGATAAAAGTTACTACTAGATTTTGGGTTGTTAAATTCAACTTGTTACTACAGAGTCGACAGATAACTTGTGCTAGGATCTTTGTCAAATTTTGGATCAGCAAGATCTTCTGGATCTTAGGCTTGAACTTTTCCACCTTGATATGTAGTGGATCTTGGCTTCTTTCTTCTTAGCTACTGGCCTGCTCCTCCTCTTGAGCTAACTTATGATCCTATTCTGATCTTCTTGGTGCTTATTGTGCTCAACCTTGATCTAGAAAATCCATGTGATATTAGTTGATGATTTGTGTGGATAGATCATTGATAACCTCATGGGTTTTTGGCTGTCTGGTGAAATAAACATGTGCTAAACTAAGAAGGAGATAACGGTGGTCTTCTGGGTGTAGCTGTACTTGTGTTCTATAGTGGAGACGGAGAGTAAATAACTCTACGGATGTGATCTCCCTCTTATATTCCTTGTGATGCTTCTGGTGTTGAAGGCACAACATTTGCATGTTGTTGTGTAACCTTCTTGCAGGTAGGACCTGCTAGTGTGCATGAGGTCAAGTGAAACTTGATATTTTCCCTGAAGTTTACCTTTTGCCTTTTACCTGTCCTTGGTGATAATTACCCATGTCTTATGATGCTAAGCTTGAAGACTTAATCTTGATAAGAACAGTTACTAATATGTCCCTTATTTGAATTAAGCTCTATGATGTGCTAGCAATGCACTTCATTGCCATACTGAGATCACAACTAATCCATAACCCCTCTTTTCTATTTTCTTGCCTTTTGTCTTTGTTTTGCAGGTATCAAAGAGATATATACAGGAAGATCAAGACTAGATATAGGAATTAGTTTAGATTCAATTTCTTATTATTTTATAAACACTATTTTATTATGGAATCTTGCAAGAGCAGTGTACATTACTAATGTAATAGACCTTATTCTTTTACATTTATAATTATTCTTATTGTAATAATTTATATAATTTTCTATTACCTTTTCTTCCTTTATTTTCTCTTGTTGTAACAATCAATTTAAATAATGTAATGTTGTTTTTTAATATCATAAAGAAGTATATCTTCTATAGATAATTGTATTATTCCAAAAGCAAATGTGGTATAGATTCATTTGAGAACAATTATTTGTAAGATTTATTTCTTATTGTTGTATCTCCCATGTATTGGTACTATTAAATGTTGTGGAAGGGTAATATCTATTCTTCTTGGAATTATTCCAATTTATTGTGTGAATCAGATGCAAAATGTGATTTTATATTATTATCTCATATGCTTTAATGTAATTTCAATTTCTATTACTTCTTCACTTTAAAATTATTATTATTATTCATAAATAATATCTCAATTATGCATTTATAGTTGTAATACCATTACCAGTTATAATTCTATTTCGAATTATTTTAGAATTCAAATATATCTTTTGAATAGTCAAATTTGATTTTCTTTCCCCTCAAACACAAAGATAAAGTAGAGGTCATGTCGAAATCCGTCGCACTTGTCTTGACGTTTCCACTAGAACAAGAGAGACCTCGGTCCCTCTACAGCTCTTTTAGTTTTGCGCAAAAATTGCCCGGATTTTCTTATGCATGAATGCAATGCACAAACATGTGTCCTCTCTATTTCTAGGTGCTAATTCTGGGATGTTACAGTCTGTCCCCCTTAAACTCAAATTTGTCCCCGAAGTTCGTAGTCTCTTATGTTTCGGAAGGTAAGATTGACTTCTTCGGACCCTAGTAACTCTTTAAGACCCTGGTAACTCTTTAAATCCATGATGAAGATAATTGTTATGTCTTCATTCAGCTTTCCCTTTAATCCTCTTCTAATTTGAAATGAGCCAACTGCTAATCCCATTTGATATAGGGATCCCTTTGAGTTCAATACTCCTAGCCTGATCAGGTAGCTTTAAGTGTCTTCGAATTGGTACATCTATTTGAGGAAAGTTTGAGTTCTAAAGAAAATATTTACTAGGAGAAGATCTAAGTTTAGATTTCAGCCAACTATAAACCTTGGCTCTAATATTAAAGTATTTATGGTATACTTAGTCCTTTGTGGCTTACTGAGGATGTTTTGGACTCATTTAGTCCAAACCATTCATGTTTTCCTATTCTTCATTACAAGTCTATTTTGGTACTCTATATCCATTTTAGAGTGATTTGATCTTTGATTACCTTTTGTTTGGATGTTGAGCTAGATAATCTTTTCCTAGCTTTTAATCTTATCAAGATTCAACAAGTTCCTTAACAACTTCTTTATTACTCCTCCAACTTCCTTTTATTGCTAAGTCGAAGGTCCTCCTCTTACTGTCTTGAGGTCTAAATCCCAACTTCTCTAAGGGCATACTCACTACCTTCTTAGGAACAACTTAAGAGTTGTTTCCTTTAGAACTAGTATGTTAGGTGAACCTATTTTACCCTTTTCAACCTTCCATCCAAACATACTCTCGGGAGTACTTTTATAATGCTTAATGTTGTCATAGTTTAGTTCTTTTCCAACTTTTACTCGAAGAGTCAGATAATAATACTTCCATTTTACTATTTACTATCCCCTTAGAAATTTCTAAGGGTCTCTAAACTTACTGTATAGTAACTATTGGCTCTATTACTGGGATGTTGTCCTCTATCCAGCTTATACTTTACCAATTTAACGTCTCACGGAAGACAATCGTGGATATTGAAAATGAATCTTCTGACCTTATTTGTCTTACTTTTATCATTGGGGGATTCTCTCTTTAGTAAGCCTGATCTCACGAAGCATCTCGAAAGACAGTCACTTTAATTTCATACTTCTTTAGATGTTTATTAACTTAGGCCAAGTTTTATACTCTTTAAATCATGCAAAGTTGACCTAGTTAACTATACCACTAGGATACCAGTTGCGGATCCTCCTAGGGTTTATGGCTGATGGATTACTTTATAGGTTTTCGAATTACTATTGGCATTCTCTCTGAGTTGTCAGGGCTTGAATACCATTTTTGTTCCAAAACTTCTTATTTGCACTATTTCATGATACTTCCATGACCTAGTCATCACTACTTCATTAACTCCTTAGCAACATCACCAACTTCGAGTGAATGAAAGTTCAATATAGCATGTGGCTGCATCCCTTTTCTGCACTAAGCTTACTTCTTATTTCCAACTAATAATGAGTTGGATTTTATTAATCCTTCAAAGTAGTGTTGATATTCCTTATATTTTGCTTCCTTCGTCAAGCAATTCTTCATCCTGGCACTTAGAGGTTGCCACTCTCTTACACGAATTCCCTTAACTATCTAGGTCTATAACATCAAGTAATAACTTGATGATGCAACATGCATTTACACACCAAGTCAAACTCAATGTACAGATCTAGTCAATCAATAAGATCCAATAAAAACCAAGAAATCCAAATGTGGTACATATAACACACATTATTCTAAGCCAGTAATATAGTTGAGTAAAACATATCTAGAATTCAGGCTTAGTGTGTAGTATATGACACCTCCTAACATAGGTTTACATGGTGATACTTAGCACTTAAGGTTAAACTATTCTTTGTCTCAATATTTACCCAAATTTCTCAATTGCAATGGAAGAATTTTGAGCAAAGTGGTCTCAAATTAGTTTGTACTAACTTCTTGCCTCCCTTTGGGGACTACTAATGACCACTAACCTCCCACTTTATCGTTAATTATCCTCACATGATCTCTTTAGACGACTAACAAAACTCTATATTTTACCTTAAACTAAAGATTATCGGAGGTTTTTGACCTTTATAACTTCTATCATGGTTCAACAATGTTCTTTACTTAGTTCTCTTCAAGATTCCTTACTAAGTACTTGTCAAATTATACCTATATCATGGTTTCGGAGCTACTCTGACCATGATCTTTTTATGATTTACCTATCCCTCATGATTTAGGAACTAATCTCATCATGATGACTCTTATTATTAACTTATGTTTGTGGATTCTCAACCAAATTCTACTTCATCACGTAGAATTCTCAAGTGAATGCCACATGATTTACTTCCCATTGTATATATACATGTTCTAATGGTCTTAATTATGTGGTATAGTGTTATCCACTAATAATAGGATTCTACTACATTACATGGATTCTCTTTATAGGGTTGCATCACTAATACTACTCCATATGATATCCTTAACTTAATCATAATCTATTTCGATATTTTAACTTCTTTACGACATATTGATGGTGTTATACCTACTTAGAAATAGTACCCCCCCAAGGAAAGTTGGATAACCACTCCTAATAAAGGTGACTAAAGCATTCAACTAAAGTGTGACAAAGCTATCCTCAATTGGATACCCATCACAAGTCTTGGTTTAGATAATATGGCTTCCTATAGTCAGTATCCAACCTACAGATCTCTGAAAAGGGTTTTAATCCTAAGGTTAAAGCATTTTCTCTGATACCAGTTGCGGTGACCTAGCATACCACTGCATGATGTAGTACACTATAGTCATTGACATAACACCGTTCCATTAGTATTACATCCCTTAGAGTGGTACAACAGAAACATAGCAGGTCCAATACATGACTATAAGTTACAATTCGACTTGTTACAAAAGATCCAGAGAGCATTCTAGGTTAAAGAGGAAGAAAGAAACTTCTTACAAAGAAGAACTAGAAATAAACACTTCCCTAATAGACTAGCATCTAAACTAACAGGCTTGCAATTGCTGCTATTGCATTGCTCTACAGAAGTAGGTTTTTGGATAGAGAGTATACTCCTAACTAATCAGGAACTTCGTCTTCACTTCAGTTGACGTATATGTTGACTCCATTGACTTGATTGAAGAACTTGAGCTTTCGGTGATGAATCCTTGAGCAAGAGTTGGTGTTGATGTCATCTTCATTGTCTTTAGAACCTAGCAAGGGTTAAGAAGGTACGGTTGAGTACGAGTGTAATCAACAAGTTGAGTGTTTGATGCCCTATTTACAGCCACCGACCAAAGGTCATAGGCAATGTAGGTTTTCGTAAACATTTCTTCACATGTTGCTTTTATTCTGAAAAGCTATGTCCGTTAGCCTTCACAACTTTACCAAAACTTTCATGGAGTTCCTTTCCTGCAGTGTTCACAGCTCCTTCCCGGAACAGGGAGTAACATGTCACAGCTCTTACACTCTACAGAGGTGCGCTATTTTACCCACGAGAGTCCTTAAGCTTTGTTGCAAAACTAGGAGTATGTCCCCGTTCAAACGTCCTTGGTTTGAGGCCCAACCTAAGACTCAAGACAATGATTACCCTTCTCCGCGACCTCATATGCTCACCCTTTCACTAGATCAGGACAACGGCTACGCCAGTTTACATTCCTAAAGAGGGCAATAGTCAACATCTAATATCGGGGAATTGATGGATCCCACCCTTGCACGTGCCTAGATGTAGGATCATGGCTCCAATAAAAGTTGTCCATCAGCACACGAAAGGGAGAAGATCTAGCTGACTTCCCAGAGCCATTATAGATCTCATGGTTAATGTGTGATATACGGCGCTAGAATAACTGGCAACATTGGTTGTTAAGTCCTAGGTATTATGTTCCTTTACCACTGGAACTATAAAAGTAGGTTATTACCATTTGGTAAATAAACTATAATCATATTATAATGAAAATAGTGTTTTGTAACCTTTTTGAAATGCAGGTGATGACAACATTTGAGTTACAAGTATTTGATAGAAAATAATAAAAGGACATGAGCAAGTGTGAACTTGACTTTTGTGATTGCAAGATTATGCCATCATGGTCTTCGAAACAACAGAAGATCCAATATCTGAAAACATCATCATTGGTACGGTAAGGACTAATGTTTAAAGAAGCAATATGCTGATGCATAAGTAATGTAATGCATTTTGTAAAATCTCGAGATAATTCCCCAATAATGTGAATGAGTTAAATTTAGGTGATTCTTTTAAGATTTAGTTATATCTAATATTTAATTCATAAGTAAATATATCTACAAAGCATTTAAGTGTTTAACATGTAAGGTATACAAATGAAGTATAACAACACTCTAAGATTTAGGTGAATTACCATCTAGTAATTTAAGATGAAGGTTAATATGATAAGTTGTTAAGAGTTGAAGGACTTCTTCTAGGGTTGTTGTTTGAAGTGGCAAAATGAACAAATTTTGAAGAAAAGCTGTCTTGGATAAGGTTTAAATAATCTCATATGTTCAATAGATTGTGATTGATGTCGTCTATGTTTGTTCGATAAGCTTGGACTTGGGATGCCTTATGACTTAGTTGGAACATACCAAAGTTAACTACAAAAACATAAATATACTTTAGACATTATGCATTTGTTACTTTGTGGACTGATACGTTGCTAACGTATCCATAATTTTTGATGTTCCATGCTTGGTTTTATCTACTTTCTTATGTTTTGTCCACACTTTGGAGTACTTTATATACACTTTCTTGGACTAACCTATTGACAAGAGCCACAGTGTCAACTGCCTGTTTTCTGCTGTTTTTGGTTCCAGGAAAGTCAGAAAATGAATATTCTCGGAATTGGACGGGACAAAAGCCAAAGTCAGATTTTCACCGAGGGACACCCGGAGCCAGAATACGAGACGGAGAGGGGCCAGGGGGCGCCACACCACCTGGCCACGTGGCCTAGCCTGGCCCATGCCAGGGGGTGCTCTAGCCGCTCTAGCACCCCCTCGGCCTCCCCTTCTGACTATGAGATCCCTCCGATACAGAAACCCTAAGTACCCGATCAAAATTCCACGAAAGAGTCTGTAGCCGCCGTCATCTCCATCCCTAGATCGGGAGGGATCTGATGCTCTTCCCGGCACCCTGCCGGAGAGGGGAATTCACCCTAGAGGCCTTCTTCATCACCATGCAAGCCTCCGGTGTGATGTGTGAGTAGTTCATCTCTGGACTATGGGTCCATGTAGTAGCTAGATGGCTGGTTCTCCTCCGTTGTGCTATCATTTTTAGATCTTGTGAGCTCCGTTCATGATCAAGATCATCTATTTGTAATTCCTACATGTTGTGTTTGCGGGGATCCGATGGATATTGAGATGCTATTTCATATTGATTATTGATTATATCATGTCTTTGTTATTTGTGATCTTGCATGCTTTCCGTTGTTAGTAGCTATCTTGGCCAAGTAGATGCTAGCAACTCCAAGAGTTAGCATCTATGCTCGATAGTGGGTTCATGCCTCTAGTAATCTGGGGAAGTGATAGAAATCTTTAAGGTACTAGATGTGTTGTTGCTACTAGGGAGAAAACAACAATCCTTTGTTCATAGAGCAATCGTATTGTTTACTTTACATGCAATTCCTAATGCAATTATCTGTTGCTTGCAACTTAATACTAGAGGGTGTTCGGATGATAACCTGAAGGTGGATTATTAGTCATAGATGAAGTTGGATGGCGGTCTATGTATAATGTTGTATTGCCTAATCAAGTCTCAAAGGAGTCAAGATGATTAGTATATGCATATTGCTTTCTCGATGTTTGTCAATTGCCCCGCTATAATTTGTTCACCCAACATGTCATCTATCTTAAAGAGAGCCACCACTACTGAACTATGGACCCCGGTCCTTTCTTTTACCATCAATCTACAATCAACTATTTACTGCTTTGTGTTTACTTTCTGCAAACTATTAGATTCTTCCACTCGATACGTTTAATCCTTTGTTTTCAGCAAAACCGGTGAGATTGACAACCTCATCGCAAGTTGGGGGCAAAGTTCTGTGGTTGTGTTGTGCAGGTCTCCACGTTGCTGCTAACGCCGGATTGATAACCTTGGTTTCATAACTGAGGGAAAACTTGCTGTTGTGCTCATCATTCCTTCCTCTTGGGGTTCCCCAACGATCTTGTTCTATTTTGGGCCATCAAGCATATTTTCTGGTGCCGTTGCCGTGGAGTCAAGGACATCTTCACAAGGGGACTCCCCCATAACCAATCTCTTTACTTTGTTATTTTTGTTTTGTTTAGTTTACTTTTGCTTTGTTTGCTTATTTCTTTATCAAAAACACAAAAATATTAGTCTTACTAGTTTGCTTTCTTTATTAAAAAAAATAAAAAAATGACTACTCTTGAAAATACTAAGTTGTGTGAGTTCACTAGCACCAACAACAATGATTTCATGAGCACACCTATTGCTCCACCTGTTCCTGAAGCTACTTTCTTTGAAATAAAACCTGCTTTACTCAATCTTGTTATGAGAGAACAATTTGCTGGTATTGTTAATGAAGATGTTGCTGCCCATCTAAATAACTTTGTTAAACTTTGTGAGATGCAAAAGCATAGGGATATATATGGAGATATCATTAAGCTTAAATTGTTTCCTTTCTCTTTGAGAGGAAAAGCTAAAGAATGGTTGAATTCCTTAACTAGGAATAGTATTGATTCTTGGACTAAATGCAAGGATGCTTTCATTGGAAAATATTATCCTCCTGCTAAGATTATAACTATGAGAAGTGAAATAATGAAGTTTCAACAATCTGATAATGAACATGTTGCTCAAGCTTGGTAAAGAATGAAATATTTGGTAAAGAATTGTCCCACTCATGGACTGACTGCTTAGATGATCATCCAAACTTTTTATGCAGGATTGAACTATTCTTCAAGAAATCTATTGGATTCTGCTGCTAGAGGTACCTTTATGACCATTACTTTGGGTGCTGCAACAAAACTTCTGGATAATATGATGGTTAACTATTTTGAATGGCATACTGAAAGAGCTCCACAAGGTAAGAAGGTAAATTCTGTTGAGGAGACCTCTTCCTTGAGTGATAAAATTGATGTTATTATGTCTATGCTTGTTAATGGGAAATCCCATGTTGATCCAAATAATGTGCCCTTAGCCTCTTTGGTTGCTCAAGAAGAGCAAGTTGATGTGAACTTTATAAGAAATAACAATTTTAGCAACAATGCCTATAGGAATAATTTTGGTAACAACAATTATAAGCCTTATCCTCCCAACAATGGTAATGCTTATGGAAATTCCTACAACAATAATGGGAGTGCACCCTCTTAACTTGAAGTTATGCTTAAATATTTTATTAGTAAACAAACTGCTTTCAATAAAACTATTGAGGAGAAACTCTCTAATGCTGAAAGAAATATAGCATCATTGGATGAAGCTCAATCTTCTTCGAATAAAATGGCTGCTAAACTTGAAACTATTGATAATCCATTTGCAGCTACTAATGCCATACAAGTTAGAATTGATGAAAATGTTAGACTATTATTTGAATTGCATGCTAAGTGGGAAAGAGAAGATGAAATTGCCAGTAACATTAGTGTTTCTACTATCACCACCACTAGTGTTGAGGCTAGTAATAGCTCTACTGCTTTAGATGATAATTATGATTTTGATCTTGATGGTTGCAACATCTCTGAAGTTATTAAGTTCCTACAAAAGCTTGCTAAAATTCCTAATGCTAGTGCTATGAATATGGCCTTTACAAAACACATTACTGATGCTCTCCTAAAGATTAAATAAGAAAAGATGAAACATAAAGCTTCCATTCCTATAAAACAAGAAGATGGTTGGGAACCTATCATTAATATGAAAGTGAATGATTTTGATTTCAAAGCTTTATGTGATCTTGATAGTAGTGTTTCTATTATGCCTAGAATGATCTATGATATGCTTGATTTGCCATCTTTGGAAGATTGCTATTTGAATGTCCCACTTGATGATAATGCTAAAAAGAAACTCATGGGGAGTATTAATGATGTTCTTATTATGGTTAAAAATGCCTATATCCCCGTTGATTTCTATGTTTTGGATGTTGAATGTAATGCTTCTTGTCCTATTACTTTGGGAAGACCTTTTCTTAGAACTGGTGATGCCATTATTGATATGAAAGAAGGCACCATTAAATATCAACTCCCACTCAAGAAAAGTATAGAACACTTCCCTAATAAGAGAGAGAAGATTTCTTTTGCCTCTCCTATGAAAACAAAATTTGCTCTTAATGCTTCTTCATTTGAGAACACTTGATTTTTCTTGCTTCTTATGCCTAACTTAAAGGTGTTAAAGAAAAATATTTATTGGGAGATAAACCAAAAGTTTTTGATGAGTCTTGGAAGTTATTACTTCTTTAATAACCACTCCTTATCCTTTTTATTTGATTTTTTGCCATGAGTAACCTCTACTGAGAGAGAAGTAATGATTGGGAAAGTTGTTGTCCCAAAACAGATTTCTGTGCTTCACCGTAAAAATTCGTGTAAAATATCTGTATGTCCTTTTGAGGCGTGAATTTTTGTGCTTATGCCCCAGGTTTTTATCTAACGTTCGTTAGTTCAACAATTTTTTATTTGAGCAACAGAAGGTCATAGAAAAAATTCGTCTTTACCTGCTGGTCTGTTTTGACAGATTTCTGCCATTACTTGCATTTGCTTCTTGTTGGTTCCTTTTTAAGTTCTTTTGGTGAATTGAGATTTTTGAGGGAAGTGCTACAGTAGCTTGTGTTTTAATGGAAGTTTTATTGGTGTTGGAAGTGAACCTAAAGACCTATTATCTTGAGTGCACTAATGTTACTAATAAAGATTGTGTGAAGTTTTGTATGAAGAAAAAAATTAGCTGTATGGAAGGAATGAGTAATGAGATGAAGGATGGACTGAAGCTCAAGCTTGGGGATGCCACGCGTGTCACCCTAAGAAATGTCCAAGAAGTACAAGCGTCAAAGCTTGGGGATGCCCAAGGCATCCCCATCTTCATCAATAAAAATCCCAGGTTTCTTCCAAACACTTCATTTTTATTGTTTCATGCACAGTTGTGTTGTTCTTGGAGCGTCTTCTTTTTCATTTTCGCTTTGGTTTTTTGTTTTATTGGTTTTATTAGTTTACTGAATAAATTGGTTGGACCCCCTCTTTCATGCATTGGTTTTCAAATAGTATGGTTTGGATTGGAAAAGAGTAGGAAAGTTCATGCTTAAGTGGTAAAGAGAGCTTGGTTTTGACTGTGGCCTATGCTTTGTCATGCCATGCTTGATATTGTTTTGGCTTTATGCTTAGTATTCTTTGTTGTAGCACGACATGTTATAAACACTTGGGATTTCTTAATGTGCCTTTGAAGAATCATGCGTTGTTTTAGCATATTAAAGCATAGTATCGTGGTATTCTCCTTTGATGCTTTATTTGGGTTGACTTGGCGCAAGCTCACACCATGTTATGACTATCCCAATTCACCATATCCTTTATGATCCTTTAGTTTTCAAATTTTAGTATCACTTTATGCTTTGATTAATGATGTTTTGTCGCTCTACATGATTATGGCCATTATTGCTCTCTTAGTTGGTCGCTCCCAGTCTTTTGCTAGCCTCCGTAACCAAGTATGACTTCTACTCATGCATCCAACTCCTAAAACCAAGTTATTCCAAAGAGTCCGCCATACCTACCTATTAGCAATTGCTATTCCAAGTATATTCATGTTTTTATCTACCTTCCGAATTAAACTTGTTATGAGAAAACTAGTGATTAAAGCTCTCACGAACTTGATGGCACACTTTACTTTTCTTGCCCTTAATAAACTTGAACCATTGTATCGTATATGTTGTATATGCTTGAACTTATATGTTGGGGATTAGCAGAACCATGTTGTCATGGGGAACGCTCTCAACATTGCACTTGTACTTTGTACCTAGTTGATATCATGCTCTTTTGTCTATGGATGTCGTCGGTCTGAAATGAAAGGGGAGCTTGTAAGTCCATGGAGTTATGTATGTGTGTTAGAGAAACGCCTGGGCCGCTGGTCTAATCCATGCTGCCATGGTGGAAACCTGCAGCGTAACCATAATGAGCTATCTATGAAGCATTCTTCTTATAAAAAAGAGTCAGATATTGAGAAAAATGAGAAAAAAGAAAAAAAGAGATATGAGAAAAGAGGAAAGAGAGAAAAAAACACCATATTCCCATGGTAAATAAGAAGATTGCTGAGATGCTTGTTGTTTGCTTGCCTTGTCATTTTGATATGGGGATTCTTCCGTATCATCGGGCAAGGGGTACCCCGTTGGCAGTTCTCTATGATACACATGCACTTACTATGAAAAGAACTTATCGGTAACTAAACTTGAGTAGCATGAGGAGCGGCCCTCGTATTCAAGGGACATGAGATTTCCAACTTATAATTTGTCAAGCATATACACCATAGTTTGTTCACTTTAACCTTAATCACTTCAAGATGCTTATGATAGGGGCAATGAGAGCTGAAAGCTAACAAGTACCATAATTTTTGGAAGCTCTTTATGCGACTTGAATCCCTACTTCCATCTATGATGGCCTTTCTTTTACTTTTATGTTGAGTCTCCACCTTCTATCTTTATGTACCTACTTTGAGAGCATAGTGGCTATTCTTAGTTCTATGTGCATTGTCCCAAGACTTGTTGATTGATGCATAACTTTGATATTTCTTGTTTTAAACTATTTGTATCTAGTCACTCTTATGAACTTTGAAGCTGTCCTATGCATTTATGTTTGGTACTCTATGAGGGACAAGCTGAAAGACACTATGCTATGTTTTCTTTATGTGAAACTAACAAATGTCTTGCAAAGCATTGATTTCATGAATCTTTTGTTTGTGCCTTTTCATGTTGCAACATAGTTGCTTTGTTTTATTGCTAGAACTTTATCTTTCATGTTATGATTGAAGTACTTTGATCCCAGCTATCATTGTTTTACAAATACTTTGATCAAGTTTATGATGGTGCATGTCACCTCAAAAAATATTCTTTCTTTTTATCACTTACCTACTCAAGGACGAGCATGAGTTAAGCTTGGGGATGTCGATATGTTGCTAACGTATCCATAATTTTTGATGTTCTATGCTTGGTTTTATCTACTTTCTTATGTTTTGTCCACACTTTGGAGTACTTTCTATACACTTTCTTGGACTAACCTATTAACAAGAGCCATAGTGCCAGCTGCTTGTTTTCTGCTGTTTTTGGTTCCAGGAAAGTCAGAAAATGAATATTATCGGAATTGGACGGGACAAAAGCCAAAGTCAGCTTTTCACCGAGGGACACCCGGAGCCAGAATACGAGACAGAGAGGGGCCAGGGGCGCCACACCACCTGTCCACGCGGCCTAGCCTGGCCCACGCCAGGTTGTGGTCTAGCCACCCTAGGAACCCCCTCGGCCTCCCCTTCCGGCTATAAGATGCCTCCGATACAGAAACCCTAAGTACCCGATCAAAATTCCACGAAAGAGTCTGTAGCCGCCGTCATCTTCATCCCTAGATCGGGAGGCATCTGAAGATCTTCCCGGCACCCTGTCGGAGAGGGTAATTCACCCTGGAGGCCTTCTTCATCACCATGCAAGCCTCCGGTGTGATGCGTGAGTAGTTCATCTCTGGACTACGGGTCCATGTAGTAGCTAGATGGCTGGTTCTCCTCCTTTTTTCTATCATGTTTAGATCTTGTGAGCTCCGTTCATGATCAAGATCATCTATTTGTAATTCCTACATGTTGTGTTTGCGGGGATCCGATGGATATTGAGATGCTATTTCATATTGATTATTGATTCTATCATGTCTTTGTTATTTGTGATCTTGCATGCTTTCCGTTGTTAGTAGCTATCTTGGCCAAGTAGATGCTAGCAACTCCAATAGTTAGTATTTATGCTTGATAGTGGGTTCATGCCTCTAGTAATCTGGGAAGTGACATAAATCTCTAAGGTACTAGATGTGATGTTTCTACCAGGGAGAAAACAATAATACTTTGTTCATAGAACAATCGTATTGTTTACTGTACACGCAATTCGTAATGCAATTATCTGTTGCTTGCAAATACTAGAGGGGGTTCAGATGATAATCGGAAGGTGGATTATTAGTCATAGATGCAGTTGGATGGAGGTCTATGTATAATGTTGTAATGCCCAATCAAGTCTCAAAGGAGTCAAGATGATTAGTATATGCATATTGCTTTCTCGATATTTGTCAATTGCCCCGCTGTAATTTGTTCACCCAACATGTCATCTATCTTAAGGAGAGCCACCACTAGTGAACTATGGACCCCGGTCCTTTCTTTTACCATCAATCTACAATCAACTATTTACTGCTTTGTGTTTACTTTCTGCAAACTATTACATTCTTCCACTCGATACGTTTAGTCCTTTGTTTTCAGCAAAACTGGTGAGATTGACAACCTCATCGCAAGTTGGGGGCAAAGTTCTGTAGTTGTGTTGTGCAGGTCTCCACGTTGCTGCTGACGCCGGTAGTACGCCCTGCCAAAGTCCAGCTAGCAACACCTTTGGGTGTTTCCTTGCTCCTACTGGATTGATAACCTTGGTTTCATTACCAAGGGAAAACTTGCTGCTTTGCTCATCATACCTTCCTCTTGGGGTTCCCGAATGAGCTCGATATATTTTGGGCCATCATGGACCAAATTAACTTTAAAAACATAAATTGACTTAGGTGTGATGTGTCCAAACTGTTATCAAATTTTTAGGGTTATGGTAGGTATGATCAAGAGTGTGAGACCATTCACTTCCAATTTAAGTGAATGATGAGTTTAAATGTGATTAGTTATTATGAATATAATTTATCTTATTAAGGAAAGTAAATTTAGATGATTTTAATAGTCTATTAACGTTTGAAATCATGTTTAAGAATGGTTAAGAGATAAATAGCATTTACTTTTATTATGAGTGAATAATGTTTAAAATTTACTCAAAATTGTTGGTTTAATTTGGAGTTATGGTTTTAAATAGAATTGTGATTATTTATTATTTAAGAAATGTTTTTAAAGACTTTATAAAATAGGTATTTTATAAAATAGATAAAGATTTATTACTTTAAAATCTTAAAAACCAATGGAATAGTATATTCAGTATTTTCTAGTAAAATATATTTATTCAAGATCTTAAAAATGATTTTTTATTTATTTTTAAGTGTTATTTTTATTTTTATAAATTTCCACAAAGGATTACATGTCTTTAAATATTTTTTAAGTTTTTTATTGGTAAAAATTAGTTTAATATTTTTATAAAATATTAGATTTATTTTTATGTGCAAAAATGATTTTTATTCATTGTTAGGACTTTTCCTTAATTTATGAAATTTCTAGAATCGTCAGTTTGCATGGAACCCCCAAGACCATAGTATCGGATCGTGGAACGCAATTTACCTCGAGATTTTGGCAAAAAGTCTAAGAAGGAATAGGACCCAGTTGAATTTCAGCACAGCTTATCACCCACAGGCCGATGGTCAGACTGAAACAGTCAACCAAATCTTAGAAGATATGTTGAGAGCTTGTGTTCTAGAGTATGGATCAAAATGGGAAGATTGTCTGCCTTTCGTAGAATTCTTATACAGCAACAGTTATCAAGCCAGTTTGCAAATGGCCCCATTTGAGTTCTTGTATGGAAGGAAGTGTCATACCCCTTTGAATTGGTCGCAAGTAGGAGAGAGTCAGATTTTTGGACCCGACATCCTACGAGAAGCCAAATAGAAGGTTCACAAAGTCTGTGAGCACCTCAAGACCGCCCAATCATAATAGAAGAGTTATGTCGACAAGAGACGTAGAGACCTGACTTTCAATGTCGGAGATTTTGTATATCTCAAAGTGTCGCCGTTGAAAGGAATGCAACGCTTTCAGCTGAAAGGAAAGTTAGCCCCCAGATATATTGGACCCTTCAAGATTCTGAATCGCCGAGGAGAAGTATCTTATCAAGTGGAACTGCCAGAGGAGATGTTAGCCATCCATAATGTGATCCATATCTTGTTACTTCGCAAGTTCTTAGAAGTTCCGGAGTAGACCGAAGTTTTCAAGAACATCGATCACTGAGCCATTGATATCAACAAGGATCTGACGTATCATGAAGTGCCCATCCGTATCTTGGAAGAAGCCTTCAGAACCACAAGGACCCGGAGTATCAAATTCCTCAAGATCCAATGGACCAATCATACCGAAGAAGAAGCTACCTGGGAGCAAGAAGATTACATTAGGACTGAGTTTCCAGATATCTTTAGTTCCTAGTTTTTTTAAATCTCGAGACGAGATTTTGTTTAAGGGGGGAAGGTTTGTAACATCCCAAAACTTTAATCAAGGTTATCAAAGTTCAAATCACCCAATTTAGGGTTAACAAAAACTTTTTATTATTAAAATAATTATGAATGCATGTGTATGTTGCATTAGTGTAGAATTGTTTGAAATGCCATGTTTGATTGTTCTAAATGATATGAAATGGTTCAAAGGTGAATGCCACATCATCTAGACCATTTACAAACAAAATCCAAATAAAAAGAAATCAAATAGGATTAAATAATGCAAATGGTCATTTTGGCCATTTTAATCCACTAGGCCACTTTAGGTGTTCCTAGAAGTCAACTCCCAACAGAAACAATTCTGGATCTTTTCACCCCTTGCTTGACCAAGTAAAGATGTACCAAGGCCCACTTTACAAACTTACAAAAACATCTAGCAAAGCAATTTAAATGACAATTGAAAATTGAATCAAGTGTATGTGTTAAGATCACCATTTCTCAAAAACCAACCAAACCAATTCACCTTGGCAATCCCAAACAAACATAGTCCCTCAAGCTTAATACAAAACCACTCAAAAAATTTGAATCAAAAATTCAAATGTAGATTTCTTTCAGCCATTTCATCAAACACTTGGTGATCACAGAATTAACTGCCTAACTATTACTATTCTTGATCGATGCTTTGTCCACCATTTTGCCCCATTACACTCCCCTTGTCCCCTCTAGTCCCAACCAGCACCCCAGCACCTCACCCCATTGTTGTATGCGCTAGTGCCAGGCCACCCGAGCGCCATGCCCGCCGGTCGAGCATGGACCGCTCCCAGTAGACCGCCCCGCTCTCTCCTGCCATGCCTAGGAGGATCGCTGCACCCTACCGCCCCTCTCTGTCCCTTCCCCAAGCGCTGCCAGGCCCTGGACCACCACAGAGAAACCACGCCCAGTACGTATGCGCCATGCCGAGCACACGCCAGAGTGCCGCGCCCGACAAGCGTGCACACGGCGCGCCTCAAGCGCAGCTTGTGCGCACTGCATCTCCATGACCCCAGGAAGCGCCCAGACATGCACGTTCTCCGCCGCTTGACCCGCAACCATCGTGCGCCGCGTCGAACGCCGCTTTTGCCGCACAGAGCACCAGCCACGCCCAACCAAATGCCACCGCCCCTAGCCGCACCTTTAAGCCGTAGAGGACCGCCAGGGAGCACTACGTCGACCGCGGCTCACAGCCATGCCGATAGCAGCCAGTAGATGCGTCGCCGACGAGCCGCGCCCACGTCGCTCGGTCCCTTCGTCGAGCCTATAAATAGAGGCCACCCCCAGCCTCATTTCTCACACCATCTCACTCCCCTCTCACCACTGACCACCCCACACTTCTCCTTGGAGCCAATCGAGCCGTAGTTCACCGGAATTTTGCCGGACCTTGTCGCTGTAGAGGAGAAGAGGCGCTGTCGATTGGAGCTGCCCCAGGAGCCGCCTCGACCATGCCTAGAACCGCCGTCATCTACCAGCTCAATCGCCCCCATCGCCACGTCTAGCTGGAGCCCTGGTAAGCCCCTACTTACCCCCACCGTGTCGCGTTAGGGTTTTCTCTCGCCGGAGCTATTCACCGGAGACGATGAACCACGGCCATAGATTCTTGTTCTAATCACATGGATGAGATTGCCCCGTAGCGCTTCGGTTAGAATTAGTCGCTGATGTCCGGGACCCCCCTATCAGTAGCCCTCTGCACCGCGGAGCGCCACTAGGCCGACCAGTTAGCTTTCCCGCGCTGGCCCTAAGATTCAAATTAATGTTTTTCCATTTAGGTTTAAACTAGATTATGTCCACTTATGGAAAAATCAATTCAGAGAGATTCACTTAACCAAAATGTATGATTCAAATTTTGTTAGAAAGATAATTAAAATATCTATCCAAGCCCGTTGGATTTAAATCAATTGGAGTTAGAAATCACATATAGAAAAAATAACAAGACATAGACTTTTCTACATTCAAACATTTTTCAAAAATCAACCATAATAGCTTTTGAGTTGATTCCAACTCTAAAAAATCACATTTGACAATACCTATCTGAATATGTAAAAATATCTAGGATTGCATGCAGTGATTTTGGACTAGTACCAAAATAATGTTATAATCTTAAACTTTATAAAATGTGACCAACCCTTTAAATCACATTCCCATGTATTAGAATATGTGGTGATGAAATGTGTCCACATGACCCATATTTTAATTGGAGAATATTAAATCTCAAATATTTTCAATGAGTAGAAATTACTTTTCTAAAATAAAATGAATAAAACCAGTTCTTTAAATCTTGTGATGATTGTGATGATGCTAGATCATCAAGTGTGTGCCTTAGTATGCTAAATAGACTAGTTAAGTATTGTTTGGTGATTGTGTATCCCGTATTTATTTATAGACGATAGTACCGACCAAGTCTACGAGGAGGAGGAGTTCTACCCCGAAGAAGACGAGGAGAATTTCAACCACTGCACCAATCAAGGCAAGCTATTATTGGCAAGCTATTGTTAGCAAGCCATCACTAGATGCAAGTTAACCTAAGCAAGATGCATTAGTCATGCTTGGTTATACTTGTTGATTTATCCCCATCCAAAGTTTTACTTACAAGCTTTACTTTCTGCTTTACCAAAGTTTCTTTACCTTTAGTAATGCTTGGTGAGATTTTGGAAGGATAGTGTAGATAGCATAAAGAGTATAAAACTTGGCCTATCTAGTTACACTTAGATGTCATTCAATGGCATGAGATTGATATTAGCACCCCTCTTTAGTGAACACTCTTAACCTTAGTGGCTAGTGCTAAGTAGAAAACTTGATCACTTTAGATGGGAATACTTGGTGAAAATGCTTATGAAAACCTTGGAATGATGAGTCATTCTATTGAGATGTTTTGACATGTGCTGAGAAACACAAATGGTTTATGATGATGAAAATGTTGAGGCATGAGCCTTAACCCTTTATAAAAATAGATGGTTGGGTTCGGATGTGATACCATTCCAATTTTACCGTACAACCACAATACCTAAATTGGGTAAGGCTTAGCCAGAAGTTTATATGCATTAGTGTGAGTTCCCTCGCGTAAGAGGTTTGAGCTGAGGCTACCTCTTGATGATGTCCACCTATGCAGTGCCCAGGATGGCAGATGGCCATGGCTAGGAGGCCAAGCTCATAGGAGAGGTGCTTATACTAGAGTGTGTAAAGGAAAGGTTATGATTGATTATCTGCATACTAAGTATGAAGATTCAGGGTTATCCCTGATGGATGTATCGAATTTTGTGGTGAAAGTGTACCACCTCTGCAGAGTGTCAAACTATTCGAATAGCCGTGTCCGCGGTCATGGACAGTTGGAGTGGCCATACTGTTCCGTCGTCATATGTTTTCAAAATGACTTATGACATGAATGGTGACTTGACTTGACCACAACAGGGTTGTGACTATGAAAGTTAAGTTCCCAACTTAAGTGATTTAAAACATTATTTTTAGCTTTCTTTGTTTCTGAACTCAGCTTAGGTTTCAAATTAGCTTTTGCAAATAAACTTAGAGCTTAGCTTTCCTACTAGAACTACCTTACTTGTTAGTGATAGTTTGTGAGTACTTAAAGAGTACTCATGGCTTTGTCCCTGGCTATTCCTGTGGCCAGACTATGAGGAGGACTGATGGCTCAATGCACGGCCCCCAGAAAAGTGCTGGTTTGTGGTTGATGTAGAGCTCGTTGGGAACCCCAAGAGGAAGGTATGATGAGCACACCAACAAGTTTCCCTCAGTTATGAAACCAAGGTTTATTCGAACCAGTAGGAGCAAGGAAACACCCCAAAGGTGTTACTAGCTGAGCTTTGGCAGGGCGCACTACCGGTGCTAGTAGCAACATGGAGACCTGCACAACACAACCACAGAACTTTGTCCCCAACTTGCGATGAGGTTGTAAATCTCACCGTGTTTTGCGGAAAACAAAGGATTAAACGTATCGAATGGAAAGAAGTAAAAGTTTGCAGAAAGTAAACACAAAGAAGTAAACAGTTGTAGATTGCATGTAAAGAAAGAGGACCGGGATCCATAGTTCAGTAGAGGTGGCTCTGCTTAAGATAGATAACATGCTAGGTGAACAAATTACAGCGGGGCAATTGACAAACACCGAGAAAGAAATACATGCATATACTAATCATCTTGACTCCTTTGAGACTTGATTGGGAATTACAACATTATACATAGATCGCCATCCAACTGCATCTATGACTAATAATCCACCTTCAGGTTATCATCCGAACCCCCTCCAGTATTAAGTTGCAAGCTACAGATTATTGCTTTACGAACTGCGTGTAAAGTAAACAATACGATTGTTCTATGAACAAAGGATTGTTGTTTTCTCCCTAGTAGCAACAACACATCTAGTACCTTAGAGATTTCTGTCACTTCCCCAGATTACCAGAGGCATGAACCCACTATCGAGCATAAATACTAACTCTTGGAGTTGCTAGCATCGACTTGGCCAAGATAGCTACTAACAACGGAAAGCATGCAAGATCACAAATAACAAAGACATGATAGAATCAATAATCAATCTGAAATAGCATCTCAATATCCATCGGATCCCTGCAAACACAACATGCAGAATTACAAATAGACGATCTTGATCATGAACGGAGCTCACAAGATCTAGACATGAAAGCACAAAGGAGGAGAACCAGCCATCTAGCTACTACATGGACCCATAGTCCAAGGATGAACTACTCACGCATCACACCGGAGGCTTGCAGGTGATGAAGAAGGCCTCCAGGGTGAATTCCCCTCTCCGGCAGGGTGCCGGGAAGAGCTTCGGATACCTCCCGATCTAGGGATGGAGACGACGGCAGCTAAAGACTCTTTTGTGGATTTTTGATCGGGCACTTAAGGTTTTCGTCCCGAGGGCAATATATAGGCTGAAGGAGAGGCCAAGGGGGTGCCAGGAGCGGCCACACCACCCCCTGGCGCGGGCCAGGCCTGGCCGCGCAGCCAGGTGGTGTGGTGGCCCCGTAGCCCCTCTCCGTCTCGTATTCTGGCACTTGATGACATCCGGAAAAATAGGCACTTTGTCTTTTGTCCCGTCCAATTCCGAGCATATTCATTTTCTGACTTTCCTAGAACCAAAAACAGCAGAAAACAGGCAGATGGCACTATGGCTCTTGTTAATAGGTTAGTCCAAGAAATCATATGAAAAGTACTCCAAAGTTGGAAGAAAACACAACAAAGTGGATAAAACTAAGCATGGAACATCAAAAATTATAGATACATTTGCAATGTATCAACATCCCCAAGCTTAACTCCTGCTCGTCCTCGAGTAGGTAAGTGATAAAAAGAAAGAATAATTTTTGAGGTGACATGCACCATCAAAGACTTGATCAAAGTATTTGCAAAACATTCAATACTGGGATCATAGTACTTCAATCATAGCATGAAAGACAAAGTTCTAGCAATAAGACAAAGAAACTATGATGCAACATGAAAAGGCACAAACAAAAGATTCATGAATAACAATGCTTTGCAAGACATTTGTTTGTTTCACATAAAGAAAACATAGCATAATAGTATTCAGCTTGTCCCTCAATAGAGTAGCAAATATAAATGCATAGGACACCTTCAAAGTTCATAAGAGTGACTAGATACAATAGTTTAAAACAAGGAATATCAAAGTATGCATCAATCAACTAGTCTTGGGACAATGCACATAGAACTAAGAATGGCCACTATGCTCTCAAAGTAAGTGCATAAAGATAGAAGGTGGAGACTCAATGTAATGGTGGAAGAAAGGCCTTTTGTAAAAGGAAGTAGGGATTCAAGTCTTATAAAGAGCTTCCAAAAATTATGGTACTTATAGCTTTCAGCTCTCATTGCCCCTATCATAAGCATCTTTATGGTGATTAAGGTTAAAGTGACACAACTAAGAGGATATGCTTGACAAGTTATAAACCGAAATCTCATGCCCCTTACTTACGAAGACCGATCCTCATGCTACACAACTTTAGTCACGAGTAAGCTCTTGTCATTGTAAGTATATGTGTATCATTAAGAACCGTCAACGGGGTACCCCTTGCACATGATCCATTGTTAGTGGTGTCGAATTGTGGCATCCCGCAAAAACCACTACTAGAAAATCGCGGTGTTGTTGTGCGTTGCATCATCATGACCGCATGCTCATGTCATCATGCCACATTGCATTTGAGCATCGTCATCATCTTGCATAGTTTGTTTAAAACTATTTTTAAAAAGTCTGGTTTTGTTTTCTAAACGCCCTGTCTTTATTTCAAATCAAAATTCCGGTCTATTCCGGATAGTTTTATTTGTCTAAAATTATTTACAATGGCCTATTTCAAAATAAAAATAAAAGTTAAGGTGTTTTTTTGGAGGCAGCCAGCCAGTCCCAAAGCCCAGCCAGCCACCTCCTTCCTAATCCTAAAACCAGCTAACCCTAAAACCCTAACCCAACACCCACCTTACCCTAAACCTACCCTACTCCCATCTGCCACCGCCACACTCCCTGCACCCACGCCACACAACACGCCACGCCCCACCTGCCTTATCCCCATCCGCTCCTCACCGCATGCGTCGCACGCTCGCCACCGCAAGCCACCCGACCGCACCCTGGTCCCGTCCCCACCCCGACAACCTCGCAGACCCCACCACCAGCACACCACCTGCCCGCTCTCCCACACGAGAGCGTGGCGATTGCCACCAAGGCACCAGCCACGCGTGCCTGGCCCCGTCCACGCATCTAGGCCCCACCATCACGCTCCCACCGGCCACCTCCTTCCCTGCATCGCGCCCTGCACGCCTTCTGCTCCCTCTCAATCTGCCCAAACTCCCGCATCCCTGCTCCGCTTCCTCTGCGCCGCCAGGCCCGCCTCCCGCCTCTCCTCGCGAGCGTCACCGCGAGCCTCTACCCCCTTTTCCGGCCACCGCTCGGCCGCCCTCGCCTCCGGTCGCCTCCTCCACCGCTCAACCTCTGCCCGCCTCCCCTTCAAGCAGAGCACCTCGCCACCGTCGGTCACCGTCCGCCCCATCTCGCGCTCCCTCCCCCGCCCGTGGAGCTAGCCGACCCTGACCTCATCTCCATCGAGCTCCCGCCGGTGCCGCGTAGGCCGCCTCTGCGTGCCGCACGGCCGGCCAGTTCCGCGCCACCACCTCGCGAGCTCCCTCCCGGGCGACCCCTCCCGCTTTGAGCCAGCGCCCCTCGCCTCGCCGCAAGCCGCTGCTGCCTCGCCTCTCTCTATCTGGGCCCCGCTCTGTCCCGGTCGCGCCGCACCACCTCTACGCTGGCCTCCACAAGCTCACCCTACCGCCAAAGTGCCTCTGCCTTGCAAGCGCATCACTCATCGGTCTCTCAGTGAAGTGCTGGTAAGGAGAGTTGGTGTGGCTTAGTGTTGTTGAGATGTGGATGCTTGGTTAATTAGTGGTGTATGCGCAAGGACTGCACAAAACTAATGACCATCTGGATGTTTGGGATATAACGGTGCACAAGATTCACAGGCCGGACATTAGATCTCTGACATGGAACTCGGATGGTCACGGAACGACAAGATCACCGACACGGATACACCGAGTTCTCCATCGAGGACGACGAGCACGTCGACATGGAATCGTAGGACGACAAGTTCTTCATCCCGAACGCCAAGTTCTAAACCCCGAACGTCAAGACCGACCCGACACGTGGACCCAACAAGATCTTCGTGACGACAAGATCGACACCGACCGGGGCCAATCCAAGGCCTTCTTCCTGGAACGCCAAGCTCTCCTGCTGTTGTCCTACAACAACCTCTGAAGACCGATCCCATCGAACCGACCCCTGATCTCGTCGAACCCTGAGACCGGACCCCGGACCCCCGGAACCTAAGATCTTCCGAACCCAGATGTGTGACCCTAAGCCCCTATTTTTATAATATGACATTATCAACTATCGCATATTAATTGTTCATCTCGCATGCATATCATGTGGGTTGGGGGCATTATGCCGATTCACCTCATAATTAAATATGGAGTGTCTATGCGGGATATCCTAGTCTTACTCCAGACTCCATTTAAATTTGTGTAGCGAACCGATGCCATGTTTTGCCTTGTTAAGAAAACATTTAAATTGTGGGGTATCTAAATAACTGGAACCTATTAATTAATTGCCGGGACCCCGGTTCCGCTTAATATTGCCTAATTGCACCGCATCTGCATCATATCATGATCATGCCGGATCTTTTGCCGTGGTATTAAATATTGCATCCGGTGTTTCTTCTAGTGTTTGCTTCTTCGCGGATTAGGCTGATGAGTTGATGCGAGTATCGACAAGTTCTCTGGTTATGAACCTTTGGCAGTGTTTCCTAGGCGAGGATCTCTCCCCCTTTCTACCTATTTTGCGTTTATAGTCTTTATTTCCTCCTATTGATCTATTGCTATCCGTATTGCGATGCTTTAGTTTCCGTGCACCAGTTATATTCTTTGCAGCCCTATATTGCCTTGGACACATCCTATTGCCTGTTGTTTGATAAATAGTCGGCCTTGCGAGTCGTAGTTGCTTGCTCATGTGCTGCTTCGTGTCGATGTCGTTCCACCGTTATTGGAAGATTGGCACATGCTAAATGGTGGAGATGCTTAATGGTGGAGATGATCATGACTTTAAACACAACTATTAAATTGCTAGATATAACTAATGCAGAGGCATCGGTGGGCAATAGATGTTATTTGGTTCTTCCACGCTCACTTGTGTCACGTAGGACCCCGAGTACTTGATACCTGTTCCTTGACTATTCACACTATCCACATCCGGGAGACCCTATGGGATCCCCCTGAGCCAGAGCTTGATTCATTTCTATTTCTTGGGGCCACAAACTAGGTTGGGGTTTTATTTACTATCCTGTACTTATGCCATGCTTTACTGCTTTATTTACGATTGTGCGTGGAGCACTTGTACTGTTTAGGATCGTGACACGTTTTCGCTGTATCGACAAGCCCAGTCACACTTTTGGGTTCCTAGTCGTTTACCGCCGTCCACACAAACCCTAGGTCCGTCTCGGAGCCGGCCAACTTCGTTGCGGGTAGCTTAGTGGGGTGGCCCCCTGAAATATTTTATGAATCCTGTGATTGCTTTGTCGTGAAAGCCTCGTTGGGTTTTGAGTTGGTTTTTCCGAGGTTGATCGAGTGTTTGTTGCTATTTGTGCACCCCTGCAGGGTAAAACTTTCTGAAAGCCATGTCCGCGGTTATGGACGACTTGGAGCACATTATCTCGATCATAGACAAGCAAAACTAAAGTAGTGTTATAAATTTGACCTAATATGTGACTAGTAATCAGCTTCACTACAATGGAATGGTTAATAAAAATGCCAACAACTGGTGGATCTGTGGTGATCTGTGTCATACTATACCTGCCTAGTAAGTATTGCAACTCCAATGGAATGTGATAAAAGTGCCAACAACTGCTGGGTTTTGGGATTCCTCAGGACAATTATATCTGACTAGTAAATGTTCCAACTACAACGGAATGCTAACTAGAACTGCCCACTACTTCCGCTATCAGGATGACTCATGCTATATATCAGACTAGTAAATGCTACAACTAAAATGGAATGAGTAAAACTGCCAACTGTGTGAGTTCCTTGGCCCGACTTCCTTGTTTGGTCTCGAGGGGGAAATACCAGGATGGGTATGTTTGGTGATAGCTTCAGGTAGGATCCGAATAGGTTGTTCTTACCCCTCTCTAATAGCCGCCAGTGATACCGAGTCTCTATAGGTTGTTTAGTGCCGCTGCGCTGCCACTTCAGCCCACCATACCGAGTCTCTATGTAGGCGAGAGCCGCCGAATTCTAGCCTCGCTGTGTACTGGCCTCAGTACTGACGCTCCTCTTTTCCCTTTGCCCTTTGTCGGCACCCCTTTTGTCTTAGCAGGTTTGAGATCGACGTCGTTAGCAGGGTTACCCTTCCGGCTTGGCCTGGGCAGGGTTATGGATGCCATTGGTTATTCTTTAGGGCTCTTAGCCCCATTTGCATCTTGTCCGTACTCGGACACTGTAGCGATTTCAAGGTGATTTGGATCTCGTACTGTTTATCTGTATTCTTGACTCATGGAGTCATGTTGTATATATCTGTTCTGCGGGTCCCATCGAGGACTGTTGTGTAATGGTATTACTTCATTTTCCACCCACATGAAAGTGCCTGGTGGGCGTCCTTGAATCGTTTCTATGCGGGTTTGGCGGAAAGGGCTAAAACTTGCATAGGGTCGATTCGAGGGTGTTACAGAGTGGTATCAGAGCCCAGCAGTTGTGATACCCCACTGGTCCAGCCTGTAGGATAACCTAGCTAACGGCCGAAGTAGAGTGTCAAAACTATTTTGCGAAATCGGTTGGATAGATCTGATTAGGTCTGATTTTACTCCTTACCCCTCCGCTGTTCTCCTCTTACCTCTGCGTGTTTTGAATCTGCTCTCTTATCTTCTCTTCGAGTCCAGGAATTCTCGTGGTTGGATTTCCAACCTACCTTCAGGGTTTCGCTTCCTCCTTTGGTAATGGCGTTTCTACATCCGGTCTTCCTGCTATCTGAGGAGTCGCTCCTCTGTTGAACTTCTCATTGTTCCTCCTTTGTGCCTTCCGGTGTTTTCAATGCGACGACATCATCTACGCCAGATCCGATGCAGATCCTACATCACCCCTTTGTTCCGAACCTCGCTTGTCGAGATCTTCAGTCTGATTCCGAGAGTTGGTTGTATAATTCTGCTATTCACGTACGGAGTAATGATATGAGTGCGGGATGGAGTCGCGACCATACCACTACTCTTATCATTCGCTTTTGTATATTGAATCGGTGGATCCAGCAATTACTCCGTCCACGGAAGCTAGAGGTGGCTTTATTTGTTGATACCTCTACCTTCGCCCTTTATTCCTGGAGTGTTCTCTCGACGATCACGGACAATGACCTCTTGTTAGTGGTGTCGCGAGGATCTACACGAAGCGAGAAGATTCAGATTGCCGACCTTCTTTCCGGTACCATGAGGCGGATCTCGAGGGCAAGATCCATTGTTAGTGG
The DNA here is from genome assembly GCA_910589775.1 of Avena eriantha. Classification (NCBI taxonomy): domain Eukaryota; kingdom Viridiplantae; phylum Streptophyta; class Magnoliopsida; order Poales; family Poaceae; genus Avena; species Avena eriantha. The sequence goes on along the minus strand of OU342743.1, from coordinate 430,313,460 downwards.
TGTCGAATTGTGGCATCCCGCAAAAACCACTACTAGAAAATCGCGGTGTTGTTGTGCGTTGCATCATCATGACCGCATGCTCATGTCATCCTGCCACATTGCATTTGAGCATCGTCATCATCTTGCATGGTTTGTTTAAAAATTATTTTTAAAAAGTCTGGTTTTGTTTTCTAAACGCCCCGTCTTTACAAAGGCCTATTTCAAAATAAAAATAAAAGTTAAGATGTTTTTTTTGGAGGCAGCCAGCCATGCCCAAAGCCCAGCCGGCCACCTCCTTCCTAGCCCTAAAACCAGCTAACCCTAAAACCCTAACCCAACACCCACCTTACCCTAAACCTACCCTACTCCCATCTGCCGCCGCCACACTCCCTGCACCCACGCCACACAACACGCCACGCCCCACCTGCCTTATCCCCATCCGCTCCTCACCGCATGCATCGCATGCTCGCCACCGCAAGCCACCTATGTAGGCGAGAGCCGCTAAATTCTAGCCTCACCATGTACTGGCCTCAGTACTGACGCTCCTCTTTTCCCTTTGCCCTTTGTCGGCACCCCTTTTGTCTTAGCAGGTTTGAGATCGACGTCGTTAGCAGGGTTACCCTTCTGGCTTGGCCTGGGTAGGGTTATGGACGCCATTGGTTATTCTTTAGAGCTCTTAGCCCCATTTGCATCTTGTCCATACTCGGACACTGTAGCGATTTCAAGGTGATTTGGATCTCGTACTGTATATTTGTATTCTTGTCTCATGGATTCGTGTTGTATATATCTGTTCTGTGGGTCCCATCGAGGACTGTTGTGTAATGGTATTACTTTGTTTTCCACCCGCACGAAAGTGCCTAGTGGGCGTCCTTGAATCGTTTCTATGCGGGTTTGGCGGAAAGGGCTAAAACTTGCATAGGGCCGATTCAAGGGTGTTAGATCACTTCCCCATATTACCAGAGGCATGAACCCACTATCGAGCATAAATACTAACTCTTGGAGTTGCTAGCATCTACTTGGCCAAGACAGCTACTAACAATGGATAGCATGCAAGATCACAAATAACAAAGACATGATAGAATCAATAATCAATCTGAAATAGCATCTCAATATCCATGGGATCCCAGCAAACACAACATGCAGAATTACAAATAGATGATCTTGATCATGAACGGAGCTCACAAGATCTAGACATGAAAGAACAAAGGAGGAGAACCATCCATCTAGCTACTACATGGATCCGTAGTCGAAGGATTAACTACTCACGCATCACACCGGAAGCTTGCATGGTGATGAAGAAGGCCTCTAGGGTGAATTCCCCTTGCCGGCAGGGTGCCGGGAAGAGTTTCAGATCCCTCCCGATCTAGGGATGGAGATGACAATGGCTATAGACTCTTTCGTGGATTTTTGATCCGGTACTTAGGGTTTTCGTCCCGAGGGCAATATATAGGCGGGAGGAGAGGCCGAGGGGGTGCCGGTAGCGACCACACCACCCCCTGGCACGGGCCAGGCCTGGCCGCGCGGCTAGGTGGTGTAGTGGGCCCCTGACCCCTCTTCGTCTCGTATTCTGGCACTTGATGACATCCGGAAAAATAGGCACTTTGGCTTTTGTCCCGTCCAATTCCGAGAATATTCATTTTCTGACTTTCTTGGAAACAAAAACAGCAGAAAATAGGCAGCTGGCACTGTGGCTCTTATTAATAGGTTAGTCCAAGAAATCATATGAAAAGTACTCCAAAGTTGGAACAAAACACAAGAAAATGGATAAAACTAAGCATGGAACATCAAAAATTATAGATACATTTGCAATGTATCAAGGACTACCAGGAGGAAGGACAGCAGGACGACTACGGCAACTAGGACTATCTCCCATCATCAGCATTTCCTGTGACACTAAAGATGGAGCCCACCGCTACATTTATTATTCCACTGTTTGTTTGTATTAAGACTGGATCATGAGATCCTTTATTCGTGTAAGACCTTATTATGGTTTGTAATGGATGATGTACTGTGATATCCAATCTGTTATGTCTTGAAAAAATGGTAATCCTAGGATTGCGATGTATGGCATAATAGGCATCTGGGATTAAAAATCTGGGTGTTGACAAGTTGGTATCAGAGCCGTCCTGACCATAGGAGACCCTAGTTAGAATGGACGTCCGAACAAAAACTTAGTTTCAAAACCAAAGAAGTGAGTATTTATAAAAACTTATTCCCACTCTTATCCTTGAGATTCTTTCAAAAAAATTCATGTTCCTAAAAAATTGTTACATTACTACATAAAATTTCACACATTATCACTTCACTAACTTACTCATCCTAAATTCTTCTAGATGGAAGTTCGGTATTGCAAGTTCTACCAGTTGGGCAAGGGAGGCCAACTGATCTTTGAGAGGTATCTCGATGCACTGTCTGAGTACCTAGAGCATCCGCATTCAGAATTCTTCGGATCTCAACTCAATGATCACCCAAGAGGAGATCTACAATGCCTGATAGTGGCTGATCTTCGAGGTAAGATAGAAGCACCCCTTTCTGAGAAGATTCAATTCACCGTGAGAGAGAACAACTGGCTAGATGGATTAGCCAGGGCTATGCATGACGCTCTCGCTCGTCTTTGCGGACAAAACATCAACTTGATCCGGGGAACTCGCTTTGCTCACTATGCAAGGCGTGATTCTATGGGAATGCAATTGGAGATGCCAATTCACCCAGAGATGAAGCGCCAAGTGGAGAATCTCGACTTGCTGCTATATGATAGGCAGAAGGAATTGGACAATGCTTGAGCCTATGCCAACCACAACCTTGCCATTTCTGCCAAGAAGGCCTAGACTTTGGCCTTGCTCGTCAAGGACCGTCAATCACTTCGTCGTCAATGCGAGAAGAAGGATCGCACCATCGTTCGTCTTCGCAAGAAGGTGGCCGACCTCGAGAAGCCCATGCAGGAATAGGAAGCTCAACTTGTAGCAAAAGAAGAAGAGGAAGAAGGTGAAGACATCCAGGGAGATATTCACTCGTACCTTAGTGATGACAATGACTACCTGGAGGATGATGCCATGGACTTCTACACCGATGATGATGACTCCGACTTCATTGATGATGAGTAGATGCACGTGATCACTACAATAGAATGAGTTGTATCAGTCCCACTGTATCTTAGTTCACGGAATGGTTCTTAAAACCATCTGTTTTCCTTTTTTGTTGTGGTGTGTGTGTTTGTATCGTGTGCTTTGATTTAATGAATAAGAAGGAGTTAGTTTGCCAAACCTGAGTCAAACTCAAAGTTTTAGCTTTGAAAACAAAACCATGAACCTTAGAACTTTCCCTCTTACCCCTTTATCTATCTCAATCTTTAGATGACTCGTGGAAACCCCAGAGGAAGCAGCTCATCTCAGGACCCGATGCTGTAGATTCTGCAGATGCTAGTTTCTGACCGTGAAGCTAGTAGAGCAGAGCATCAAGCCAACCTAGCCACCCTGCAACAGATAGCTTAGATGGCCCACAATAATCAAGGCCAAGGAAATCATGATCATCATGGATCCAAGCTTAAGAACTTCTAGAATACCAATCCCCCTATCTTTAGCAAGTCTGAAGACCCGATGGATGCACATGATTGGTTACAAACCATGGAGAATAACCTAGAAGTCAAGGGAGTTGATTCCAACAAGCAAGTACTGTTTGCCACCCACTATCTAGCAGGAGATGCAAGAGCCCGGTGGAATAGCACCCGTACTATGAACCACGGTCAAGTGATGACGTGGGAAGCCTTCAAAACCAAGTTTAGCCGCACCCATGTGCCACAAGGTTTAGTCACCATAATGAGAGATGAGTTCAGAGAGCTGAAGTAAGGCAGGATGACGGTAGTTGAATACCGTGACAAATTTCTGTCCCTCGCAAGATATGCCCCTGATGAAATCAACACTAAAGCCAAGAAGAAGGAGAGATTCCTGAACGGACTGCATGATGAGATGTAGACTGTGTTAGTCAACATTCGTTTTGATGACCTAGAAGAGCTAGTCAACTCTGCCATCCAGATGGAAGGGAAGATAAACTAAGCCAATGACAACCGCAAGCATAGAATGTTGCACTAGATTGGATCCAACCATGTTCAGAAGTATCACCCCAACCCGTCTGCAGGATATGCCCCAAGAAACAATATACCCCCAATGTCTCGCCCAAGCTACCCCAACCGTAGCGGAGGAAACGTGAAGACCGGAGGGAACCACAACAACAACCCTGGAAACTCCAACAATTTGAACCGTGCACCGCCCAAGTCCAACAACAACAACAACAATACTTCCCCAAGGACTAGAAGTAATGCCGTGTCTGTTGCAGCCAAGGACAAGTCCCAGATTACTTGTTTTGAGTCTGCAGTGAAGGGTCACTACTCCAACGAGTGTCCCAAGACGCTTGCAGCCACCACCAATGTGAATGCACCCGCTCAGCAGCAACGCCGTGTTCAACCCAGAAGAAGATTCGCCCTAGGGAATTCACTCAACCGCAACGGCCGTCTGTTCCACATGAATGCTGAAGAAGCCTAGGAAGCGCCAGATGTCGTGCTAGGTATGTTTTCTGTTAACTCAGTATTAGCAAGAGTGTTGTTTGATTCTGGAGCATCGCACTTGTTTGTTAGAGAAGAATTTGCATGCACTAGTAAGATTCACCCAACCAATTTGAAGCATGTTATGATAGTTCAAATACTAGGTTCAACCACCAAAGCTAGAAAAATTTGCAAGGTTGTACCTATCAGAATACATGGGATAGATTTTTATGCCAATCTAATAGTACTTGGAACCAAAGGTTTGGAAGTAGTACTAGGAATGGATTGGATGTCAAAACATAAAGGATTGATCAACTGTGCCAAGAAAACCATAACCATGACCAGTAGCTTTGGAGTATCAGTAGAGCATATATATGAGACCTTGCCCTGTCAGTTCAAATGCAACAAGAGTCTAGCACTACCCACCATTGACCAAGTCAGAGTAGTCTGTGAATACCCCGACGTATTCCCAGATGAATTGTCCGGTATGCCCCCAAATCGGGATATCGAGTTCATTATTGAATTAATTCCTGGAACTGGACCCATAGCACAGAGACCCTATAGCATGAACCCATGTGAACTAGTGGAGCTGAAGAAGCAACTTGATGCTATGCTGGCGAAAGGTTTGATTCAACCAAGCGCATCGCCATGGAGATCACCTGTTTTGTTTGTCGACAAGAAAGGTGGAGGTAACCTTTTGTGCACAGATTACCGGAAACTGAATGATGTCACCATCAAGAACAAGTACCCACTACCCAAGATCGAGGATTTGTTTGATCAGTTAACTGGTGCCAGAGTGTTCTCTAAGATTGATCTTAGAACTGGTTATCATCAACTCAAGATTCGTGCAGCGGATATTCCAAAGACCGCCTTTACCACCAGATATAGACTGTATGAGTATATGGTCATGTATTTTGGATTAACCAATGCCCCCGCTTATTTCATGAATGTCATGAATAAGATTTTTATGAACTTTCTGGATAAGTTTGTCGTTGTTTTTATCGATGATATTCTTATCTATTCCAAGTCAGAAGAAGACCATGAGCAACACCTGAGGACCATCCTTGAAACCCTCAGAGAACATCAGTTGTATGCCAAGTTTAGAAAATGTGAGTTTTGGCTGAAAGAAGTAGGATTCCTAGGGCATATTGTGTCGGTAGGAGGAGTCACTGTCGATCCCGCCAAGATCAAAGATGTTGAAGAATGGAAATCCCCAACCACTCAAACCAAGTCAGTGCATTTCTCGGATTAGCGGGATATTACCGCAAGTTTGTTGAAGGATTTTCGAGTATCGCAAGACCGATGACCCAATTGTTGAAGAAAGATAAGAAGTTTGAATGGACAGACAAATGTGAAGCAAGTTTTCAAGATCTCAAGAAGAGATTGATTTCAGCCCCAATATTGATTATGCCAGATATCAAGAAGCCTTTTGATGTGTATTGTGATGCATCCAAGATTGGTCTTGGATGTGTGTTGATGCAAGAAGGCAAAGTCATAGCATATCTATCCTGACAACTGAAGCAGCATGAGCAAAACTACCCCACCCATGATCTTGAACTCGTAGCTGTAGTTTTAGCTTTGAGTACATGGCGTCATTACCTTATGGGTAATCGCTGTGAGATTTACTTGGATCACAAGAGCTTGAAGTATATTTTCACTCAGAAGGAGCTGAATATCAGGCAAAGGATATGGATAGAGTTAATCAAGGATAATGACCTTGACATTCACTATCACCCCGGCAAAGCCAATGTGGTAGCAGATGCTCTTAGCAGATTGTCGTGTAGATTAAACACCATGATCAAAGAGAGCCAGTCAAGTTTGCATGAAGAATTGGAGCAGTTTAGAACGGAGCTAGTTAGCCAAGGATTTTTAGCTAGCATTGCACTTCAACCCACTGTGGCGCCCCGCTAAAACCACTACTAGAAAATCGCTGTGTTTTGTGCATCGCATCATCATGACCGCATGCTCATGTCACCATGCCACATTGCATTTGAGCATCGTCATCATCATGCATCTGTTTGTCTGAAAATATTTTTGAAAAGCCTATTTTGTTTTCTAAATACCCCGCCTTTATTTCAAATCAAAACACCAGGTCTCTTCTAGGTATTTTGTTTTGTCTAAAAATAGTTTACAAATGGATTTTAAAAATAAAAATAAAAAATAAAACTATTTTTTGGACCGGGGAGGCAGCCCAGCTGTTAGGCCAGGCCACCTACAACCCGGCCCATCTAAAACCAGACCTAGCCTATCCTACCCTAAACCTAATCTCCCTCTACCCAGCCCGCCGCCACACGCACACACTCACGCAGCACACACATGCACCCCACGCGTCACAGCCCGCATGCACCTGCCGCAGCCGACCACACCCCGCCGCCACCTGATCTCCATCGCCACCTCACCCGAGCCAATCCCTGCTCGCCACCTCACCCTACCTGCCTCGCATGCCACACCACCCCCAACTCCTCCACGCGGCGCGTACCCTCCCGCTCCTCTCCACACGACCCGCCTGGCCGCACCTCCTGTCGCCATCACGCCCGGCCCCACCCACGTGCCGGTCCCACCTCTCCGTCTCACCACCTCACGCGCCCAGCACATCCCGCCGCAATCCCCTGCAGTCGTCCCCCTCGTTCTCTTCGTCCTCCCCTGTGTCTCTCCCTTCCGCGCTGCTCCTCACCGGCGAACGAGCTCCGCCGCCAGCCTTCTCTCGCCCGCTCGCTCCCCGCCGCGCCCGGTGCTTGCCGCCTCCCTCGGTCGTCTCCCTCCTCAGGCCGCATCCCAGCCGCCATCGCCCGATCTCCCCCTCCATCTCCGGTCAAGCTCCTTACCGCCCCGTCGATCCCGCCTACCACCGCAAGCCCCGTGGGCCTCCTCCGGTCGGCCTCGTCCGCCACTGCTGCTCTCCCTTTCCGCGCCGACGATGCTCACCGTCCCCCGGCTCGACCTCCTTCCTCGCTGCCCGCCTCGTCTGTCTCTGCCGTGGGCCTTCCCGTCGTCCTCGTTTCCAGCGCCACTGAGCGGCCCCGTCTCCTCTGCGAGCCGCCGCCTGTATCTCGGCCTTCCCCGCGCCGTTGCCGTCTCTGCCCCCGGCGGCCGCCTCTGCGGCGTCGCCCTCCTTCCCATGCTCGAACTGGCCACCGGCCTCCATTTCCTCCAACCACCTCTTCGCCTCGCCGACGCCGCCATTGTCGGCCTCTGCCTCGCGCCGTGGCCGCTCTCCCGCTCTCTGCTCTGCGTACGGCTGCCGTCCTGTCACGCGTTTCCGACCTCCTGAGCCACCTCCACCTCGCTGCGTAGCCCCTCCGACCGCTCCTCCGTGATCCCCTCTCTCCTCGCGAGGCTAGCCGCTAGCCACGCCAGCACGTCGTCGGCCTCCTCCCTTCACGAGCTTGCAGCCGCTGCCTTGGACGCCCCCGGGAGAATCGTCCCCAGCCTGAGCTCGCTTGCTGCATTTTCTGCATGCCACCATGCTGCTCCAGCCCCGCGCTACTTCCCGTTGCACCGTCTAACTGTCATGTGGGGCACTCGCATGCTCGATGTATGCGCGTGTTGACCATGCTCCTGTGTTGGTGCCCTCACTGGCGCAGACACTTGCTTGTGCTAATTTGGCACATGCCCATTTGACCCTGCTGTTGCTGATCTGATTCGACTTCTCGTGCTATCAGTGTTGAGGGCGAAGTGAGACCCTATCTCGCTGCCAATATCCATCCTGTCGGGAACATCTGCCAAATAACGTGACACCAATAGCAGGGCTTCATGAAGATCTACCCGATGTTTCAAATATACCATGGTGCCCCTCAAGTACTACTTTGCCGCACCAAGATCTCCCGGTGCCGAACCCAAGACCGACAACGTCACCCGAGAACTCCCACAAGGTCGCCAAGTTCTGCATCCCGCACGCCAAGACTGACTCGATGGCGCGGACCCGACAAGATCTTCGCGACGACAAGATCGACACCGACCAGGGCGAGTCCGATGAGCCGCCAATGCCAAACCAAGATCTGCGACGACCTCCGAAGACCGAACCCTGTCGAACCCCGAACCCCCGGAACCAAGACCTTCCGAACCCAGATGTGTGACCCTAAGCCCCTATTTTTATAATATGACATTATCAACTGTCGCATATTAAATTGTTCATGCTTGCATACATAATTGTGGGTATGGGGGCATTATGCCGATTCACCTCATAATTAAATATGGAGTCCATCTGCGGGATATCTTTGTCTTATTCCGGACTCCATTTAAATTCGCATAGCGAACCGATGCCATGATTCGCCTTGGTAATTCAACATTTAAATTGCGGGGTTGCTAAATAACTTGAACCATATAATTAATTGTCGGGGCCCCGGTTCCGCTTAATAATGCCTAATTGCATCGCATCTGCATCATATCATAATCATGCCGGATCTTCTGCCGTAGTATTAAATATAGCATCCGGTGTTTCTTCTAGTGTTTGCTTCTTCGCGGATTAGGCCGATGAGTTGATGCGAGTATCGACAAGTTCTCCGGATATGAACCGTCGACAGTGTTTCCCAGGCGAGCATCTCTTCCCCCTTCTACCTATTTTGCATTTATAGTCTTTATTTCCTCCTGTTGATATATTGCTATCCGTGTCGCGATGCTTTAGTTTCCGTGCACCAGTTATATCCCGTGCAGCATCTATATTGCCATGGACACCTCCCAATACCTGTTGTTTGGTAGATAGTCGGCTCTGCGAGTCGTAGTCGCTTGCTTCTGTGTTGCTTCACGTCGTTGTCGTTCCACCATTGACGGCAAGTTGGCACATGGTAAACGGTGGAGATGCTTAATGGTGGAGATGATCATGACTTTAAACACAACTATTAAATTGCTAGATATAACTAATGCAGAGGCATCGGTGGGCAATAGATGTTACTTGGTTCTTCCACGCTCACTTGTGTCCTGTAGGACCCTGAGTACTTGATACCTGTTCCTTGATTTTTCGCACTATCCACATCCGGGAGGCCGTGGACCCCCCTGAGCCAGAGCTTGATTCATTTCTATTTCTTGGGGCCATAAACTAGTTTGGGGTTTTATTACTATCCTGTAATTATGCCATGCTTTACTGTTTTATTTACGATTGTGCGTGGAGCACATGTACTGTTTAGGATCGTGACACGTTTTCGCTGTATCGACAATCCCAGTCACACTTTCGGGTTCCCAGTCGTTTACAGCCATCCACACAAACCCTGGGTCCGTTCTGGAGCCGTCCAACTTTGTTGCGGGTAGCTTAGTGGGGTGGCCCCCTAAAATATTTCTGAATCCTCTGATCGCTTTGTCGTGAATGTCTCGTTGGGTTTTGAGTTGGTTTTTCCGAAGTTGATCGAGTGTGTGTTGCTATTTGTGCACCCCTGCAGGGTAAAACTTTCTGAAAGCCGTGTCCGCAGTTATGGACGACTTGGAGCACAGTACCTCGATCATAGACAAGCAAAACTAAAGTAGCACTATAAATTTGACTTAATATGTGACTAGTAATTAGATGCAAACTATAACAGAAGGGATAATAAAAGTGCCAACAACTGGTGAACCTTGGTCGTATTGTGTTCTGATATATCGGCCTAGTAAACATTGCAACTCCAATGGAATGTAATAAAAGTGCCAATAATTGCTGGGTTTTGGGATTCCTCAGGACAATTATATTTGACTAGTAAATGTTCCAACTACCACGAAATGGTTAACCAAAAATGCCCACTACTTATGTTTCATGATGACGCAAGTTATATATCTGACTAGTAAGTGCTTCAACTATAACGAAATGAGTAAAATTGCCAACTGTGTGAGTTCCTTCGTCCGACTTCCTTGTTTGGTCTCGAGGGGAAATACTAGGATGGGTATGTTTGGTGTTAGTATCAGGTTGGATCCGAATAGATCTTTCTTATCCCTCTCTAATAGCCGCCAGTTTTACTGAGTCTCTATAGGTTGTTTAATGCTGCCGCACTGCCGCTTCAGTCCACCATACCTATGTAGGCGAGAGCCGCCGAATTATAGCCTCGCCGTGTACTGGCCTCAGTACTGATGCTCCTCTTTTTCCTTTGCCCTTTGTCGGCACCCCTTTTGTTTTAGCAGGTTTGAGATCGACGTCGTTAGCAGGGTCACCCTTCTGGCTTGGCCTGGGCAGGGTTGTGGATGCCACTGGTTATTCGTCAGGGCTCCTAGCCCCATTTGCATCTTGTCCGTAGTCGGACGTTCTATCATTTTCAAGGTGATTTGGATCTTTGTATTGTATATCTATATTCTTGACTCATGGAGTCGTTGTTGTATATATATGTTCTGTGGGTCCCATCGAGGACTGTTGTGTAATGGTATTACTTTGTTTTCCACCCGCACGAAAGTGCCTAGTGGGCATCGTTGAATCGTTTCTATGCGGGTTTGGCGGAAAGGGCTAAAACTTGCATAGGGCCGATTCGAGGGTGTTACACCCACGTTGATTAGCCAAATCAAGGAAGCCCAGAAGGGAAATGCAAGTATCGACGGAATCAAACGTCGTATCAGTATAGGAAAGGTACCTGGATTCACCGAAGATGAAGAAGGAGTTTTGTGGTATAAAGGACTTATCTGTGTGCCAACAATTTTGGAGTTGAAGCAAGTTATCATGCAAGAAGCTCATGATACTCTTTATTCTATCCACCCCGGAGGAACGAAGATGTATCAGGATTTGAAGGAGCAATTTTGGTGACACAAGATGAAGAGAGAAATCGGAAGCTACATCACCAAGTGTGATATCTGTCAAAGAGTCAAAGCGGAACATCAGAGACCCACATGACTGTTGCAACCATTGCAGATTCCGGAATGGAAATGGGATCCTGTCGGAATGGAGTTTATCACCGGTTTGCCTACTTCTAGTAGGGGAAATGACTCTATCTGGGTCATAGTGGATAGACTGTCTAAGGTAGCCCATTTTATACCTGTCAAGACAACATACCAGAGTTCGAAGATAGTAGAGCTGTACATTGCTAGAATCGTCAGTTTGTATGGAACCCCCAAGACCTTAGTATCGGATCGAGGAACCCAATTTACCTCGAGATTTTGGTAGAAAGTCCAAGAAGTATTAGGAACCAAGTTGAATTTCAGCACAGCTTATCACCCGTAGACCGATTTACAGACTGAAATAGTCAACCAAATCTTAGAAGATATGTTGAGAGCTTGTGTTCTAGAGTATGGATCAAAATCGGAAGATTGTCTGCCTTTCGTAGAATTCTCATACAACAACAGTTATGAAGCCAGTTTGCAAATGGCCCCATTTGAGTTCTTGTATGGAAGGAAGTGTCGTACCCCTTTGAATTGGTCACAAGTAGGAGAGAGTCAGATTTTTGGACCCGACATCCTACGAGAAGTCGAAGAGAAGGTTCACAAAGTCCGTGAGCACCTCAAGACCGCGCAATCCCGACAAAAGAGTTATGCCGACAAGAGACGTAGAGACCTGACTTTCAATGTTGAAGATTTTGTATATCTCAAAGTGTCGCCGTTGAAAGGAATGCAATGCTTTTAGCTGAAAGGAAAGTTAGCCTAGATATATTGGACCCTTCAAGATTCTGAATCGCCGAGGAGAAGTATCTTATCAACTGGAACTGCCAGAGGAGATGTCAGCCATCCATAATGTGTTCCATATCTCGTTACTTCGCAAGTGCTTAGAAGTTCCAGACAAGACCGAAGTTTTCAAGAACATCGATCACCGAGCCATTGATATCAACAAGTATCTGACGTATCGTGAAATTCCCAACCTTATCTTGGAAGAAGCCTTCAGAGCCACAAGGACCCGGAGTATCAAATTCCTCAAGATCCAATGGAGCAATCATACCGAAGAAGAAGCTACCTGGGAGCGAGAAGATTACATTAGGACTGAGTTTCTTAAATCTCGGGACGAGATTTTTCTTAAGGGGGGAAGGTTTGTAACATCCCAAAACTTTAATCAAGGTTATCAAAGTTCAAATCACCCAATTTAGGATTAACAAAAACTTTTTATTATTAAAATAATTATGAATGCATGTGTATGTTGCATTAGTGTAGAATTGTTTGAAAATGCCATGTTTGATTGTTCTAAATGATATGAAATGGTTCAAAGGTGAATGCCACATCATCTAGAGCATTTACAACCAAATCCAAAGAAAAAGAAATCAAATAGGATTAAATAATGCAAATGGTCATTTTGGCCATTTTAATCCACTAGGCCACTTTAGGTGTTCCTAGAAGTCAACTCCCAACAGAAACAATTCTGGATCTTTTCACCCCTTGCTTGACCAAGTAAAGATGTACCAAGGCCCACTTTACAATTTTACAAAAACATCTAGCAAAGCAATTTAAATGACAATTGAAAATTGAACCAAGTGTATGTCTTAATATCACCATTTCTCAAAAACCAACCAAACCAATTCACCTTGGCAATCCCAAGCAAACATAGTCCCTCAAGCTGAATACAAAAGCACTCAAAAAATTTGAATCAAAAATTCAAATATAGATTTCTTTCGGCCATTTCATCGAACAATTGGTGATCACAGAATTAACTTCCTAACTATTATTGTTCTTGATCAATGCTTTGTCCACCATTTTGCCCCATTACACTCCCCTTGTCCCCTCTAGTCCCAACCAGCACCCCGGCACCTCACCCCATTGCTATATGCACCAGTGCCAAGCCACCTGAGCGCCATGCCCGCCGGTCGAGCATGTACCGCTCCTAGCAGACCGCCCCGCTCTCTCCCGCCATGACTAGGAGGATAGCCGCACCCTACCGCCCCTCTCTGTCCCTTCCCAGAGTGCTGCTAGGCCCTAGACCACCGTAGAGCAACCGCGCCCAGTACGTCTACGCCATGCAGAGCACGCGCCAGAGTGTCGCGCCCGACATGCGTGCACACGCCGTGCCTTAACCGCAGCTCGCACGCACTGCTTCGCCACGACCCCAGGAAGCGCCCAGACATGCCCGTTCGCCGCCGCTTGACTCGCAGCCACCGTGCGCCGCGTCGAACACCGCTTCTGCCGCGCAGAGCACCAGCCGCACCCGACCAAATGCCACTTCCCCTAGACGCGCCTTTAAGCCATAGAGGACCGCCAGGGAGCACTATGTCGACTGCCGCTCGCAGCCATGCCGATAGCAGCCTGTAGACGCGTAGCCAACGAGCCGCGCCCACGCCACTCGGTCCCTTCGTCGAGCCTATAAATAGAGGCCACCCCTGGCCTCATTTCAAACACTTCTCCTCGGAGCCATTCGAGCCGTAGTTCGCCGGAATTTTGCTAGAGCTTGCCGCTACAGAGGAAAAGAGGCGTCGTCGATTGGAGCTGCCCTAGGAGCCGCTGCGACCACGCCTTGAACCGCCATTGTCTACCAGCTTGATCGCCCCCATCGCCACGTCTAGATGGAGCCCTGGTAAGCCCCCACGTACCCCCACCGTGTCGCGTTAGGGTTTTCTCTCGCCGGAGCTGTTCACCAGAGACGATGAACCACGGTCGTAGATTCTTGTTCTAATCGCACGGCTGAGATTGCCCCGTACCGCTTTGGTTAGAATTAGTCACTGACGTGCGGGACCCCCCTGTTAGTAGCCCTCTGCGCCGTGGAGTGCCACTGGGCCGGCCCGTTAGCTTTTCCGCGCTGGACCTAAGATTCAAATTAATGTTTTTCCATTTAGGTTTAAACTAGATTCTGTCCACTTATTAAAAAATCAATTCAGAGAGATTTAATTAACCAAAATGCATGAGTCAAATTTTGTTAGAAATATAATTAAAATATCTATCCAAGCCGGTTGGATTTAAATCAATTGGAGTTAGAGATCACATACAGCAAAAATATCAAGACAGAGACTTCTCTACATTCAAACATTTTTCAAAAATCAACCATAATAGCTTTTGAGTTGATTCCAACTCTAAAAAATCACATTTGACAATACCTATCTGAATATGTAAAAATATCTAGGATTGCATGCAGTGACTTTGGACTAGTACCAAAATAATGCTATATTGGCATTTCTAGTCACTTTAAATCTATCAAATAATAATCATAAACTTTATAAAATGTGACCAACCCTTTAAATCACATTCCCATGTATTAGAATATGTGGTGATGACATGTGTCCACATGATCCCATATTTTAATTGGAGAATATTAAATCTGAAATATTTTCAATGAGTAGAAATTACTTTTCTAAAATAAAATGAATAAAACTAGTTCTTTAAATCTTGTGATGATTGTGATGATGCTAGATCATCAAGTGTGTGCCTTAGTATGCTAAATAGACTAGTTAAGTATTTTTTGGTGATTGTGTATCCCATATTTATTTATAGACGATAGTACCAACCAAGTCTACGAGAAGGAGGAGTTCTACCACAAAGAAGACGAGGAGAATTTCAACCACTGCACCAATCAAGGGAAGCTATTATTGGCAAGCTATTGTTAGCAAGCCATCACTAGATGCAAGTTAACCTAAGCAAGATGCATTAGTCATGCTTGGTTATACTTGTTGATTTATCCCCATCCCAAGTTTTACTTACAAGCTTTACTTTCTGCTTTACCAAAGTTTCTTTACCTTTAGTAATGCTTGGTGAGATTTTGGAAGGATAGTATAGATAGCATAAAGAGTATAAAACTTGGCCTATCTAGGTACACTTAGATGTCATTCTATGGAATGAGATTGATATTCGCACCCCTCTTTAGTGAACACTCTTAACCTTAGTGGCTAGTGCTAAGTAGAAAACTTCATCACTTTAGATGGGAATACTTGGTGAAAATGCTTATGAAAACCTTGGAATGATGAGGCATTCCATTGAGATGTTTTGACATGTGCTGAGAAACACAAATGGTTTATGATGCTGAAAATGTTGAGGCATGAGCCTTAGCCCTTTATAAAAACTCATGGTTGGGTTCGATGCAATACCATTCCAATTTTACCGTACAAGCACAATACCTGAGTTGGGAAAGGCTTAGCCAGAAGTTTATATGCATTAGTGTGAGTACCCTTGCGGAAGAAGTTTGAGCTGAGGCTATGTAACAACCTTGGACCCTACGCTCTAAGTTCAAGCTTGGATGAACCAAAAGTGGTTAAGGGTTTTACAGCGGAGGCCCAGGACCACCCACGTGTAGGTCCGTCGGCCGCCCTAACCACTTCCAAGAACATCGGGACAAGAGCAAGCAGCGTAGGCAACATGCGAAGAGATCAAATACATACACAAGTGAGTATGTATGCAAGCGACCTTACAACAGTTCTCAGAGCCATACCATCTAAAAGAAATAGAAAATATTGCAACGCCATACGGCAAGATCCAAATATCCTAGATAGAGATAATAGTGTAGGATAGCTCCTCATACATCAATCAACAGAGTATCAAGCGGAAGCGGGAAACAAGATCCGAGTACGGATAAGAAGCAAATCAGCATAAGATACGACATTAATAAGCACATCCCACCCACAGATCTCACGGATCCCCATCCCCGGAATCTCTACAGCGAGTGATCGTTGCCAACATCATCTGTCTCCTCCACCCAGTATCCATCTTGCGAATACACCTGTTCATATGAATCAAACAATTTATCATGTGAGACCCTAGGGGTACTCAGCAAGTCTTTATGCCTCTAAAGGGGACATATACCTAGGGTGACGCAATTGCAGCAAAAGATAATAACTAACAAATCTATAGATACTCGCTAACCATCCGCCTAACCAATGATAGGCGGATGTCTGTTAATTAGAAACAACAGTTATAACCGTATAAAGTAACAGATCCATCCTCCTTCTCGCTTACCAACGAGAAAGCGGACGAACAACCCATCAGTTGGCAGTTTTATTAACCATTCCATGAGTATTGCACTAATTACTAGCCAGATATTTAGTCAAATTAAAAGCGGTAATTTAGTTATGCTTGTCTATGATCAAGAAACTGTGCTCCAAGTCGTCCATAACCGCGGACACGGCTTTCAGAAAGATTTACACTGTAGGGGTGCACAAATAGCAACACACACACGACCGACCTCGAAAAAACCAAATCAAAACCCATCGAGGCTTTCACGACAAAGCAATCACAGGATTCATAAATTATTTCAGGGGGCCACCCCATTAAGCTACCCGCAATGAAGTTGGCCGACTCCGGGACGGACCCAAGGTTTGTGTCAATGGCTGTAAACGACTGGGAACCCGAAAGTGTGACTGGGCTTGTCGATACCGCAAAAACATTCCACGATCCAAAACAGTAGAGGTGCTCCACGCACAATCTTAAATAAAGCAGTAAAGCATGGCATAGGTACAGGATAGTAATAAATCCCCAAACTACTTTGTGGCCCCAAGAAATAAAGTACAAATCAAGCTCATGCAAAGGGGGATTCATAGAGTCTCCCGTATGTGGATAGTGCGAATAGTCAAGGAACAGGTGTCAATTACTCGGGGTCCTACGGGACACAAGTGAGCATGAAAAACCAAATAACAGATATTTCTCACTGGTGCCTCTTTCATTAGTTATCCCATTACTACTCAGGTTAAGTTGTTTAGGTACCTCGTTATCCATCAGACACTCACAAAACCTACACATGCAATTCTACGACTCGCAAGGCTCAAGCAACTCCTATAGTAATGGCTCATAGGATGGAGGAACAAGCTTCGGTGGGGTTTAAAAGTAAAGGCCATGCAATACTTGGGATTAATTTTAATGCAATTGCGACTCAAAGATGCAAGAATAAGATATAAGCAAGAGGTACTATATGTATGCAAGCATGTGGTAGTGCTTGCCTGGCAGCTCAGTTGAAGCGAGAGATGGATCTGGGTAGTACTCCTGGGATTCCTGATAATTGCCCTGCTCGGCGTCTATCCGAGAAGAACCAAACAAACAAGGCCAACATAAATATAATGCACAAACATATAGATAAAAATGTGACAAACAAACAAGCATGCCATGATGAATGATGCACAAATTACATGGCATAACCTAGCATGGCATGGGTGAGGTGTGGGGTACAAGAATAAAGCATTTTATTAAATTTTTAGTCATGGTTTGCTCCCATATAACTTGCTGTCCACTTAATATTTATATGATGCATGCTTCAATTCATATCATGGAATGCATAAACAGAACGGGCTCGTCGCGCTGATCGATTTAGACATATTATTTGTCAAATTTGGAGTTATAGAATTAAAGTTATTAATTAATTAATAAAAGGCATTTTTATTGCAATTAAACAATTTCGAAAATTTAAATTAGTCAAACATTATTTTGGATGGCATATTTGAAACCCTCACATTTTTCTGATTCAAAAACATATATTATTTGTATTATTTGGAATTACCAAAATAAAGATATCAATTTCTGAATATTAGAAAC
The DNA here is from genome assembly GCA_910589775.1 of Avena eriantha. Lineage (NCBI taxonomy): Eukaryota > Viridiplantae > Streptophyta > Magnoliopsida > Poales > Poaceae > Avena > Avena eriantha. The sequence continues at coordinate 430,295,639 of OU342743.1, read as the reverse complement.
ATATATGCATTTTCTGGATTTCTTTTATTAACAAAAAGATTCTGGAACTTTTGTCACCGGCTCAGACTTACCCACGGTGGCCGACACGCGGCCCAGGGTCAGGCGTGGGGTCACTTGTGCACGCGCCTAGCCTGGACGCGACACGTGGGCGAGCCGAGGCGCGGGGGACTAGACGGTGAGCATCGGAAACTGCTAAGGTGTTTTTTGCAAAATGTTCAGGGAGGTGACACCGACGGACAGAATCGAGGCGCGGACACGGGTAGCTCGAGCTGATCTTGCAAGGATGATCCTGGGCAAACCTCTACGAATTAAAGCATGCTCGAAAAACAAAAGTCATAGATCTCGCTTAGATCTCCAACTCTCGTGTTCAAGGTTTCTCAAACGGAGGTCTACAACGGCCGGGATCTTGCGAGGAACAGAGGCAGGAAAACACGTCCGGCACGGACTGGATTTCGTTAGGTAACACCTGAGCTGAAGCGATCTTGCGAGGACGATTACTACCTCGTCACTAAACCGAATTGACCATGGCCTAGCTCGTGCGAAAGAGGGTAGATAGGGCTACGATTTTGGTTCAGTAAGTAACGACGGAGGATATCTTGATCGACGGGAAAAACGCTGGGAACAGGCGGGTGCAAGCTGCTGCAGCTGCTGTCCCCGACGTGCGAGAGCGCCATGCGCGCGGCGACTGGCGCGGTCCGGCGTGCGCGCGCAACAGGGACGGCTGGGACGGCATCAGGGACAGAGAAGGTTGCTATAGGAAGGGGGATGCTCACCTCGCGCTCGTCGGCAAGCCGAGCAGGCCGGAGCGGGGAGGGAAGAGGAAGCAGACAGTGGTGGTTGGCACGGCGGCTGCGGCGGCACGGCCTCGGCGACAGTGTCCAGGAGCTAGCAACGCGGCGAGGCGATGGTGGCGAAGGGTTTCGATCTAGTTTTCCTGGGATGCTGGGAGATAAGGACGGGGTGAGGAGCTCATGTGGTCGTGCTTGCTTCTCCCTGGCTTTATGCAAAACAAGGAGGGACACGAGCCGAGCATGAGCATGGTACAACAGAGGCACGTGCTCGCTATCCGGGAAGAGAAACAGGGTCGCGTGTTGGGCCCTCTGCCGGCTGGGTCGAGCTAGGTGAGGCAAGGAGGGGTTCGGCCGGTGTAGCTGGGTGTGGGGCGCGACCACACGGTCAGGTGCTGGTGGCTGGGGACGATCGGGTTGGGTGGCACCAGGTGCAGCGGGTTTCACTGGGTCGAGCTGGAACCAAGGAAGGGAGGAGGCCAGGTTGGGAGGGATCGGACCAAGAGAAGGGGAGGTGCAGTTCGGTGCAGCTGGGCCTGACCGAAAAGCTTCAGGAAGGGTGAAAAAGAAAGGGAGGGAGAGAGAGGAACATATGTGCACACACACATGGACAAAAACAAATATGCCCACAACTAGGCTTTCTAGGTACGTGAGTGTATGTACTCACCGAGGCTTTAGAAGGTTAGCTAGAAACTTAGCTAGCTTCGGATGGTAGAGAGATAGGGATTAAGCTTGGTTTTGTAGAGAGGGAGAGAGAGATAGATTTGTTGGAGATATGCCCAAGAGGCAATAATAAAAGTGATTATTATTATATCTTTGTGTTTATGATGAATGTTTACATCCCATGCTATAATTGTATTATTAGGAAACACTAATACATGTGTGTTTTGTAAACATATAAGAGTCCCTAGTAAGCCTCTTATTGAACTAGCTTGTTGATTAATTGATGATCATGGTTTCCTGATCATGGACATTAGGATGTGATTAATAACAAGGTTATATCATTAGGAGAATGATGTGATGGACACACACCTCTAGTAAGCGTAGCATAAGATCAAGTCATTAAGTTCGTATTGCTGTAAGCTTTCAAATACATAGTAACCTATTCCTTCGACCATGAGGTTATATTATTCACCATCACCAGATGGATACTTTGATGACATCAAACGCCGCTTCGTAACTGGGTGGTTATAAAAGTGTCATTGGGTATTCTGAAAGTATGTGTTGAAGCGCATGAACCAAGATTGGGATTTGTCCATCCATATGACGGATAGATATGCTCTGGGCCCTCTCGGTGGAATGTCATCTAGTTAGCTTGCAAGCATGTGACTGGGTCACAAGGGATGACATATCACGGAACGAGTAAAGAGTACTTATCAGTAACGAGGTAGAACTAGGTATGGAGATACCGACGATCAAACCTCGGATAAGTATAGTGTCGCGAGACAAAGGGAATTAGTTTCATATGTAAGTGGTTCAATCTATCGCGAAGTCATCGTTTAGTATGTGGGAGCCATTATGGATCTCTAGGTCCCGCTGATGGTTATTGATAGGAGATGTGTCTCTATCATGTCTACATATTCACGAACCGTAGGGTGACACACTTAAGGTTCGAATTTGTTTTAAGTAGATATGGAATGTGCGTTGGCGACCGAATGTTGTTCGGGGTCTCGGAATGGATCCGGGACATCACGAGGAGATCCGGAATTGTCTGGAGAATAAGATTCATATATTGGGGATCATTTTCTGAGTTAGGAAATGTTCTGGAGTATTTGTATGAGGGTTCTAGAAGGTTTTGGAATGTTCCGGAAGGTTCTAGAAGATATCTTGGAGTTTGCTTGAAAATCAAGATAGGGATCAAGGAGTCCTGGTGGGTCAACATACGGAGTCGTGGGGGAGGAGGACTCCTCCCCCACCTCCAATCCGCCGGCCTACATGGGAGGGGAGTCCTACAAGGACTCCCCCTCTCTAGGCGCCTCCCTTCTTTAAATAGAGGGGCAGGGGCGCCCCCTCCTCCCCTGCTCCCATAACACCCAATCTCTGCCGCCTCTCTCCTCCACCATCTTCTGCACAGGCATAGGCGAAGCCCTGCAGAATTCTCTACCACCACCACGCCGTCGTGATGATGGGGTTCCGTGGAGAAGATCTACTACCTCCGCTGCTCGCTGGAACGGGGAGAGGAAGGTCTGCTTCGACTCCGCACGTGTGACCGTCTACGGAAGCGCTGCCGAATCGCGGCACCGGAAGGATCGTCTACTTGACCGACGGCGGAAGCGCTGCTGGAACGCGACGCCGGAAGGATCGTCCACACGATCTTGAGATCGGCAAGTGATCGACTACATCAACCACGAGATCAAATCTCGTTAACGCTTTCAGATCTACGAGGGTTAGTTCCCATCTATCTCGTTGCTCATGTCTAGTAGATTAGATCTTGGCTTTTATCTAGATTAGATCTAGGTTTTGTTCGTTCTTGCGGTAGAATTTTTTTGTTTTCCATGCTACGAACCCATCAAGATTAGGGTTTTGGACAAGGTTGTTTGAAATCAATACTCATGCATGCAAATAGAACTCCAAAAGATATATAAAAAAAATTAAGGTGAGAGGTTGTTTGCATGGCTCATGCATGATACTTAGATAGGCCACACTATATTTGTGAAAACAAATACAAGCTTAAATGACCCCATTTAGCCCCATGCACTCAAATTTGAATAACGCCCAAGCATAAGGTTTGAAGAGGTTAAATAAAAACATCAAATAGAAGAACTAGAATAAGATGGGGATGTGGGGCTTATATTTCATGCGACATGAAATAATGATACCACACATGGCATACATGCACAAGGAATAAACACATGGTTGGAAAACCCACATGTCCAAGAATTGATGAAATAAGCATGAATAAATATAATGGAAATGCTAGTGTGTGTATGCCACTAGATAATTATATGGTCCCATTTATATTTAGATATGCCCACTCATTTAGAAGTAAACCATATGAAGATGTAGAAGTATCCCCACATTTACACCCACATCATTTATATTGTGAAAACAATAGTAAACACCATTGGGGCATGTGGTATAGAAGGGGATCCATCTTTATATATGTGAGCTAGACAAGACCCAAAAGAGAAGATGCAAACGCCCACAAGTATTTTGGGATGGTGGAATTATAAGGTGGTGACAAAGAAAAGGTGGTGGAGTTGGAAGAGACATGCCCACCAACTCAACTTGGGCATCAAGCATTTATCAAGAACCAAATACAATATATCAAGAGGCAAATACAATTAATAGTGCATATGAGATAAGAACCAAATGAAAAAGGGTTTTATATGATGCTCAAATGCAATGTGCCATGATGACATGAGCATGATATAATTATGATGCAACAATTATATGTAGGAAGTAGCATTTTATTATTAGACCATGTAGCATTACAGATGTTAGACAAATGGGATGCTACAACTCTCACCTACTAAACAGGAATCTCGCCTCGAGATTCTAGGAAGAAGAAGAAGACACGAAGAGGGTGGGATACTTGGCACGGAGCTCATCCTCGCATTCCCAAGTGGCTTCATCAACGGAATGGTGCGACCACTACACCTTGCAGAACTTGATAGACTTGTTGCGAGTCTTTCTTTTTGCGACTTCTAGGATTTTTGTGGGGTGTTCTTGATAAGACAGGTCTTCTTGGAGATTGATAAGCTCATGGTCCACGGTCCTGCCGGGATCCTTGAAGCACTTCTTGAGTTGAGAGATATGGAAAACATCATGGACCTTAAGTTTTTCAGGGAGCTCAAGAGCATAAGCGACTTCTCGTCTTCTTCCACGAACTTTGAAAGGACGGATGTATCTAGGAGCCAGTTTCCCTTTGATACCAAACCGGTGCGTGCCTCTCATGGGAGTGACACGAAGGTAAACGAGATCACCAGGGACATACTCCATGTCCGTGTGCTTTCTGTCGTAGTTGCTCTTTTGGCGACTTTGAGCAACCTTCAGGTTTTCAAGAATGATGTGAACCTTCTCCTCCGCTTGAGTTACAATGTCGGGGCCAAATAATGTTCTTTCACCTGCGCCCGACCAACCAATCGGAGTTCTGCATTTGCGGCCATAGAGAACCTCAAATGGTGCCATCTTTAGACTCTTCTAGAAGCTGTTGTTGTAAGAGAATTCAGAATAAGGAAGGCATTCTTCCCACTTCATGCCGAAAGAGATGACGCAAGAACAGAGCATATCTTTCAGAATCTAATTGATCCTTTCCACTTGCCCTTGTGACTGAGGGTGGTAAGCTGTGCTGAAGTTCAACTTTGTTCCCAAAGCATCTTGGAAACTTCCCCAGAACTTGAAAGTGAAGATGCTTCCACGGTCTGAACTGATCTCAAGAGGAACCCCATACAGAGAGAAAATTCTGTTGATATAGAGTTCAGCCAACTGAATCGCTGAAATTGTTTCCTTGATGAGAAAGAAGTGAGCCACTTTAGAAAGCCTGTCGATGACAACAAAGATTGCATTGTTTCCTTTCTGCGACCTTGGAAACCTAGTTATGAAGTCCATATCTACTTTCTCCCATTTCCATTCCGGAGGCTTCAATGGCTGTAGAAGACTAGAAGGTTTCTGATGGACAGCTTTTACTCTGCGGCAGACATCACACTCTAAGACATACTTGGCACAATATCGTTTCAATCCAGGCCACCAATATTGTGTTTTCAAGTCCATGTACATCTTAGTGCTGCCAGGGTGGATAGAAAGAACAGAATCATGAGCTTCTTTGAGAACTTGCTCTCTCAAACCGGAATACTTCGGAACGGACATCCGGTGCTTAAAGAATAGAGTGCCTTGGTCGTCAAGGTGGAAAGGTTCATACTTCGGAAGCTGAATCTTGGAGATGATATTTTTAGTGTAAGGGTCACTAAGTTGAATGGAGCGAACCTTTTCTTCCAAGAGAGGGGTTGCCAGAAAATTCAGAAGATACCCTTGATCCACAATTTCAAGGTTGAGCTGGCGGAATTCCTCGCACAAGAGAGGCTGTTGTTCTTCCACCATGAGGTTGTTGACATAAGCTTTTCGGCTGAGAGCATCGGCCATGACATTAGCTTTGCCAGGAGTGTAGTTGATGGTCAGATCGAAATCATTGATTTCTTCAATCCACCTCCTCTGACGAAGGTTGAGATCAGGTTGTGTGAAGATATACTTCAGACTCTTGTGATCAGAAAAGATCTCACAACGGTTGCCAAGCAAGTAGTGCCTACTTTCAAAGCAAAGACAACTGTGCGAGTTCGAGGTCATGTGTAGGATAGTTGATCTCATGCGTCTTCAACTGACGAGAGGCATAAGAAACAACTTGTTTTTCTTGCATAAGGACCGCACCCAATCCTTGCAAGGAGGCATCACAGAATATCTGGAAAGGCTTTGATGTATCTGGAGGAATCAAGACTAGTGTGGAAGTGAGCTTCTCTTTGAGTGTTTCAAAGCTAGCTTGACATGCAGGAGACCAAAGGTATTTCTTGCCTTTCTTGAGGAGATCGGTAAGAGGCTTCGCAATCTTCGAGAAGTTCTGAACGAAGCGACGACAATAACTAGCCAAACCAAGGAAACTACGGACTTCTTTGACATTTTTGGGTGGAAGCCACTCAACAATTGTCCGAACAGTTTCTGGGTTGACGGCAATGCCCTTCGCAGAGATGATGTGACCAAGATAGGTGACTTCGGGAAGCCAAAATTCACACTTGGAGAACTTTGCATATAGGCGGTTCTCACGAAGCTTGTTTAGGACACACCGAAGGTGTTCTTCATGTTCTTCCTTTGACTTAGAATAGACTAGAATGTCATCCAGATAGACCACAATGAACTTATCAAGATACTCCATGAAAACTGAGTTCATAAGCCTCGAGAAGGTGGCAGGTGCATTGGTGAGACCGAAAGACATGACCGTGTACTCATACATGCCATAGCGGGTGGTGAAAGCTGTTTTGGGAACATCTTCCTTGTGAATCTTGATTTGATGATATACACTTCTCAAGTCAAGCTTAGAGAATACCACAGCTCCAGCTAGCTGATCGAAGAGATCATTAATCCGTGGAAGGGGATATTTATTCTTGATGGTTTTTGCATTGAGAGCCCGATAGTCAACACAAAGTCTATCAGTGCGGTCTCGCTTCTTCACAAAGATGGTTGGGCTACCCCAAGAAGTACTGTGCTGAATGAAACCCAACTTCTCTTGTTCATCAAGCTGACGTTTGAGTTCGGACAACTCAGCAGGACCCGTTTTATAAGGCCGCTTGGAGATAGGAGCGGTACCAGGTTCAAGCTCAATCACAAACTCGACCTCTCGGTCAGGAGGCATACCTGGTAACTCTTCAGGAAAAACATCTGGAAACTCACGGACCACCGGAACACTCTGAATAGCATCCATGGCTTCATCATTCAGAGCCGCCAAAGAGAAAAGCTGAATTGCAGGAGACAGACTTGGAGAATAGACTATATGGCCTTCAGAAATTTTCAGAGAAACCGAGCGTTCAGCACAATCAATCACAGCTGCATTTGCCGTTAACCAATCCATGCCCAAGATGACATCAATGTCAGAGTTGCCGAGAATGATTAAGGAAGCCAGAAATGAAGAACCACCAATTAGAATTTGATTGCCATGACTGATCTTGGTAGATAACATTCTTGCCCCGGGAGAAAGAACCATTAACTTTTTATCCAGTTGTTCTATAGTTAGCTCATGCTCATTTGCAAACTTGTGAGACACAAATGAATGCGATGCACCAGAATCAAACAAAACTCGTGCAGGGACTGAGTTAACGGGAAGCGTACCCATCACAACTCCAGGTGCATGTTCAGCTTGAGCGACGTTGACACAGTTGGCACGAGCAATAGTTGACATGGGCTTGGTGTTGATGTTGAGAGCCCGAGGTGGAGGTGCACGAAACCATAGAAGAACTTTCTGCAGGTCTTGGAGGTGGTGGAGGAAAAGCTTTGTTGTTCATGGGACAACTCCAGTGTTGATGCCTAGTGTTCCCACAAGTGTAACAAGCACCAGGTGGATGTGGAGCAGCGTAGCCAGGGACTCCACTAGGCGCTCCAGGGTAGTTGTGGTTGTAGCCCCTAGAAGCAGCGTTGAAGGAGTTTGGTGGCCTTGCCGCATAGCTTGAAGGTCTTGGTGGAGCCGAGAGCGGCGGTGCGGTATTAGGAACCCACACTCGGCGCTTAGAAGCAGCTGTCATAGCTAAAGAGCTTGATGCATCACGACTGTGTTTCTTGGACTCCTCGAACACTTGCCTACTGGCTTCTTCCTGTAGAGCTGTATGTTGGAGTTCTAGAAAAGACCCCGGCCTTGCATGAGTGATTGCATATTTGATAGATGCATTGAGCCCTTGCCTGAACCTCTTCTATTTCTTCTTGTCATCAGAGATCCCATCGCCACCATACCGAGAAAGATTCATGAAGTTTCTGATATAGGTGTTGACATTGTCATTGCCCTGCTTGAGGTTGAGAAACACTTCCTTCATCCTTTCCATGACAATTTCTGACAGGTATTGCTCTTTGAAAGCCCTAGTGAACTGCTCCCAAGTAGGCTGAAAACCAGAGTGGTTTGCCTTCAGGTGATTCTCGCACCATAGAGCTGCGTCTCCCTTTAGAAGGTGAGTGGCACATTTTACCCATTCTTGCTCAGGAACATCAGCAGTCATTAGCAACCTTGACATCTCACGAAGCCAGTCATCAGCATCCAGTGGCTGATCAGACACCTCAAAGTGGCGTGGGTTAAACTTCAGAAAGCCCTTGATGTCTCCACGCTTGGGAGGTGGAGGTAGCGGAACAAACCCATTCCTCCTGACACTTTCTTCAAAGCGTTGCTGATTCTGTTGCATTGTTCCCAAGGCATTAGCAATACTTGCCAACGCAGCCCCCAGTTCAGGTGGTATGTCCTCCTCAGTGCGGCGTGGTGGTGCCATCCTGGGATTGATATAAAAATCAAGTCAGTACCATAATGGAGAATAATAATAATCCAAAATAGTACCAAAATGGAATTAACCAAGATTAAGGATACAAATTACTAAGATGATATTAAAACATCAGCAAAGTACAAAGAACCTAGAAGATAGTAAGCATATCACACACGACTGAACAAGGAGTGTGGTGCACACAGCTATCAAAGAAAAAATTTCCGCAAATTTCAGCATTAAAATACCACTATATGCGCAAAACCACTTAACGAATCAAGATTAGTAACTCTACCAATTCAATATACAAGAGCGGATGATAAAAGTAGTGGTATGGTCGCGACTCCATCCCGCACTCAAATCATTACGCCGCACATGAATAAGTAAAACACGCATCCCAACTCTCTTCCTTCTTAAGATGAACCTAAAGATTAACAACTACGGAAACAAACACCCAAACAAGATAGCGCCGGATAACAAAGAGTAAGACAGATCGCGTCGGTTTACAACGAATCAGATAGATCGCGTCGGTTTAGAAAAGCCTGTCGGTATGGAATGTACCAACAGTTGATAACCGAAAAGGCAGATAGCGACAACAAGTTGGATGCAACAGATAGACAAGGAATTACACACACACACACACACACACACACACACTTTCTATGGTACTACGGAACCTAGAACACGTGAATCCTAGTTTGAATTTTTAGAAGAGGATTGAAAACGTTACACTTCCTTACCAAAAAAGGGTGGGTGGGTGGGTAAGAAGAAAAATGGAAGCAGTCCTACTCTCGCGTTTTGTTTTTCCCTAGTATACATAACTACCAAAATATTTGCTAGACTGACAACGACCATTTGACTGAGACCCTGAAGGGCAGGATGGCTCTGATACCAATTGTAACAACCTCGGACCCTACGCTCTAAGTTCAAGCCTGGATGAACCAAAAGTGGTTAAGGGTTTTACAGCGGAGGTCTAGGACCACCCACATGTAGGCCCATCGGCCGTCCTAACCACTTCCAAGAACATCGAGACAAGAGCGAGCGGCGTAGGCAACATGCGTAGAGATCAAATACATACACAAGTGAGTATGTATGCAAGCTACCTTACAACAGTTCTTAGAGCCATACCATCTAAAAGAAATAGAAAATATTGCAATGCCATACGGCAAGATCCAAATATCCTAGATAGAGATAATAGTGTAGGATAGCTCCTCATACATCAATCAACAGAGTATCAAGTGGAAGCGGGAAACAAGATCCAAGTATGGATAAGAAGCAAATCGGCATAAGATGCCACATAAATAAGCACATCCCGCCCACAAATCTCACGGATCCCCATCCCCGGAATCTCTACACCGAGTGATTGTTGCCAACATCATCTGTCTCCTCCACCCAGTATCCATCTTGCAAATACACATGTTCATCTGAATCAAACAATTTATCGTGTGAGACCCTAGGGGTACTCAGCAAGTCTTTATGCCTCTAAAGGGGACATATACCTGGGGTGACGCAATTGCAGCAAAAGATAATAACTAACAAATCTATAGATACTCGCTAACCATCCGCCTAACCAACGATATGCGGATGTCTGTTAATTAGAAACAACAGTTATAACAGTATAAAGTAATAGATCCATCATCATTCTCGCTTACCAATGAGAAAGCGGACGAACAACCCATCCATTGGCAGTTTTATTAACCATTCCATGAGTATTGCACTAATTACTAGCCAGATATTTAGTCAAATTAAAAGCGGTACTTTAGTTATGCTTGTCTATGATCGAGAAACTGTGCTCCAAGTCGTCCATAACCGCGGACACGGCTTTCAGAAAGATTTACCCTGCAGGGGTGCACAAATAGCAACACACACACGATCAACCTCGGAAAAACCAAATCAAAACCCAACGAGGCTTTCACGACAAAGCAATCACAGGATTCATAAACTATTTCAGGGGGCCACCCCATTAAGCTACCCGCAACGAAGTTGGCCGACTCCGGGACGGACCCAAGGTTTGTGTCAATGACTGTAAACGACTAGCAACCCGAAAGTGTGACTGGGCTTGTCGATACCGCGAAAACATTCCACGATCCAAAATAGTATAGGTGCTCCATGCACAATCTTAAATAAAGCAGTAAAGCATGGCATAGGTACAGGATAGTAATAAAGCCCCAAACTACTTTGTGGCCCCAAGAAATAAAGTACAAATCAAGCTCATGCAAAGGGGGGATCATAGAGTCTCCCGTATGTGGATAGTGCGAATAGTCAAGGAACATGTGTCAATTACTCGGGGTCCTACGGGACACAAGTGAGCATGAAAAACCAAATAACAGATATTTCTCACGGGTGCCTCTTTCATTATTTATCCCATTACTACTCAGGTTAAGTTGTTTAGGTACCTCCTTATCCATCAAACACTCACAAACCCTACACATGCAATTCTACGACTCGCAAGGCTCAAGCAACTCCTGTAGTAATGTCTCATAGGATGGAGGAACAAGCTTCGGTGGGGTTTAAAAGTAAAGGCCATGCAATACTTGGGATTAAGTTTAATGCAATCGCGACTCAATGATGCAAGAATAAGATAGAAGCAAGAGTTACTATATGTATGCAAGCATGTGGTAGTGCTTGCCTGGCAGCTCAGTTGAAGCGAGAGATGGATCTGGGTAGTACTCCTGGGATTCCTGATAATTCCCCTGCTCGGCATCTATCCGAGAAGAACCAAACAAACAAGGCCAACATAAATATAATGCGCAAACATATAGATAAAAATGCGACAAGCAAACAAGCATGCCATGATGAATGATGCATAAATTACATGGCATAACCTAGCATGGCATGGGTGAGGTGTGGGGTACAAGAATAAAGCATTTTATTAAGTTTTTAGTCATGTTTTGCTCCCATATAACTTGCTGTCTACTAAATATTTATATGATGCATGCTTCAATTCATATCATGGAATGCATAAACAGAACGGGCTCGTCGTCCTGATTGATTTAGACATATTATTTGTCATATTTGGAGTTATAGAATTAAAGTTATTAATTAATTATTAAAGGCATTTTTATTGCAATTAAACAATTTCGAAAATTTAAATTAGTCAAACATTATTTTGGATGGCATATTTGAAACCCTCACATTTTTCTGATTAAAAAACATATATTATTTGTATTATTTGGAATTACCAAAATAAAGATATCAATTTCTGAATATTAGAAACATATATGCATTTTCTGGATTTATTTTATTAACAAAATGATTCTAGAACTTTTGTCACCGGCTCAGACTTACCCACGGTGGCCGACACGCGGCCCAGGGTCAGGCGCGGGGTCACCTGTGCGCGCGTCCAGCCTGGACGCGACACGTGGGCGAGGCGAGGCGCGGGGGACTAGCCGGTGAGCGTCGGAAACTGCTAAGGGGTTTTCTGCAAAATGTTCAAGGAGGTGACACTGACGGACAGAATCGAGGCGCGGAAATGGGCTAGCTCGAGCTGATCTTGCGAGGATGATCCCGGGTAAACCGCTACGAATTAAATCATGCTCGAAAAACAAAAGTCGTGGATCTCGCTTAGATCTCCAACTCTCGTGTTCAAGGTTTCTCAAACGGAGGTCTACAACGACCAGGATCTTGCGAGGAACAGAGGCAGAAAAACACATCCGGCGCGGACTGGATTTCGTCAGGTAACACCTGAGCTGAAGCGATCTTGCGAGGACGATTACTACCGCGTCACTGAACCAAATTGACCGTGGCCTAGCTCGTGCGAAAGAGGGTAGATGGGGCTACGATTTTGGTTCAGGAAGTAACGACGGAGGATGTCTTGATCAACAGGAAAAACGCTGGGAACAAGCGGGTGCAAGCTGCTGCAGCTACTATCCGCGACGTGCGAGAGCGCCGTTCGCGCGCGACAGGGACAGCTGGGACGGCATCAGGGACAGAGGAGGTTGCTGGAGGAAGGGGATGCTCACCTCGCTCTTGTCGGGAAGCCGAGCAGGCCGAAACAGGGAGCGAAGAGGAAGCAGACAGTGGTGGTCGGCGCGGCAGCTGCGGCGGCACGGCCTTGGCGACGGTGTCCAAGAGGTAGCAACACGGCGAGGTGGTGGTGGCGATGGGTTTCGATCTAGTTTTCCTAGGATGCAGGGAGATAAGGACGGGGTGAGGAGCTCATGTGGTCCTGCTTGCTTCTCCCTGGCTTTATGCAAAACGAGGAGGGACACGAGCCGAGCGTGAGCACGGTACAACAGAGGCACGTGCTCGCTATCCGGGAAGAGAAACAGGGTCACGTGTTGGGCCCTCGGCCGGCTGGGTCGAGCTAGGTGAGGCAAGCAGGGGTTCGGCCGGTGTAGCTGGGTGCAGGGCGCGAGCACACGATCAGGTGCCGGTGGCTGGGGACGATCGGGTTGGGTGGCACCAGCTGCAGCGGGGGCACTGGGTCGAGCTGGAACCAAGGAAGAGAGGAGGCCAGGTTGGGAGGGATCGGACCAAGAGAAGGGGAGGTGCAGTTCGGTGCAGCTGGGCCTGACCGAAAAGCTTCAGGAAGGGTGAAAAAGAAAGGGCGGGAGAGAGAGAAACATATGTGCACACACACATGGACAAAAACAAATATGCCCACAACTAGGCTTTCTAGGTATGTGAGTGTATGTACTCACCGAGGCTTTAGAAGGTTAGCTAGAAGCTTAGCTAGCTTCGGATGGCAGAGAGATAGGGATTAAGCTAGGTTTTGTAGAGAGGGAGAGAGAGATATATTAGGATTTTGGACAAGGTTGTTTGAAATCAATACCCATGCATGCAAATAGAACTCCAAAAGATATATAAAAAAAGGAAGGTGAGAGGTTGTTTGCATGGCTCATGCATGATACTTAGATAGGCCACACTATATTTGTGAAAACAAATACAAGCTTAAATGACCCCATTTAGCCCCATGCACTCAAATTTAAATAAAGCCCAAGCATAAGGTTTGAAGAGGTTAACTAAACATCAAATAGAAGAACTAGAATAAGATGGGGATGTGGGGCTTATATTTCATGCGACATGAAATAATGATACCACACATAGCATACATGCACAAGGAATTAACACATGGTTGGAACTAAACGCACATGTCTAAGGATTGATGAAATAAGCATGAATAAATATAATGGAAATGCTAGTGTGTGTAAGCCACTAGATAATTATATGGTCCCATTTATATTTAGATATGCCCACTCATTTAGAAGTAAACCATATGAAGATGTAGAAGTATCCCCACATTTAGACCCACATCATTTATATTGTGAAAACAATAGTAAACACCATTGGGGCATGTGGTATAGAAGGGGATCCATCTTTATATATGTGAGCTAGACAAGACCCAAAAGAGAAGATGCAAAAGCCCACAAGTATTTTGGGATGGTGGAATTATAAGGTGGTGACAAAGAAAAGGTGGTGGAGTTGGAAGAGACATGCCCACCAACTCAACTTGGGCATCAAGCATTTATCAAGAACCAAATACAATATATCAAGAGGCAAATACACTTAATAGTGCATATGAGATAAGAACCAAATGAAAAAGGGTTTTATATGATGCTCAAATGCAATGTGGCATGATGATATGAGCATGATATAATTATGATGCAACAATTATATGTAGGAAGTAGCATTTTATTATTAGACCATGTAGCATTACAGATGTTAGACACATGGGATGCTAGAGGCTACCGCTTGATGATGTCCACCTATGCAGTGCCCAGGATGGCAGATGGCCATGGCTGGGAGGCCAAGCTCATAGGAGAGGTGCTTATACTAGAGTGTGTAAAGGAAAGGTTATGATTGATTATCCGCATACTAAGTATGATGGTTCATGGTTATACCTAACGGATGTATCGAATTTTGTGGTGAAAGTGTACCACCTCTGCAGAGTGACAAACTATTCAAATAGCCGCGTCCACGGTCATGGATAGTTGGAGTGGCCATACTGGTTTGTCGTCAGATGTTTTCAAAATTACTTATGACATGAATGGTGACTTGACTTGACCACAACAAGGTTGTGACTATGAAAGTTAAGTTCCCAACTTAAGTGATTTAGAACATTATTTTTAGCTTTCTTTGTTTCTGAACTCAGCTTAGGTTTCAAATTATCTTTTGCAAATAAACTTAGAGGTTAGCTTTCCTACTAGAACTACCTTACTTGTTAGTGATAGTTTGCGAGTACTTAAAGAGTACTCATGGCTTTGTCCCTAGCTATTCCCGTGGCCAGACTATGAGGAGGACTACCAGGAGGAAGGATAGCAGGACGACTACGACAACTAGGACTATCTCCCATCGTCAGCATTGCCTGTGACACTAAAGATGGAGCCCATCGCTATGCTTATTATTCCGCTGTTTGTTTGTATTAAGACTGGATCATGAGATCCTTTATTCGTGTAAGACCTTATTATGGTTTGTAATGGATGATGTACTATGATACCCAATCCGCAAAAATGGTAATCCTGGAATTGCGATGTATAGCATAACAGGCATCTGGGATTAAAAATCCGGGTGTTGACAGACCCGACCTGCACGACCTCCACATCGACCGCTTTCTCTCCGGTAGTGACGTACTGGTGGTGCCACTCTGGGGATATGCTATGTCGCCAACTTCCATCTTGATGCCGGTAGAACGGTGCTGCTGTGGTTGTGCAACCCTGACATCCATCCTTCACTTCACCATTTGTATGGGCATAGTGAGTTCTTGATGTGACCGGCTTTCAGGCCGATGTTCTGCTGTGCTGCTGGTTGTAGGACTATGGTGATCTCTTGGTTATGATGGTGTGCTTGAGTGATACTAGTGGTGCCGATTTATGTTTGATGGAATGCTCATAAGTGTGGTAACTCAATCTGGATGACATAATCATGCCTGCATGTGTGGCTCTTATTGATACTCTAATTTTGCTGATTTGAATCTAGGCAATAATGTAAATCTCAATGTTGTTTTGAGATGATAGACACTAGTGAGTTAATGGTTATATGATTATATCTTGATACTTTTTGGCTATTCTCTGTGGATTATAATATGGGTAAAATGATGTTTGAAATGAAATGATTCCTAGGTTGGTGGCGAGGAAAATGATTTATGTTCCATTTGGAATTGCTCGCAAAGGTAGTTTGTATACAATATATTGTTAAATTCTGATCCACCTATCTAAGTGTTGGTGGATTATAGAATGATGGTTGGAGCCTTGCTGCAGGTTGGGAACTTGAGGAAAATCTAACTTCCTGTCATTGTTGATAGTGAAATAATGGTGCAATTGATTCGTAGTTTTTGGTACTAGGAAAATGATAAATCTACTTTACCTAAAACAACTAGGTGGTTAACTGGTGTGACAATTTCCCTTAATGGATTCTGTGACTGAGACTGCCACTATGGTGCCTCCATACTAGAGTATGCATAGTAGTAGTTATTGTTTGCATGATCTGCTCCTGTGGGTGTTCCCGATGGCTAGATCTGTCCCTAGCTAGTGATGCCAAGAATAAGGCTTAAACTTATATTAGAACAAACTTCTGTACTTGATTCATGGACTAACCTATGATGCAAAAGTTGAGGTATTGCTTGTTCAGGGCAACCACTTATTTTTGGTGCCTTAAATCTCTATGATGATTTCTAGTATAGCATTTCTATACAGATATGAGAGGTTTCTTTCTTATATTCCTATTTCTTGTAGGGTTGTTGCCCAAAATAAATAAGTATAGATAAGATGTTTGAATCTTAGTGTTGCAACCTTTTGTCGAAAGGTAGCTTATGTTGCTGATGTTAATTATTCTATAGGGTCAAAGATCATTGGCTCTTGATGAATATTGAGTGCAATAGGTTCCATCCTATGATACAAAGGCCGAGGCACAAAATTTAAACAAGAACAAATGCTTTTGTGCTCCAAAGCTCTATGATGATTTTACATACCA
This sequence comes from Avena eriantha, assembly GCA_910589775.1. Taxonomy (NCBI): domain Eukaryota; kingdom Viridiplantae; phylum Streptophyta; class Magnoliopsida; order Poales; family Poaceae; genus Avena; species Avena eriantha. The sequence continues at coordinate 430,279,000 of OU342743.1, read as the reverse complement.
CTTGTATGTAAAACTGAGAGTAATGTGTCAACCAAACATTCCTAGCCGAGATGATAAAAGTAACTACTAGATTTTGGGTTGTTAAATTCAACCTGTTACTGCAGAGTCGACATATGGATTGTGCTAGGATCTTTGTCAACTTTTGCATCAGCAAGATCTTCTGGATCTTAGGGTTGCACTATTCCACCTTGATATGTAGTGGATCTTGGCTTCTTTCTTCTTAGCTACTGGCCTGCTCCTCCTCTTGAGCTAACTTATGATCCTGTTATGATATTCTTGGTGCTTCTTGTGCTCAACCTTGATCTAGAAAATCCATGTGATATTGGTTGATGATTTATGTGGATAGATCAGTGATAAACTCATGTGTTCTTTGGCTGTGTGGTGAAAGAAACTTGTTGTCAATTGAGAAGGAGATAATGGTGGTCTTCTGGGTGTAGTTGTACTTGTGTTTGGTAGTGGAGATGGAGACTTATAAACTCTACTACGGTTGTGCTCTCCCTCTTGTATTCCTTGTGATGCTTCTGGTGTTGAAAGCACAACATTTGCATGCTGTTGTGTAAGATGCTTGCAGGTAGGACATTTTGGGTGTGTATGAGATCAAGTGAAACCTGATATTTTCCCTGAAGTTTACCTTTTGCCTTTTACATGTCCTTGGTGATAATTTCCCCTGTCTTATAATGCTAACCTGAAGACTTAATCTTCATAAAAACAGTTACTAATATGTCCCTGATTTGATTTAAACTCCATGATGTGCTAGCAATGCACTTCATTGCCATACCGAGAGCACAACTAATCCATAACCCCTCTTTTCTATTTTCTTGCCTTTTGTCTTTGTTTTGCAGGTATCAAAGAGATATACAGAAAGATCAAGACTAGATATATGAATAGATTCAGTTTGTTATTATTTTATAAACACTATTTTATTTTGGAATCTTGCAAGAACAATGTACATTACTGATGTAATAGAACTTATTCTTTTCCATTTCTAATTATCCTTACAGTAATAAATTATATACTTTTCTATTACCTTTTCTTCCTTTATTTTCTCTTGTTGTAACATTCAATTTAAATAATGTAATGTTGTTTTTTCAATATCATAAAGAAGTATATCTTCTATAGATAATTGTATTATTCCAAAAGCAAATGTGGTATAGATTCATTTGAGAACAATTATTTGTAAGATTTATTTCTTATTGTTGTATCTCCCATATATTGGTACTATTTAATGTTGTGGAAGGGTATTATCTATTCTTCTTGGAATTATTCCAATTTATTGTGTGAATGAGATGCAATGTGATTTTATATTATTATCTCATATGCTTTAATGTAATTTATTGTGTGAATGAGACGCAACGTGGTTAGTGACGGGCAAATATATGCCTGTCACTACTAAGTATTCCCAGTGACAGGCAAGGATAAGTCTGTCACTGGTACAAAACACTAGTGGCGGACGTATAAATATGACTATCACTGGTGGTTTTTTACAGTAGGAACGCAATACAGTAGGAACGCAATGAGTAGTGACGCGTGCAAAATGTGCCTGCCCCTGGTATTTTTCGAGAAAACTGATTGTCGAATGGAAAAATTTCGTAGCGACGAGCATCTCTAGGTCCTATCACCGGTAACTGGGGCTTTTTTCTCCATATCGGAGATTACAGAGGCATGTTCAAGTGTTACGCATTGAACGCATACATTGTTTTTTGAATGCACGCAAGCCATATTCGTCCATTGATTGGTACTCGTTACGTCTCCGCCTGTACGTGAATAAATCCAGCGGCAAAATATTTGGGGCGCCAGTTGGTATGGTATGCCTAATTATGGAGGTTCCTTCAGTTTGAAAGTGCGAAATGTCAATTCGAACTATTTTATTTGTGTAGGTATGAGGGTGTAAGAAAGCAGAATGAACCAAGCCATTACTAAAAACAAATTGTAAGTTAACAATTTGACCCCAAATTTGATTGTCCTTGTACTTTGCCAAAACATTCTGGTTTATTGAAATGCTAGATTAATGAAAATTTTGTTTTGGGCATTAATTGGCTGCCTAATTTATTATGCTTCCTTGTTTTAGAGAGAGATAAATGTCAACCTGAATTATTTTCTTTGTGTAGGAACGAGGATCCAAAGGGCCAAGAATAACCGATCAGCAGGTACTAACCAACGGATAATAAGCTAATAATTTGACCTCAAATTTTATAGTTTTATGTTTTGCCTACCAACATTTGGAATCTTAAGATGTTGGGTTTCTAACAATCAGTTTGTGAAGGTAAGAACTCCCTGCACTTGGTCAATGAACTTTGAATTTATACAGGTCCACTTCAATTACTATCTCCTTTAGTTTGAGCACTCTTTGTATATTTGGATCCTTTCTTTAACCTTCTATTGGCAGTTGCAAAGATGATTAGCCTATTGCGATTGATAAGTGACTTGAATCGACACCACCATAAATTATGTCCATCAAGGTTAGCTCTGACATCCCTACTATTTAACATTTGAAGAGGAATCTTACTATCTTAGATGACATTGGTGCCTACAATTTTTGAATTATCATATAGCCATTTATAATTGATTACATGCTTCCTACACACTTTCGAATATTTTAGGCAGCAAACTGCGTTACTATATGTAAAAATATAGTAAAGTTCCAAACTACATTATTTGTATACAGATTATTTGTATAAACACTTAACATTCATGTTCTCTTTTGTTGTTTTTCTACAACTTTTTGAATTGCATAATTTCTTCATAGGGGTACTCTTATCTACGTCCCTTTGCAAGATTTACCTTCTGGTTGCTAAGTCCGCTCTTCTGAATTTAGGGATGAGTAATGAAGAAAGCTGATTTTTATGCCACTATTTGATTTTTTAGAATCTCTTTATTTTCGAACATGTGCTTATCCACTTGGTACTAGTGTTCACAATTATATGCTCATTTTCCTATTTGTATCATGTTAAGCACGTCATCAGCTTCCTGCACAAGGAAGACATAATGAAAGAATTTGCACTTCAACATGATGATGGAAATATAGAACATTGAAAAGAACTTGGAGCTATGTATATGACCATAATACATGTACCGTGGTGGTACTATTATATAAAGTTCAAACAGCTCGTTAGATAACTTGTTAGATAACTGATAAAAATATCCATTGGTAGTCTATGATAGAATGCAGGTTCTTATGCCATTGTGTTATCTGTGAAAATACCATGTCATATTTGGTTATGTGAACGTATGATTGGAACAAAATCTTATTGTTCTATCTGAAATATTCCTGGAGAATGCATTTAATTTTTTTATTACCGAAATTCGAACTAGTGATGGGCAGAATAATAGTCTTGTCACTACAAAACCGCATTGGGTTGTGGCCATCTATTAGAACTAGTGACATGCATCTATTTTGCCTGTCAGTAGTATACCTATACTAGTGACTGGCATGCGTAAATGCCAGTCACTAGTACATATACTAGTGACGGGCTTCATACCAGTGACTAGTTATCAGTGACAGACGCTTTGCCTATCACTAATAGGCCTTTTGAGCTTGTCATAGATAGTCTATTTTCTAGTAGTGATGTCGTGACCGTTCTAACAGAATCTGCACCACCTATTGGACCCAATCCTAACCGATCGAGGTCAGAACCCTCTGGCATGCTGTTTGGCCAAGATCTTCTGCATCGAAGACGTTTTCCGTCCTTCCTGTGCCTACTTCATCGCGTGCACACACAAGATCTCAAAGTGGCATTTTTGTCCTAAATAAATTACTGACGGTCATATACGCTAGTGTAATCTTTGGAGCACTTGTGAACCTGAATATCTTCAGGAAGCTCTCTGTCATGATCAATGGCGCAAGGTTATGGCTGAAGAAATATCTGCATTGAAATCCAACAATGCTTGGCATATCATTCCAAAACCACCAGACAACAATATAATTGAATGTAAGTGGGTGTACAAGATCAAAAGAAGATCTAATGGTACAATTGATCGGATAAGGCTCTCCTAGTGGCTAAAGGTTTCAAGAAATGGTATGTCATTGATTATGAGGTTACTTTTAGTCTAGTGGTTAAACTTGCAACTATTCGCTTAATTTTGTCTTATATGTCTCTGAAAATTGGGAGATGAGACAGTTAGATGTGAAAAATGCATTTCTCCATGCCGTTTTAGAAGAAAAGGTATACATGAAACAACCTCCTGGGTGTGAACACTCTCAACATCCTACTTTCGTATGCAAGTTAGATAAAGCTATCTATGGCCTAAAACAAGCTCTGCATGCTTGGTACTCTCGGTTGTCTTCCAAGCTTCATAACACTGGATTTACACCATCTAAAGATGACACTTCTTTGTTTTTATATGAGAAAAATGATGCCACCATATTTATGCTCATTTATTTTGATGATATAATTATCACTAGCTCTTCCAAGGATGCAATCACTACAATCTTAGCAGATTTGTGCATGGATTTTGCGCTCAAGGACTTGGGATCTCTTCATTACTTTCTTGGTATTGAAGTCACCCAGATATCCAATGGTATTTCTGAAAGGAATATGCCCGATAGGCAATAATAAATGGTTATTATCTTATTCTAAATTTATAATAGATATTTATTTCTCATGCTATAATTGTGTCAACAGGAGACGTTAATACATGTGTGTTTAATAGACAACATAAAAAGGTTCCTTGTAATTCCTCTCATTACATTGGCTTGTTGCTTAACTGATGATCAAGGTTTCGTGATCATCAACATTGGATGTTGTTAATAACAAGGTCATGTCATTGGAGAATGATTTGATGAACATTCATCCATAATAGATTTAGCAATATGATCATGTCCTCCAGTTTATATTGTTATCTCATTTGAAGTAACTCTAATCCTTAGACCATGAGATCATGTCAATCACTAACTCTAGAAGAGTACTTTGATTACATCAAACATCACACCATAATAGGGTCATTATAAATATTTCATTGAGTATTTGGAAATTATTTGAGGCTCGTGGATCAAGAGTGGGATTTGTCCATCCTGATGACGGATAGATATACTCAGGGCCCTCTCCGTGATATCACATTAACATAGCTTGCAAGCAAGTGATAAGATTACTAATAATGTTATATCATAGGAATGAGAAAAGTGTACTTGTTGGTAAGGAGATCGAACTAGGTATGGATGATACCAAATAATCAGATCTCGGGCAAGTAAAATATCGCGAGACAAAAGGAATTGGTTACTAGGAAAAAGGTTCACGCGATCACTAGCTCATGTTGCATTAATGGGAGTCATTATGGATCTCCAGGTCTCGCTAATGATTATTGATCGGAGAGAGTCTCAATCATTTCCACTTAGTTCAGGAACTCGTAGGGAGACACACTTAAGGGTAATCGACCCATATGAGTGGATAGGGAACGCATGAGAAAATACTGGACAACACAGGAATTGTTTGATAAATCTGCCATAATAGTTTCATTAAATTGTTGATGTGTTCATTAAATGAAGTGTTCATTCAATGAAGTGCTCATTAAATGAAGTGACTTAAAAGTATTTTTAATAGAATGTCTCTTGATTTTTGAGTGGAGTATAAATTGGAGAAAATGCCTCTACATATTTTTGAGTGGAGTGTCCACTAGCCATCATGAGGGGAGAGGTGGGGCACTCCTTGGCTGCCAGCCATAGGAGGGGGCTTCCCCTTCCCCTTATAAAAGGAGGGGTGGAGCACCTCCTCTCTCACTCATTCTTTCTCCCTCTCATATACCCTTTGGCTGGCATCTACCTCCCTTTGCTAGCCTTGTCCATTACCATGAGCATGGTGCTTAGGCGAAGCCCTGTTGAAAATCTTCTCATCCACCACCACCACCACCATGTTGTAGTGCTGCTGGAGTTCCAAAGGATCCCCTACTTCCGCTTCCCAACTGGAGCAAGAGACAGAGGTCGTTGGCACACTGAACGTGTGACCGATTATGCAGGTGCTGTCCCTTTGTGGCGCTGATCGCCTTCGCGTCCTTGAGGACGATTGTGTACAATCTAAAACAACCACATTTGATTGCGGGAACATTATCCTGCTTACGGTCTTAAAGGGTGAGTCCTTCTAAAACAGTTACAAGTGTCGCCTAGATTCGATCTTGGTAGTTGCAATCATAGGTTTTTTTGTTTTTCATGCAACGAACCCCATCAGTGGTATCAAAGCTGTGTCTATGCGTAGATGCTATGTATGGTTAGAACACATAGATATGTGGACATTGATGATTATGTTATTTCATACTTGCGTGAATTTCAATCATGGTGGCATGTTGGGATGAAGCGGCATGGACTAACTTTATATGTCCTCGCACATGAGACTTGTCCCACGCTTGACATGAAACTTGTATTGCATACGTGGCTCAACGGGTGTCTATCTCTCCCAACATAGTCATGATCTAATTTACAATGATTTGCTAATAACTTTATTATCACCATTGTGGTTGAAGTTTGTAGGTAGAGCGGTTCTTTTCTAGAAATCCCACAGCCACGTAAAATATGCAAAAATGAATTAGAGACGTTTAACTTGTATTTGTAGGGCATGTTATGTGATATGGTCATTGATACAAAAATTTATGTATGTAATAAGATATTTTGTAAATTAAACAACTGGCAGGAGCCATATGGTTGTCTTTATCTTTTTATGGCTTGCGTGCTATTTATATATACACGAGATATATATTGTAATGATGGAGAGGCCATGATGGTGGCGCCATGGACCTTGTTGTCATGCCGGTGGAATGATGGAAATGATACCATGACACACAATATGGAGATCGAATGCAGGACCATATCATATCACATTATTCTTGCATGTGATGTTTATCCTTTGATGCATCTTATATTGCTTTGATTTGATTGTCTCGGTACCATTATAAGATGATCCCTCCCACTAAATATCAAGATAAAAATATGTTCTTCTTTAGTATGCACTGTTAAGAAAGTTCGTCATTTCGAAGAACCACATGATGATCGGGTGTGATAGACTCTACGTTCGCATACAACAGGTGTAAGACAGTTTTACACACGTGAATACTCAGGTTCTTACTTAGCGAGCTTATCATGTATAGACATGGCCTCGGAATATGAATCAAAAGGTAAAGCACGAGTCATATGAATGATATGATGTCCATATGATACTCGCCATTAGAGCTGCACCACCACACGTGATGATCGGTCGTGGTGTACTAAATTTGGTTCGTTTAATCACTAAAAATGACTAGAGGGATGTCGTTTTTGAGTGGGAGTTCTCATAGTGATTTTGAATTAACTTGAACTCTATCTTTTATAAACTTAGTATAAAATATTCTTCGAAAATATATTGTAGATCATGGCACCCCCTACATTCCACTTCAATGAATTCCTAGATAAATAAAAGCTACAAGATAATGGGTCTAACTTCGCCAACTGACATCGCAACATGAGCATCATCCTCACGGGCATGAAGAAGTACTATGTGTTGGACGGTCCGTTAGGTAACGCCCATGCAAATATTGTGACTCAGGAATAGCACCACGTGTATGACATGAAATATGTTGACTAAACTCTTGTGCGGTGTGTATAACACCCTCGAATCGGCCCTATGCAAGTTTTAGCGCTTCCTGCCAAACCCGCATAGAAACGATTCAAGGACGCCCACCAGGCACTTTTGTGCGGGTGGAAAACGAAGTAATATCATGACACAATAGTCCACGATGGAACCCACAGAACAGATATATATACAGAAACGACTCACTGAGTCAAGAATATAGATATACAGTACAGAGATCCAAATCACCTTGAAAATGATACAACATCCGAGTATGGATAAGATGAAAATGGGGCTAAGAGCCCTGAAGAATAACCAATGGCGTCCATAACCCTGCCTAGGCCAAGCCAGAAGGGTAACCCTGCTAACGACGTCGATCTCAAACCTGCTAAAACAAAAGGGGTGCCGACAAAGGTCAAAGGACAAAGAGGAGCATCAGTACTGAGGCCAGTACACGGCGAGTCTAGAATTCAGCGGTCCTCGCCTACATAGGTATGGTGGACTGAAGCGGCAATGCAGCAGCACTAAACAACCTATAGAGACTCAGTAAAACTGGCGGCTATCAGAGAGGGATAAGAAGGACCTATTCGGATCCAACCTGGTACTAACACCAAACATACTCATCCTGGCATTTCCCCCTCGAGACCAAACAAGGAAGTCAAACTGAGGAACTCACACAGTTGGCAGTTTTATTCATTCCATTATAGTTGAAGCACTTACTAGTCAGATATAGATAGCATGAGTCATCCCGATAGAATAAGTAGTGGGCAATTTTTGTTAACCATTCAGTTGTAGTTGCAGTACTTACTAGTCAGATACAATTAGCATGTGACATCCCAAACCCAACAGTTGTTGGAACTTTTATTTCATTCCATTGGAGTTGCGATACTTACTAGGCAGGTATAACATGACATTATACACCCCAGTTCCACCAGTTGTTGGCACTTTTATTATCCATTCCATTGTAGTGAAGCTGATTACTAGTCACATATTAAGTCAAATTTATAGAACTACTTTAGTTATGCTTGTCTATGATCGAGATACTGTGCTCCAAGTCGTCCATAACCGCGGACACGGCTTTCAGAAAGATTTACCCTGCAGGGGTGCACACATAGCAACACACACACGATCAACCTTGGAAAAACCAAATCAAAACCCAACGAGGCTTTCACGACAAAGCAACACACACCTGCTTGCTTCTCCCTGGCTTTATGCAAAATGAGGAGGGACACGAGCCGAGCGTGTGCACGGTACAGCAGAGGCACGTGCTCGCTATCCGGGAAGAGAAACAGGGTCGCGTGTTGGGCCCTCTGCCGGCTGGGTCGAGCTAGGTGAGGCAAGGAGGGTTTCGGCCGGTGTAGCTGGGTGTCGGGCGCGAGCACACGATCAGGTGCCGGTGGCTGGGGACGACCGGGTTGGGTGGCACCAGGTGCAGCGGGTGTCACTGGGTCGAGCTGGAACCAAGGAAGAGAGGAGGCCAGGTTGGGAGGGGTCAGACCAAGAGAAGGGGAGGTGCAGTTCGGTGCAGCTGGGCCTGACCGAAAAGCTTCAGGAAGGGTGAAAAAGAAAGGGAGGGAGAGAGAGGAACATATGTGCACACACACATGGACAAAAACAAATATGCCCACAACTAGGCTTTCTAGGTATGTGAGTGTATGTACTCACCGAGGCTTTAGAAGGTTAGCTAGAAGCTTAGCTAGCTTCGGATGGTAGAGAGATAGGGATTAAGCTAGGTTTTGTAGAGAGGGAGAGAGAGATAGATTAGGGTTTTGGACAAGGTTGTTTGAAATCAATACCCATGCATGCAAATAGAACTCCAAAAGATATATAAAAAAAGGAAGGTGAGAGGTTGTTTGCATGGCTCATGCATGATACTTAGATAGGCCACACTATATTTGTGAAAACAAATACAAGCTTAAATGACCCCATTTAGCCCCATGCACTCAAATTTGAATAAATCCCAAGCATAAGGTTTGAAGAGGTTAAATAAAAACATCAAATAGAAGAACTAGAATAAGATGGGGATGTGGGGCTTATATTTCATGCGACATGAAATAATGATACCACACATAGCATACATGCACAAGGAATTAACACATGGTTGGAATTAAACCCACATGTCTAAGAATTGATGAAATAAGCATGAAAACATATAATGGAAATGCTAGTGTGTGTAAGCCACTAGATAATTATATGGTCCCATTTATATTTAGATATGCCCACTCATTTAGAAGTAAACCATATGAAGATGTAGAAGTAACCCCACATTTAGACCCACATCATTTATATTGTGAAAACAATAGTAAACACCATTGGGGCATGTGGTATAGAAGGGGATCCATCTTTATATATGTGAGCTAGACAAGACCCAAAAGAGAAGATGCAAAAGCCCACAAGTATTTTGGGATGGTGGAATTATAAGGTGGTGACAAAGAAAAGGTGGTGGAGTTGGAAGAGACATGCCCACCAACTCAACTTGGGCATCAAGCATTTATCAAGAACCAAATACAATATATCAAGAGGCAAATACAATTAATAGTGCATATGAGATAAGAACCAAATGAAAAAGGGTTTTATATGATGCTCAAATGCAATGTGGCATGATGACATGAGCATGATATAATTATGATGCAACAATTATATGTAGGAAGTAGTATTTTATTATTAGACTATGTAGCATTACAGATGTTAGACAGATGGGATGCTACAGGCTACCTCTTGATGATGTCCACCTATGCAGTGCTCAGGATGGCAGATGGCCATGGCTGGGAGGCCAAGCTCATAGGAGAGGTGCTTATACTAGAGTGTGTAAAGGAAAGGTTATGATTGATTATCCGCATACTAAGTATGATGGTTCATGGTTATACCTAACGGATGTATCGAATTTTGTGGTGAAAGTGTACCACCTCTGTAGAGTGACAAACTATTCAAATAGCCGCGTCCGCGGTCATGGACAGTTGGAGTGGCCATACTATTTTGTCGTCAGATGTTTTCGAAATTACTTATGACATGAATGGTGACTTGACTTGACAACAACAAGGTTGTGACTGTGAAAGTTAAGTTCCCAACTTAAGTGATTTAGAACATTATTTTTAGCTTTCTTTCTTTCTGAACTCAGCTTAGGTTTCAAATTATCTTTTGCAAATAAACTTAGAGGTTAGCTTTCCTACTAGAACTACCTTACTTGTTAGTGATAGTTTGCGAGTACTTAAAGAGTACTCATGGCTTTGTCCCTAGCTATTCCCGTGGCCAGACTATGAGGAGGACTACCAGGAGGAAGGATAGTAGGACGGCTACGACAACTAGGACTATCTCCCATCGTCAGCATTGCCTGTGACACTGAAGATGGAGCCCACCGCTATGCTTATTATTCCGCTGTTTTTTTGTATTAAGACTGGATCATGAGATCCTTTATTCGTGTAAGACCTTATTATTGTTTGTAATGGATGATGTACTGTGATATCCAATCCGCAAAAATGGTAATCCTGGGATTGCGATGTATAGCATAACATCCATCTAGGATTAAAAATCCGGGTGTTGACAGACCCGACCTGCACGACCTCCACATCGGCCGCTTTCTCTCCGGTGGTGACGTACTGGTGGTGCCACTGTGGGGATATGCTATGTCGCCAACTTCCATCTTGATGCCAGTAGAATGGTGCTGCTGTGGTTGTGCAACCCTGACATCCATCCTTCACTTCACCATTTGTATGGGCATAGTGAGTTCTTGATGTGACCGGCTTTCTGGCCGATGTTCTGCTGTGCTGCTGGTTGTAGGACTATGGTGATCTCTTGGTTATGATGGTGTGCATGAGTGATACTAGTGGTGCCGATTTATGTTTGATGGAATGCTCATAAGTGTGGTAACTCAATCTGGATGACTTAATCATGCCTCATGTGTGGCTCTTATTGATACTCTAATTTTGCTGATTTGAATCTAGGCAATAATGTAAATCTCAATGTTGTTTTGAGATGATAGACACTAGTGAGTTAATGGTTATATGATTATATCTTGATACTTTTTGGCTATTCTCTGTGGATTATAATATGGGTAAAATGATGTTTGAAATGAAATGATTCCTAGGTTGGTGGCGAGGAAAATGATTTATGTTCCATTTGGAATTGCTCGCAAAGGTAGTTTGTATACAATATATTGTTAAATTCTGATCCACCTATCTAAGTGTTGGTGGATTATAGAATGATGGTTGCAGCCTTGCTGCAGATTGGGAACTTGAGGAAAATCTAACTTCCTGTCATTGTTGATAGTGAAATAATGGTGCAATTGATTCGTAGTTTTTGGTACTAGGAAAATGATAAATCTACTTTACCTAAAACAACTAGGTGGTTAACTGGTGTGACAATTTCCCTTAATGGATTCTGTGACTGAGACTGCCACTATGGTGCCTCCATACTAGAGTATGCATAGTGGTAGTTATTGTTTGCATGATCTGCTCCTGTGGGTGTTCCCGATGGCTAGATCTATCCCTAGCTAGTGATGCAAAGAATGAGGCTTAAACTTATATTAGAACAAACTTCTGTACTTGATTCATGGACTAACCTATGCTGCAAAAGTTGAGGTATTGCTTGGTCAGGGCAACCACTTATTTTTGGTGCCTTAAATCTCTATGATGATTTCTAGTATAGCATTTCTATACAGATATGAGAGGTTTCTTTCTTATATTCCTATTTCTTGTAGAGTTGTTTCCCAAAATAAATAAGTATAGATAAGATGTTTGAATCTTAGTGTTGCAACCTTTTGTGGAAAGGTAGCTTATGTTGCTGATGTTAATTATTCTATAGGGTCAAAGATCATTGGCTCTTGATGAATATTGAGTGCAATAGGTTCCATCCTATGATCCAAAGGCTGAGGCACAAAATTTAAACAAGAACAAATGCTTTTGTGCTCCAAAGCTCTATGATGATTTTACATACCACTTGTATGTAAAACTGAGAGTAATGTGTCAACCAAACATTCCTAGCCGAGATGATAAAAGTAACTACTAGATTTTGGGTTGTTAAATTCAACCTGTTACTGCAGAGTCGACATATGGCTTGTGCTAGGATCTTTGTCAACTTTTGCATCAGCAAGATCTTCTGGATCTTAGGGTTGCACTATTCCACCTTGATATGTAGTGGATCTTGGCTTCTTTCTTCTTAGCTACTGGCCTGCTCCTCCTCTTGAGCTAACTTATGATCCTGTTATGATATTCTTGGTGCTTCTTGTGCTCAACCTTGATCTAGAAAATCCATGTGATATTGGTTGATGATTTATGTGGATAGATCAGTGATAAACTCATGTGTTCTTTGGCTGTGTGGTGAAAGAAACTTGTTGTCAATTGAGAAGGAGATAATGGTGGTCTTCTGGGTGTAGTTGTACTTGTGTTTGGTAGTGGAGATGGAGACTTATAAACTCTACTACGGTTGTGCTCTCCCTCTTGTATTCCTTGTGATGCTTCTGGTGTTGAAAGCACAACATTTGCATGCTGTTGTGTAAGATGCTTGCAGGTAGGACATTCTGGGTGTGTATGAGATCAAGTGAAACCTAATATTTTCCCTGAAGTTTACCTTTTGCCTTTTACATGTCCTTGGTGATAATTTCCCCCGTCTTATAATGCTAACCTGAAGAGTTAATCTTCATAAGAACAGTTACTAATCTGTCCCTGATTTGATTTAAACTCTATGATGTGCTAGCAATGCACTTCATTGCCATACCGAGAGCACAACTAATCCATAACCCCTCTTTTCTATTTTCTTGCCTTTTGTCTTTGTTTTGCAGGTATCAAAGAGATATACAGAAAGATCAAGACTAGATATATGAATAGATTCAGTTTGTTATTATTTTATAAACACTATTTTATTTTGGAATCTTGCAAGAACAATGTACATTACTGATGTAATAGAACTTATTCTTTTCCATTTCTAATTATCCTTACAGTAATAAATTATATACTTTTCTATTACCTTTTCTTCCTTTATTTTCTCTTGTTGTAACATTCAATTTAAATAATGTAATGTTGTTTTTTCAATATCATAAAGAAGTATATCTTCTATAGATAATTGTATTATTCGAAAAGCAAATGTGGTATAGATTCATTTGAGAACAATTATTTGTAAGATTTATTTCTTATTGTTGTATCTCCCATGTATTGGTACTATTTAATGTTGTGGAAGGGTATTATCTATTCTTCTTGGAATTATTCCAATTTATTGTGTGAATGAGATGCAATGTGATTTTATATTATTATCTCATATGCTTTAATGTAATTTCTATTTCTATTACTTCTTCACTTTTAAATTATTATTATTCATAAATAATATCTCAAATATGCATTTATAGTTGTAATACCATTATCAGTTATAGTTCTATTTTGAATTCTTTTAGAATTCAAATATATCTTTTGAATAATCAAATTTTATTTGCTTTCCTGTCAAACACAGAGATAGAGTAGAGGTCATGTCGAAATCCGTCGCACTTGTCTTGACGTTTCCATCAGAACTAGAGAGACCTCGATCCCTCTACAGCTCTTTTAGTTTTGCGCGAAAATTGCTTGGATTTTCTTATGCATGAATGCATTGCACAAATATGTGTCGTCTCTATTTGTAGGTGCTAATGCTGGGATGTTACATCTGATTCCGTCAGTGCACCAGCCTCGGACTCTGCCACGCCGGATCAGCCTGGCCCTGCGTCTCATATGTCATGTTTTGCATGCTTGTCTTCGCGTGCACCATGTGGAGGTGGCCCCGCACCACCCGCATCGTATCCTGGGCGGACACCAACACCGTCACCACATGGATCAACCTCATCCACATCTTCTCCCATGTCGCGCAAGCACATGCCAGGAGCATTGTCAAGCACGCACTACTGCAGAAAGGCTTATAGATGCCACGTGGTTAGTGACGGGCAAATATATGCATGTCACTACTAAGTATTCCCAGTGACAGGCAAGGATAAGCCTATCACTTGTACAAAACACTAGTGGCGGACGTATAAATATGACTGTCACTGGTGGTTTTTTACAGTAGGAACGCGATGAGTAGTGACGCGTGCAAAATGTGCCTGCCGCTGGTATTTTTCGAGAAAACTGATTGTCGAATGGACAAATTTCTTAGCGACGAGCGTCTCTAGGTCCTACCATCGGTAATGGGGGCTTTTTTTCTCCATATCGGAGATTACAGAGGCATGTTCAAGTGTTACGCATTGAAGACATATATTGTTTTTTGAACGCACGCAAGCCATATTCGTCCATTGATTGGTACTCGTTACGTCTCCGCCTGTACGTGAATAAATCCAGCGGCAAAATGAAATTTTGAAATAGTTGTAGAGCCAATTCTATAGCCCAGCATAAAAATTGAATTTGGAGCCAAATTGTTTGTTCCGGGACGAGCGGAAATTTTGCACCCAAAATCACGCGAGGAAATTTCTAAGCACTAACCCCACCCAGCGACACCACTTCCCTCTTGCTTTCCCATCTAACGCCGCCTACCTCTGTTCCCTTTTCGCCGCGTCCGTCTCCGGCTGATTCCCGCCAGCTCCAGCAAGCCCTCACACTCTATACTACCACCTCGGCACCACCTGCCCCCTACTAATTCCATGGCGTGGAACCGCTGAATTGCTGGCCATCCACAAACCCTAAGCGCGCAGCTTCCCCCTTCCAGCGCCGGACGTTGGCACGTCCCCTCTAGCACCGCTCGTCTCCTCGCCACCGCACCTCCCCTGCACCGTCCCCTCATGTCCGACCTCCGTTCCTCCCATTCTCCCTCCTGTATCACATTGGTTGCTGCCTCCCCAGCCTCACCGATGTGAGGGACGACGCTGCCCAGGAGCAATGGCGTTCCGGCGACTCGATCGCCCCCACGCGCGTGCACCAATAGGGCGGTGCGCAGTGCTCTGTCAAACTCGCTGCCAGCGTCGCGCCCGTGGTCGACGGTGGGTTCTTCACACAGTCGAGGTGGCGCTGGTCACAGGACACCCGCTCTACCGATCGCACGTCTCCAGAGGCTGAAGGTATGACGTGCCCAAAAGCCCCAGCCCCCAATCCTCTTCTCCTCAATTGTTTCGTGTTACATTCTCCCCAGTACCCAAAGCTGGGAAAACTTTGTCCGCATGGTCTTACCTATATTTTGTTTTGTTACTGGAAAAAGCGCAGATCGAGAAGAACATGGCGGCCAACGTGAACTAATGTATTGCCGGCCATCGTTAACATTGGACAGCCACATAGCAACGGGGGACCCAACTCAACCATGCAACAATTGATTTTTGTCGTGGACGCCTCTTCCAGGTTTTGAGATAAGGTAAAAAAAAATTGCAGTCCTCCCTGCTAATGCGTCTGCTAGCATTGTTAAAACCATCAGGCTTATGCAAATCACACGTGGTGTGTTGTCGTTTTTTCATGCTGCAAGTTGATCCATGCTATAATATCCTAATCCTGAAACGTTGTTTGCTAGTAGTAGCAAGGAGACGCTGCTGCAAATTTGGTGCTTGCTCCGCACATCGGTGGACATGAGTTGTTTGATATCATCTGGTGGACATGAAAAACAAGCTACTTTTTGCTCAGCTATTAAACAACAATGCGCCAGTATATATAAGAAGCAAAAATATTTGAGGCGCCAGTTGGTATGGTATGCCTAATTACGGAGGTTCCTTCAGTTTGAAAGAGCGAAATGTCAATTTGAACTATTTTCTTTGTGTAGGTATGAGGGTGTAAGAAAGCAGAATGAACCAAGCCATTATTAAAAACAAATTGTAAGTTAACAATTTGACCCCAAATTTGATTGTCCTTGTACTTTGCCAAAACATTCTGGTTTATTGAAATGTTAGATTAATGAAAATTTTGTTTGGGCATTAATTGGCTGCCTAATTTATTATGCTTCCTTGTTTTACAGAGAGATAAATGTCAACCTGAATTATTTTCTTTGTGTAGGAATGAGGATCCAAAGGGCCAAGAATAACCGATCAGCAGGTACTAACCAACGGATAATAAGCTAATAATCTGACCTCAAATTTTATAGTTTTATGTTTTGCCTACCAACATTTGGAATCTTAAGATGTTGGGTTTCTAACAATCAGTTTGTGAAGGTAAGAACTCCCTGCACTTGGTCAATGAACTTTGAATTTACACAGGTCCACTTCAATTACTATCTCCTTTAGTTTGAGCATTCTTTGTATATTTGGATCCTTTCTTTAACCTTCTATTGGCATTTGACAAAGATGATTAGCCTATTGCGACTGATAAGTGACTTGAATCGACACCACCATAAATAAATTATGTCCATCAAGGTTAGCTCTGACATCCCTACTATTTAACATTTGAAGAGGAATCTTACTATCTTAGATGACATTGGTGCCTACAATTTTTGAATTATCATATAGCCATTTATAATTGATTACATGCTTCCTACACACTTTCGAATATTTGAGGCAGCAAACTGCGTTACTATATGTAAAAATATAGTAAAGTTCCAAACTGCATTATTTGTATACAGATTATTTGTATAAACACTTAACATTCATGTTCTCTTTTGTTGTTTATCTACAACTTTTTGAATTGCATAATTTCTTCATACGGGTACTCTTATCTACATCTCTTTGCAAGATTTACCTTCTCATTGCTAAGTCCGCTCTTCTGAATTTAGGGATGAGTAATGAAGAAAGCTGATTTTTATGCCACTATTTGATTTTTTAGAATCTCTTTATTTTCGAACATGTGCTTATCCACTTGGTACGGTGCTCACAATTATATGCTCATTTTCCTATTTGTATCATGTTAAGCACGTCATCAGCTTCCTGCACAAAGAAGACATAATGAAAGAATTTGCACTTCAACATGATGATGGAAATATAGAACATTGAAAAGAACTTGGAGCTATGTATATGACCATAATATATGTATCGTGGTGGTACTATTATATAGAGTTCAAACCGCTCGTTAGATAACTTGTTAGATAACTGATAAAAAATATCCATTGGTAGTCTATGATAGAATGCAGGTTCTTATGCCATTGTGTTATCTGTGCAAATACCATGTCATATTTGGTTATGTGAACGTATGATTGGAACAAAATCTTATTGTTCTATCTGAAATATTCTGAAATATTCCGGGAGAATGCATTTAATTTTTTTATTACCGAAATTCAAACTAGTGATGGGCAGAATAATAGTCTTGTCACTCGGTTGTCTTCCAAGCTTGGTACTTTCGGTTGTCTTCCAAGCTTCATAACACCGGATTTACACCATCTAAAGATGACACTTCTTTGTTTTTATATGAGAAAAATGATGTCACCATATTTATGCTCATTTATTTTGATGATATAATTATCACTAGCTCTTCCAAGGATGCAATCACTACAATCTTAGCAGATTTGTGCATGGATTTTGCGCTCAAGGACTTGGGATCTCTTCATTACTTTCTTGGTATTGAAGTCACCCAGGTATCCAATGGTATTTCTGAAAGGAATATGCCCGATAGGCAATAATAAATGGTTATTATCTTATTCTAAATTTATAATAGATATTTATTTCTCATGCTATAATTGTGTCAAGAGGAGACGTTAATACATGTATGTTTAATAGACAACATAAAAAGGTTCCTTGTAATTACTCTCATTACATTGGCTTGTTGCTTAACTGATGATCAAGGTTTCGTGATCATCAATATTGGATGTTGTTAATAACAAGGTCATGTGATTGGAGAATGATTTGATGAACATTCATCCATAATAGATTTAGCAATATGATCATGTCCTCAATTTTATATTGTTATCTCATTTGAAGTAACTCTAATCCTTAGACCATGAGATCATGTCAATCACTAACTCTAGAAGATTACTTTGATTCCATCAAACATCACACCATAATAGGGTCATTATAAATATTTTATTGAGTATTTGGAAATTAGTTTAGGCTCGTGGATCAAGAGTGGGATTTGTCCATCCTGCTGACGGATAGATATACTCAGGGCCCTCTCCAGGATATCACATTAACATAGCTTGCAAGCAAGTGATAAGATTACTAATAATTTTATATCATAGGAATGAGAAAAGTGTACTTGTTGGTAATGAGATCGAACTAGGTATGGATGATACCAAATAATCAGACCTCGGGCAAGTAAAATATCGCGAGACAAAAGGAATTGGTTACTAGGAAAAAGGTTCACGCGATCACTAGCTCATCGTTGAATTAGTGGGAGTCATTATGGATCTCCAGGTCTCACTAATGATTATTGATCGGAGAGAGTCTCAATCATTTCCACTTAGTTCAGGAACTCGTAGGGAGACACACTTAAGGGTAATCGACCCATTTGAGTGGATAGGGAACGCATGAGAAAATACTGGACAACACAGGAATTGTTTGATAAATCTGCCATAATAGTTTCATTAAATTGTTGATGTGTTCATTAAATGAAGTGTTCATTCAATGAAGTGCTCATTAAATGAAGTGACTTAAAAGTATTTTTAATAGAATGTCTCTTGATTTTTGAGTGGAGTATAAATTGGAGAAAATGCCTCTACATATTTTTGAGTGGAGTGTCCACTAGCCATCAAGAGGGGAGAGGTGGGGGCACTCCTTGGCTGCCGGCCATAGGAGGGGGCTTCCCCTTCCCCTTATAAAAGGAGGGGTGGAGCACCTCCTCTCTCACTCATTCTTTCTCCCTCTCATATACCCTTTGGCTGGCATCTACCTCCCTTTGCTAGCCTTGTCCATTACCACGAGCATGGTGCTTAGGCGAAGCCCTGTTGAAAATCTTCTTATCCACCACCACCACCACCATGTTGTAGTGCTGCTGGAGTTCCAAAGGATCCCCTACTTCCGCTTCCCAACTTGAGCAAGGGATGGAGGTCGTTGGCACACTGAACGTGTGACCGATTATGGAGGCGCTGCCCCTTTTTGGCGCTGATCGCCTTCGCGTCCTTGAGGACGATTGTGTACAATCTAAAACAACCACGTTTGATTGCGGGAACATTATCCTACTTACGATCTTAAAGGGTGAGTCCTTCTAAAACAGTTACAAGTGTCGTCTAAATTCGATCTTGGTAGTTGCAATCATAGGTTTTTTTGTTTTTCATGCAACGAACCCCATCAGTGGTATCAAAGCTATGTCTATGCTTAGATGCTATGTATGGTTAGAACACATATATATGTGGACATTGATGATTATGTTATTTCATACTTGCTTGAATTTCAATCATGGTGGCATGTTGGGATGAAGCGGCATGGACTAACTTTATATGTCCTCGCACATGAGACTTGTCCCACGCTTGACATGAAACTTGTATTGCATACGTGGCTCAACTGGTGTCTATCTCTCCCAACATAGTCATGATCTAATTTACAACGATTTGCTAATAACTTTATTATCACCATTGTGGTTGAAGTTTGTAGGTAGAGCGGTTCTTTTCTAGAAATCCCACAGCCACGTAAAATATGCAAAATGAATTAGAGACGTTTAACTTGTATTTGTAGGGCATGTTATGTGATATGGTCATTGATACAAAAATTTATGTATGTAATAAGATATTTTGTAAATTAAACAACTGGCAGGAGCCATATGGTTGTCTTTATCTTTTTATGGCTTGCGTGCTATTTATATATACCCGAGATATATATTGTAATGATGGAGAGGCCATGATGGTGGCGCCATGGACCTTGTTGCCATGCCGGTGGAATGATGGAAATGATACCATGACACACAATATGGAGATCGAATGCAGGACCATATCATATCACATTATTCTTGCATGTGATGTTTATCCTTTGATGCATCTTATATTGCTTTGATTTGATTGTCTCGGTACCATTATAAGATGATCCCTCCCACTAAATATCAAGATAAAAATATGTTCTTCTTTAGTATGCACTGTTAAGAAAGTTCGTCATTTCGAAGAACCACATGATGATCGGGTGTGATAGACTCTACGTTCGCATACAACAGGTGTAAGACAGTTTTACACACGTGAATACTCAGGTTCTTACTTAGCGAGCTTATCATGTATAGACATGGCCTCGGAATATGAATCAAAAGGTAAAGCACGAGTCATATGAATGATATGATGTCCATATGATACTCGCCATTAGAGCTGCACCACCACACGTGATGATCGGTCGTGGTGTACTAAATTTGGTTCGTTTAATCACTAAAAATGACTAGAGGGATGTCGTTTTTGAGTGGGAGTTCTCATAGTGATTTTGAATTAACTTGAACTCTATCTTTTATAAACTTAGTATAAAATATTCTTCGAAAATATATTGTAGATCATGGCACCCCCTACATTCCACTTCAATGAATTCCTAGATAAATAAAAGCTACAAGATAATGGGTCTAACTTCGCCAACTGACATCGCAACATGAGCATCATCCTCACGGGCATGAAGAAGTACTATGTGTTGGACGGTCCGTTAGGTAACGCCCATGCAAATATTGTGACTCAGGAATAGCACCACGTGTATGACATGAAATATGTTGACTAAACTCTTGTGCGGTGTGTATAACACCCTCGAATCGGCCCTATGCAAGTTTTAGCGCTTCCTGCCAAACCCGCATAGAAACGATTCAAGGACGCCCACCAGGCACTTTTGTGCGGGTGGAAAACGAAGTAATATCATGACACAATAGTCCACGATGGAACCCACAGAACAGATATATATACAGAAACGACTCACTGAGTCAAGAATATAGATATACAGTACAGAGATCCAAATCACCTTGAAAATGATACAACATCCGAGTATGGATAAGATGAAAATGGGGCTAAGAGCCCTGAAGAATAACCAATGGCGTCCATAACCCTGCCTAGGCCAAGCCAGAAGGGTAACCCTGCTAACGACGTCGATCTCAAACCTGCTAAAACAAAAGGGGTGCCGACAAAGGTCAAAGGACAAAGAGGAGCATCAGTACTGAGGCCAGTACACGGCGAGTCTAGAATTCAGCGGTCCTCGCCTACATAGGTATGGTGGACTGAAGCGGCAATGCAGCAGCACTAAACAACCTATAGAGACTCAGTAAAACTGGCGGCTATCAGAGAGGGATAAGAAGGACCTATTCGGATCCAACCTGGTACTAACACCAAACATACTCATCCTGGCATTTCCCCCTCGAGACCAAACAAGGAAGTCAAACTGAGGAACTCACACAGTTGGCAGTTTTATTCATTCCATTATAGTTGAAGCACTTACTAGTCAGATATAGATAGCATGAGTCATCCCGATAGAATAAGTAGTGGGCAATTTTTGTTAACCATTCAGTTGTAGTTGCAGTACTTACTAGTCAGATACAATTAGCATGTGACATCCCAAACCCAACAGTTGTTGGAACTTTTATTTCATTCCATTGTAGTTGCGATACTTACTAGGCAGGTATAACATGACATTATACACCCCAGTTCCACCAGTTGTTGGCACTTTTATTATCCATTCCATTGTAGTGAAGCTGATTACTAGTCACATATTAAGTCAAATTTATAGAACTACTTTAGTTATGCTTGTCTATGATCGAGATACTGTGCTCCAAGTCGTCCATAACCGCGGACACGGCTTTCAGAACGATTTACCCTGTAGGGGTGCACACATAGCAACACACACATGATCAACCTTGGAAAAACCAAATCAAAACCCAACGAGGCTTTCACGACAAAGCAATCACAGGATTCATAAAAGATTTCAGGGGGCCACCCCTCTAAGCTACCCGCAACGAAGTTGGCCGGCTCCGGAACAGACCCAGGGTTTGTGCCGACGGCTGTAAACGACTGGGAACCCGAAAGTGTGACTAGGCTTGTCGATACCGCGAATACATGGCACGATCCAAAATAGTACAGTTGCTCCACGCACAATCATAAATAAAGCAATAAAACAGGGCATAAGTACATGATAGTAATAAAGCCCCAAACTAGTTTGTGTCCCCAAGAAATAAGAAATGAATCAAGCTCTGGCTAAGGGGGATTCATAGAGTCTCACGTATGTGGATAGTGCGAATAGTCAAGGAACAGGTATCAAGTACTCGAAGCCTACGGGACACAAGTGGACATGAAAAACCAAATATCATATATTGCCCACCGGTGCCTCTTTCATTAGTTATCCCAGCAATTTAATAGTTGTATTTAAAGTCATGATCCTCTCCACCGTAAAGCATATGACAACATTCCAACAATTGTGTGGTACTTCATGACACGGAATCGCACCTGAGCAAGCGACTACGACTCGCAAGACCATCTATCTACCAAACAACAGGTAATAGGAGGTGGCCAAGGCAATATAAAGGCTGCACGGAATATATCTGGTACGGAACACTAAAGCATCGTGACACGGATATCAATAGATCAACAGGAGGAAATAAAGACTATAAATGCAAAATAGGTAGAAAGGGGGAGAGTGCTCGCCTGGGAAACACTGTCGAAGATTCACCGGAGATCGGGTCGACACTCGCATCAACCCATCGGCCTAATCCGTGAAGACGCAAAACACTAAAAGAAACACCAGATGCACTATTTAATACTACGGCAAAAGATTCGGCATGATGCAGGTATGGTGCATGACATAGCAAAATGCGATGCGACTAGGCAATATTAAGCGAAACCAGGGTCCTGACAATTACTTAGGTGGTTTATGTTGTTTAGATACCTCGCAATTTAAATGTTGCCTTAACAAGGCAAAACATGACATCGATTCGGTACACAAATTTAAATGGAGCCCTTACAAGACTAGAAAAGCCCGCATATGGTCTCCATATTTAATTATAAGGTGAATCGACATAATGCCCCCAAACCACACAATATGTATGCGACATGATCAAATTAATATGCAACAATTATATATAGCATTTATAAAATAGGGATAGATAGGGGTCACACATCTAGGGTCGAAGGTCTTGGGGTTCCGAAGGTTCGACGAGATCGGTCTTCAGGTCGGGGCTTCAGATCCGAGAGGAAGAACTTGGCACGCTGAGGTTCAGTCTTCGAATCCTCGAGATCGAGTTTCAGGGTCTCGGCCATCAGATCCGGGAAGGGGATCTTGGGGTACCACATCTTCGGTTCCATGTAGAAGGCCTCGGGGTCCGGTATCACCGAATCCAGGTAGGAGTTCTCGGCCTTCCATGACGGTGCTCTTCGGTCGTCGTTTCCATGATGGAGACCATCAAGTCAGATCAGTGAGGCAGATCTTGAGATTCGGCTTCGGAGGTCTTGGGTATCCATCTCGATGAGCTTCAGGGATGGACTTGCCATCAGCTCAAACACACCCGGGTGACATATGCTGGTACCTAGCAGGAACACATACACGCTGTCACTGGAACTACAGGGAACACACGATGAAGAGTAACAAAAGCTTTGGAGGCCTTGGCGGGGCACCAACATTGGTGTGTAGCAGGGAGGGGCCTAGCGCTAGCGGTGGTGGGGATGAGGACGACCGAAGGAGGGCAAACTGCAGTGGTTTGCTAGGCAGGGAGGAGTCCACAGAAGGTAGCGACGCGGCCTCGGTGGCGGAGGACAGACGCGGTGGCTCGAGAGGGATGGTGACGAGGTGGCCTGAGAGGACGACGGAGCACACAGGCTCGAGCGACGATGAGGGGGCGTCGAAGCAGGGCTCGGCCACAGCTCGAGGCGAGCGGCGCTAGGGTAGAGCGAGGTGAGGGCGAGGAGGCGAGGGAGGTGGCTGGCGATGGGGCCCGGGTCGATGGTGACAGCCAGGAGAGGGCACAGCCGAGCGGCGGCCGGGTCAAGGAGAAGCTCGGTGGGCCGGCGTCGTCTCTGCGGCCATCAGGGAAGAGAGGCGCTGAAGGAGGTTCTCTGCGAGGTGGAGGTGGCTCGAGTGAGGCCGAGGCCAGCGATGGTGGGGCCTGGCATCGACCGAGGACGAAGGAGGGGTCAGGGGTCTCGATCAAGTAGCGGTGGCACGGCTCTACTCGAGGGAGGAAAACTCACGGGGTAGGTGGGGAGCAGGGACGAGGAACAGATTGCGAGGTGGGGCCCGAATCGTGCGAGCGGGGTAGGGTAACGAGGGAGCTCGCGTGGGATCGACGCGGGGTGGACACGGTGAGTTTGTGATGGGGCCGGGTCTACGAGGCCAGTGGGTAGGTGGAGGCCGGGCGCTGGGGTGTGGCGTGCCCGCGTGCAAGATGTTGCATACGGGTTGCGTCGCTAGACCGCTTTGCGGTGCACCGCAGGGTGCGCGGTCGCACTGGCAGGTGCGGTGTGGTTTAGGCTAGGGATTAGGGTGGGTTTGCAGGTGGCCGACTGAACTTTTGGGTCTGGCCGGCTGCCTCCCAAAAGAATAATATAAATTTTGGTTATTATTTTAGGAGACTTTTGTAATTTGTTTTTAGACTAACAAAATATCCAAAAGAGACCGGGGTTTTGATTTGAATAAAGACGGGGATATTTTAGAAAACAAAACTAGGCTTTTAGAAAATAGTTTTTGGCAAATCATGCATGATGGCATGACGATGCTCAAATGCAATGTGGCATGATGACATGAGCATGTGGTCATGATGATGCACAAAACAAAAACACTAAGCGATTTTCTAGTAGTGGTTTTACCGGGGTGCTACAGTGTGCAATCCTCTAGTCACTGGAGCCTAAACCCCAAAAGCGATTTGAACTTATTGATGCTGATGTCATGGTGGAAGAACTCAAAACTATGTTTGGGGACCAAATCCGTGCTAAGAGATATGATATCTCCGATAAGTTCTTTATCACAAAGATGGAGGATCATAGCTTTGCAAACGAGCACGTCATTAAGATGACGGGCTATGCTCAATGTCTTGAGACACTGGGATGTGAGATTCCACCTGATCTCAAGACGGATAGAGTTCGGTAGTCGCTCCCACCCATCTACAAAGGGTTTGTCCTAAACTACAAGATGAGTGGTGCGAACAAGTCAATCCCTAAACTCATAGCCATGCCGAAGACTGCCGAGTTAGACATAAAGAAAGAGCACCAAGTGTTAGTGGTCAATGAAACCACCAATTTTAAGAAAAAAGGCAAGACACGCAAGTCCAAGAGTAACTTCAAGAAGGAGGGCAAATCGGTTGCCGGGCCTGAGAAGAAGACCAAAGGAGGCCCTAAGCCTGCCACTGAGTGTTTCTACTTCAAGGGGACTGGTCACTAGAAGCGGAACTTCCCAAAGTAATTGGTAGATAAGAAGGCCAGGAACGTGAACAAAGGTATCTGTGATATACATGTTATTGATGTGTACCTTACTAGTAGTCGAAGTAGCACCTAGGTATTTGATATCGGTTTGGTTACTAACATATGTAACTTGAAATAGGGGCTAAGGAATAGTTGACAACTAGCCAAGGATGAAGTGACGATGCGCGTAGGCAATGGATCAAAGGTGGATGTGATCGCCGTTGGGGCGATGTCGCTTCATCTGCAAGAAGGATTAATAATAAACCTGAATAAATGTTATCTAGTGCCTAAGTTGAGCATGAACATTATATATGGGTCATGTTTAATGCAAGACGGTTATTCATTTCCTTCCGAGAACAATGGTTGTTCCTTTTATATGAATAATATCTTTTATGGTCATGCACCTACGTTGAATGGTTTATTTGTTCCAAATCTTGATATTAATAGTACACATATTCATAATGTGAATGCCAAAAGAATCAAGTTGGATGATGATATTGCTGCATATATGTCGAGGGGATGACCCCGGGTAGGCTAGCCAGATAAGAACAAGGTGGCGCAGGTTACAACCGGCTGGTGGGGCCTAGCCGGACAGAAGCACAAGACAAGGCAAAAAGAGGAATCCAGACCAAAGCGAGTCGGCGCACCAACCAGCCGGATAAAGAAAGACCGACGAGGTGCTAGTCTAGCTAGACAATCCTAGCCGGACAGAGTCAAGGCGGAAGAGGAACAGAGCGAGATGCAGCACAGTAGTACACGGTACACCCTAGCCTACCGACGAGACGTAAAGGAGATAGAGGACGAGGCCCATGCTGGTGAATTTGTAGCTAATGGGGGTACAGTGTTGTTTGCTGACGCTATGCTCCCAACGACTCGCATGACACTCATAATACCTAGAACACCTCGCACGACAGACACTGTCGACAAGACTGCCACTCTGTGGCACTATAGATGACCATCCGGCTAGGGCCTTCCTGTGAGACCCGCCAGCCGGCCTGGCCAACGTAACCACTACCCCGGCCTATATAAGGGGGAGCGGGTCTCTCGTACAAAGGGTTGGACTCAGTTGGATAGATAGTACTCATAGAGCTCAAGGGGCGCTTTGTAGTTCTTGTGTTGATCATCCCATAGTTAGATCGGTAGGAGTAGGGGTGTTACCTCCTCACAAGGGCCCCGAACCTGGGTACTTCCTATGTCTCGCTACGTTGGCTCGTATCCAATCCCGCCTGCAGACACCATCATAGCTTTCCTGCCAGTTCCCACACCTCTATCTAGCATGCTTAGGCATTTCTGTTTCACATACAACGATATTTGGCGTCCACCATGGGGCAGAATGTCTTCGACCGGAGTCACGTTTCGCACGGGACCCCGCACTTCAGCCGGCGAGCGTGTGGCCTCCGGCCTTGTGCTTGTGACACCCCTGGGATTAAGGCTAGACAAATCCCAGACCTCCGTCTGATATAAGCCTAACCTAAATCTCAGATGCGTACAGAAAAAGAATCGGTAACATTACAGTGACCCTACGACACAAAAGTTATTACAGCAAGCTCATAACCGAGCAAAGAACCAAAATATTACAAGCAGAGGTCACGGACCACAAACATCAAACAACGGAAGGCAAATTATGCTATTAAGTATAGCAAACTCAACAAATGGCCTTAGAGGCCTGAAGCATAATGATGACGTCCCATTCCATAGATTCCAGGGTGCCAGCCGGGAACCCCAAGCTACTCGTCGATGTCGATGCTGTAACAAACTCTTCTTCTGTGGTAACACTCACTTGCTGCAAAAGTGTCAACAGAGCAAGGCTGAGTACAGGGTGTACTCCGCAAGACTTATGGCTGGTGGGGTTACTTTGCATAAAGCTAACTCTGTTTGTAAAAGAGGTAGGAGAAGCTCGACTAATAGAACCTTTTAAAAGGGGATAAGAAAACGATATCTCTAGCTTTGATCTTCTTGATATCCAACGAACCTTTATTAGCTGAACCTACCAACTAGGATCACCCCCTCGATCCCTGAGGAAGCATCCTTAAGCACACCTCACATCTCTTGTCAAGTTTTACGATTAGGTTATTCTTCTCTATGATCTTAGAATCCGTTCCCAAGTCGTCCATAACCGTGGACACGGCTTTTCGAAAAGATTATTACCCTGCAGGGGTGCACAACTTTGCCCACACGTACTAACCTCCTCTTAATGCCACTAGTAGTAGCCCTCTTCCTTGGAAGGCCGGTAGAGAGCGGTTAGACACGACCTTTACCTTGCTTTCGCCGAGACCATGAGTCACGCCCTAAGGAGATGTCGTCGTAACGGGTCAACTCCCCAAGTCAGTCCCTACAGATGTGCGCAGGGTTCAAGATTACGGAGGCCGTGCCTCTCTTGTTCCCGGGCACGCTTACCTACCTGTATGAATGCACCTCCTCCACCGCCTTCGAGAACAACCAGAATGCATATGTCGAATGGAACGCCCGAACTATGTGACTCATGGAATCTACTAGGCAAGTTAGTTGGTCGAGGGGGTTTCCAGGCCCCCGTGTGGCTGTACGCTCGTCTTGGTTCAAGAGGCAAGAACTCAGATCCTAATAGTGGCAAGTATGGGACTACAAAAACCACAACTTGACGTGGCCTCCCATACAATCCTTAACATGTTTAACTTTCATCTTTGATCATACCACGTCATCCTATCATACTAGGTTCATTCGCATCTCTGATTCATCAACCGGATGGATCAGCGGTAACAGCTAAGCATGGCTAAGCGCAACAGACATAATAGCTCTAGTGAAGCTCATACGCCAAACCCTAGTTATGCTAGGAGAAGTGGATCAAGGAATATAGGCTACAAAGGTAACATGCATCAGATAGGAATACTCTATCTATCGATAAAAGACTTTAGAATCGTATGCACATGACAAGATGAAATACTTTGAAATCATAGGATTATATCATGTGTGGCGGTAAGCTTGCCTTTGCCTATTGATACTCGAATATAGAACTTCAGGTTCATCAATTGGACTTGTTCGTTGATAACTTCGATGTCGTTGATCTCGGTCTTCAATCTTGGACTCGATTTCGTTGCTCACATCAACTCCGAGAACTACCGAGAAGAAGCAAAACCACCAGAAAGGAAAGCAACAATCAACACATGGCATCGATGTAATGCTCAAGCAAGGATGATGATATGGCAAGTTAAATTGTATTAAAGTGAAACCCTAAGACATGCTTGGCAATTTAAACGGGGTCCGAGGGGTACAAACCCTAATTTGGAGAAACCCCGGATGCATATGAGAGGGGTTATTTTGTTCTCCTAATTAAACTTGCAATTGAAGTTGTTAAACAATGCATGATTATGAGTCTATTGGATAGATCTTATTTTTCTAAACATTTTGATATATTATACATATTTTCTGATTTAAAATGAATTAGTTATGATTTTTCCCAATTTTAATTCATTTTAAATCATTATTAAAACAATTAAACTTTTTTGGATTATATTAAATTATTTTATCCACTTGGTCCCACATGTAATATATTTAATCATTACAGAAATCATAGGGGTTATATATTCCAGAAAACAAATTAGAAAAGAATTAATTAAAAGAAAAGGAATTATGATGCCATGGTGACGTCATGCTGACGTCAGCAATGGAGCTGCTCTCAGCTAGAGGTTGATTCCAGCGCTAGGGGCGATGCGGGCTGGTGCGGTTGGGGGCGTTGGAAAGAGGAGGCCGAGGCGGACCAAATGGTGGCATCGCCGCTGTGAAATGGTCGGCCGAGTGACATCCACGACGACGGCCGACGGCGGCGCTTGTAGGTGATCGACCGGGAAGCAGGCCAGAGCGAGAGAGGAGAAGAGGGATGGCGCTTGAGCACCAGTAGCTCACCCTGGTGGTGTTGATGGTGTCGGCAAGGAGCAAGGAGGCCGGAATCGACGACATGGTCGGTGACGAGCTCCGTCAGTGAAGAAGAAGACGGTAAGGTGGGACTCGATTGAGAGCACACCGGATCGATTCCTTCCGGGAGAAGAAAGAGGGAAGCACGACAGTTCTCCGAGGCACCTCAGCGGGGCTCGGGGTGGCTGGAGACGGTGGGAAGTAGAGGTTGCCGGCGAGCTAGGGTTCGGCCTTGCATGGCGCAGAGAGGGAGAGAATGCACGCGAGGGGGAAGAAAGAGGGCTAGGGTTCTCCAGCGGCACAGAGGGAGTCTTGTAGGTGTCGAAGCCATCGGTGGCGCGCATCTCCATGCCGGCGAGCGACGCGGTGGCGCCAGTGACCTGCTTCCGTCGTGGCCGGAGGTGGATGACGAGGATAGAACGACAAAGGGGTACTAGGCCCGGGGTGGACAGTGCTAAGCTGCAAGCAGGCTGCGCTGGGAGGCAGAGAGGAGAGGGAAAGGTTGGGTTGCGGCCCAGATAGCTAGGGTTGTATTTTTTTCTTGTAAAACCCTTTTTCTTTTCTGTTTTCTTTTATCTCTTTTTTAATTTCAAATTCATCTCTGTTTTGGGTCATTCAAAAATACCAGAGACTTTGTAAAAGTATTGAAATACTATAGGGGTCATTATAATCCATTTGGGATCCAACAATTTTGGTACTTTTCAAAATTCAAAACATTTTGAATTGATTTGAGAGAGGGAGGAAACTAGGGTTTAGGGTTTTATTTCTTCCATGCATTTTATTTAAAGAGGATGATGCTCATGCTATGCACAAATCAAACCCTA
Source organism: Avena eriantha (assembly GCA_910589775.1). Taxonomy (NCBI): domain Eukaryota; kingdom Viridiplantae; phylum Streptophyta; class Magnoliopsida; order Poales; family Poaceae; genus Avena; species Avena eriantha. The sequence goes on along the minus strand of OU342743.1, from coordinate 430,248,645 downwards.
ATTACTATTTAATAAAACTAGGGGTGTTACAGTGCTCACCTTGGGAAAATTTGACTGCGTTATCGACAATGCTTTGTGCTTCACCAGATCCAGCTATTTGCTGGCCTACCGATTTACGTCGCCACCATGCTAGAGCATTTCCCCTGGGAGATCATTTCCGCCACGGAGCCGCTGCACTCTCCTAGTGGCGCGCTCGTCGCTCCACATGGCGTGGAGGTCATGATGGCTAGCTCCAGCATGCAGCAACATTGCCCTCCTCTGGAGCCTGTTAGGGAAGGAGTCAGAAGTTACGCCCCTCCATGGGAGAAGGACCTCGTGGAGCTTGCCGTCGACAGGATCCTCACCCCGGTTACCCCCGGAGACAATCCGGAGGAAGCCGCCGTGAACATCACTTTAAAAAGGGAGCTTCTCCTGCAAGAAGCCATTGACTTGGATGAGTCCAAGAAATAGATCAAGAGCACCATGAGCGAGTACAACCGCACCCATGGCCTCACCCCGACTAGCAAGGAGCTGAGCCGGCGTGGGCAGGTGAAGTGCCAGGGCAGTGAGTTGGGGGCAGAATGGAAAGGGACGGTGAGTCGGAGCCACCTCCTCTCCTCGCCCGACCCACCTACAGCACGCCCATCAAGAACCTACGCACGACGCTAGCCGCAACGGATGAGCTTTCCAACTTGGAGGGTGAGGAGCAAGCCCGACAAGACACACGGGTGCAGGAGCAGGCCGACACCATCCGGCAAATGCACGAGAACACCAGCAGCTCTAAGGGGAGAAAACTACTCGACAACAGCAAGGGCGCACCTCGCGATACCCAGAAGGCATCCTCTCCTCCTGCGGGAAAATCCTGTAGCAAGGGCCGCGACTCGGGCCACAAGATTCAGCCGTGCCACGAGCAAGGCATGGTGAACAGCAACCCACCGCTCGCCCCTTTGCCAGCCGGAGTGGCCCTACCAGCCGGTTCCCGTCTCTCATGCCAGGTAGGAGCGCCCAATCCAGACACATCGGATGCGCGAGACCGCATCAAGCTCCTGGCACAGGCTCGCCTTACGGAGGAGGAGGATTCTAACTGACTGGTTTGTTCCAGACTACGCATCTGGAACGAGCCATTCCCGGTTAAGTTCATGCTACCACGGGACACCCCCAAGTATGACAGCGGTATGAAGTCGGAAGACTAGCTGACCAACTATGCCACAGTAGCCAGAATCTCCCATGGGAACAAGCGCGTGGCGGTGCGCTATGTCCCCTTCATGCTGGCCGGCTCAGGGAGGACATGGCTTAATAGCCTCGCGCCCAACAACATCAATGCATGGCCCGATTTCAAGAAATTCTTCGTCCGCAACTTCAACAGCACGTAAAAGCATCCGGGTTGCCCTCGTGATCTGGCCCTATGCATCCAGGGAGACCGCGAGTACCTCACCAGATGGACAGAGCTGTGCAACTCTTGCAAAGGTGTGGTAGAGATCCAGGTGATCGGTTTCTTAACCGAGGGATGCCGATAAGGCACCATGCTCCACCACCGGCTGCTGTGTGACGAGCCGACAACCATGGCGAAACTCATAACGGTTGCGAACCAGTATGCCATTGCCAACGCAGCAATGAAGAAGCCCCTTCAGGTGAATGCCGAGGGTCGACCAGTTCCAACAGATCCGGGTCGCAAATGGCCAAGTAACATGGGTGGGGAAGTCGGATTGTCCAGACGGCTGGGCAATGACAACCGCTTCCAGGGCGAGTGCCCAGCCGACCAGCAGAAACCTCGCTACCACGCGAGCCAGGTCAACATCATGGAAGGCGCACCAGAGGCGCCGGCTGGCGATGCAAGAAAGCAGAAGCCATAGCTCACCTTCGAGCAGATGTTCGATGGCATGTGCAAGTGGCATAGCGGACCCTTCAAGTTGGCTACGCAAACCACTCGGAATTGCAGCTGGACCTGCTAGATGAAGGAGCAAGGCCGCCTGCCTCCTCCACCCCCGCCCCCTCTCGGTGAACCACCACCGCCACCACCGGCCATGACAGCCATCAATAACACCAACGGGTACCCGCAGCAGCACGCCAACTACCACATTTTCGAATTGGAGTCGGACGACAAGCATAGCCACAGGCGGTGCAGCGCGGAAGTGAATGCTATTGTTCCTCCGGCCCGCTAGTACCTGAATTGGTCGGAGACTCCTATCACCTAGAGCCGGGAGGATCAGCTGGATATACTACCGAATCTCGGGGGCTACACGATGGTGCTTGACCCTCTCCTTTTCTCCAATGAGCGCACATGTCGATTCTCTCGCGTCCTCATCGACAGCGGCAGCAGTCTCAACTTTCTCTACTGGGCTTCCCTAGAAAAGCTAGGTATCCAGGAGTGTGACCTGCAGCCGACTACCACCGTGTTCCACGGCATACTGCCGGGACCACCATGTGCTCCATTGGGGAAAATCTGATTGGACGTCATATTTGGATCCGAGGAGAACTTTCGCTACGAGGCGGTGTGGTTTGAGGTGGTAAACTTGACCAGCACCTACCACGCTCTCCTCGGGCGCCCCACCCTCACCAAATTCATGGTCGTCCCCCACTATGCATACCTCAAGACAAACATGACGGGGCCAAACAACATGATTACCGTAGCCAGCTACTACAGGTGGTCGATGGAATGCGTAGCAGAAGGCTCGAAGATAGCTGAAGCCCTCATGATTGCTGAGGAGAAGTGTGAGATCATGCGCAATGTTGTGTTGGCTCAGTAGGAAGTGCCGGCTAGCATGAAGCCGACTGGAGACATGGCCTTTCAACCGGCCAAGGAGACGAAGAAGATCCTACTCGACCCATCTGACCCAACCAAGTTCGTCACCATTGGTGCCGTCTTGGACAACAAATAGGAAAGCGCGCTTGTCGACTTCATGCCGGGTGTCTCGAGGGAGTTTGCATGGTCACCAAAGAACATGCCGGGTGTCTCGAGGGAGTTCGCTGAGCACTTGCTTCATGTGCATCCGGGTGCCAAGCCAGTCAAGCAACCCCTCCGACATTTCACGGAGGAGAAAAGGAAGATCATAGGTGATGAGATCACCCGGCTCCTTACATATGGGTTCATTATGGAAGTGTACCACCCGGACTAGTTGGCCAACCTAGTCCTGGTGCTGAAAAAGAACAAGACCTAGCGCATGTGTATCGACTACACGATCTTGAACAAAGCGTGCCCGAAAGACCCCTTCTCCTTGCCCCGTATTGATCAAGTTATCAATTCCACGGCCGGTTGTGATTTGCTATCATTCCTGGACTATTATTCCGGTTACAATCAGATCCGGTTAAATCCGGCTGATCAATTGAAAACATCATTCATCACCCAGTACGGGGCTTATTGCTATGTTACCATGCCTTTTGGCCTAAACAATGCAGGCACCACTTATTAGCATTGCATGCAGAAGTGCTTGCACTCGAAGATCTTCCAGAATGTGCATGCCTACATGGACGACATCGTAATCAAGACGAAATAAAGGCGCATCCTTCTCGATGACCAAGGAGAAACGTTCACGAATCTCCGCTGGTACCAGATGAAGCTGAATCCATAGAAATGCATCTTCGGCGTCCTATCCGGCCAACTCCTCGGTTTCCTTGTTTCAAAACGAGGGATCGAGGTGAACCCGGACAAGATCGTGGCCATCGAGAGGATGCAACCACCCAAGAGCTTGCTCGGAGTCCAGAAGTTCACCGGACGCCTGGCCTCCCTCAGTCATTTTCTCAGCCGACTGGGCGAGAAGGCACTTCCGCTTTATCAACTGATGAAGAAGACAAACAAGTTCTCCTGGACCTCGCAAGTAGATGCTTCATTTCACGACCTCAAGCGCATGCTATCCACAACACCGGTGCTAGCAATGCCGGCTTAGAAGGATCTGATGTTGCTCTATATAGCCGCCATCAACTGGGTCGTTAGCATCACCCTAGTGGTGGAGCACCCCGAGGAAGGCAAGGCCTAGCCGGTTCAGAGACCCATCTACTACCTGATCGAACTTCTCTCCCTCTCCAAGCAGAACTACCCCCACTACCAGAAGATGTGTTATGGAGTGTACATGGCGTGTAAGAAGCTCAAGCACTATTTCCAAGAGCATCCGATTAAGGTGGTGTGCACCGCCCCCCTTTCGGAGATCATTGGCAACAAGGACGCCACCGGCCGAGTCGCCTAGTGGGCCATCGAGCTCGCCGCATACTCCATTCAATACGAGCCAAGACTAATGATCAAGTTACAGGCCCTGGCAGACTTCTTGGTCGACTGGGCCGAGACCCAGTACCTGCCACCTGCTGCTGATTTAGACCACTAGAATATGCACTTCGATGGCTCGAAGATGCTCGGGGGCTTGGGAGCCGGCATCGTCCTAACCTTGCCCAAGGGAGACTGACTAGAGTATGTCCTCTAGATCCACTTCAAGGCCTCGAACATCGATGATATGTATGAGGCATTGGTGCACAGCCTCTGGCTCACCAAGGCGATAGGTGTCAATCGGATCCTATGCTTCCAGGATTCGGATCTGGTGGTCCAGCAGGTATCCGGGGAATGGGACGCTCGCAACACAAAGATGGCCCTCTACCGGTTCCATGTGCAGACACTCAGCGCCAGCTTCGACATATGTGAATGCCACCACATCCCCCACGCCAACAACAAGGCGGCCGACTCCCTCGCACAACTCGGATCCACCAGGCAGGCGATTCCACTAGGAGTTTTCGTGGAACACATACACAAGCCCTCCATCACCATGTCTCTAGAATCCAATTCCATCATCTGGGCCAGAAACGTAGGGGCTACCAGCTCAAAAGACCCAGAACCCTCAGAACTGGCAAAGAAGAAGGCCCACACCGACTCCAAGGCGCCCGCACCACTTGCCTCGAAAGACCCGGGGGCTACCGGCTCGTCAAGTGGCTTGGGGGCTGCCGACTCGGGCATCCCACCCGGGCGGCCTCCGACACCCTCCAGCCGGGGAAAGAGAGCGTCCACACCGTCCGAGAGATACCATCTTGGGCGCAAACCTTCATGAACTTCATCACCAATGGTGAACTCCCGGATGACGAAGTGGAGGCAAGGCAGAGCCGGCGGTGCGCGCACACGTACACCATCATCGGCAAGGAGCTGTACAAGCGCAGTGTATCCGGCATATTCTAGTGATGTGTTAACGTGGACACAGGCTACCGGCTGCTAAAAGACATCCACCAGGTCAAGTGCGGCCATCATGCTACATCCCTGGAAATAGTAGCGAAGGGTTCCGCCCGACTTCTATTGGCCCACCGCACTCGACGATGCAGAGAAGCTGGTCCACGCGTGCAACGGGTGCCAGCGCTTCAGCCAACATAGGCACATGCCGGCTGCAGTCCTCAAGACCATCCCGATCACGTGGCCCTTCACCGTCTGGGACATGGTTGACCCCTTCAAGCGGGTGCATGTGGGCATGACCCATCTGCTGGTAGTGGTAGACAAGTTCACAAAGTGGATAGAGGCCAAGCCTATCTGGAAGCTGGACGGGGCGACGGTCATCACCTTCTTCATGGACATCATCAATCAGTTCGGTTACCCCAACAACATCATTATGGACAATGGCACAAACTTCTCTAAGGGGGCCTTCACCTAGTTCTGCAACAACAAGGGGATATGGCTAGACCTCGCATCCTTCATGCACCCGTGGTCTAATGGGAAAGTCGAGAGGTCTAATGGCCTAGTGCTAGCCGACATCAAGCCGTGTCTCATCGAGCCCTTGGAGAGGTCTCCCGGATGCAATGTTGAGGAACTTCCGGCTGTGATGTGGAGCCTGCGCACCATACTGAATCGCTCAACCGGATTCACCTCGTTCTTTCTCGTCTATGGCTTGGAGGCTGTCCTCTTGGTGGACATCGAGTTCGACTCGCCCTACAAGCTCCTCTACACGGAAAAGGACAACCAAGAGGCATGGGAGGACAGTGTGGACCTCCTCGAGGAAGCTCATGAGCTAGCCCTATCAAGGTTAGCACTATACCAGCAACTTCTGCGCCATTACCACTTGAGCCGGATTTGGCCCATCACATTCCACGAGGGCGATCTGGTCCTCCGGTTGGTACAAGACACGAAGGGCATGAACAAGTTGTCACCCCATTGGGAGGGTTCCTTCATCATTAGCAGAGCCTTGCGCAACAAGTCGTACTACCTCATCAATGAGCAGCAACCGCGCAAGGACAAGATGGACAAGTCGGATGAAGAAATTGAGCATCCTTGGAACGTAGCCCTGCTACGTCTGTTTTATACCTAGTCATGTGACAGTGTATGTATCCTGCAAAACCTATGAATGAATGAAAAATGTGGAACCCGAGAGATCCTCAGGGGCTCCTTGCCAGAAATTTGCATGAAATTTTTTCAATTTCAAGTATTTTCCGGCTTCGGTCTGTTGATTCTGAAAACCGGCTTAGTAGTGTGCGATGGTCTCAACTACAGAGTGCAATCCGAATGTCCGTCTAGCAAGAGAAAAAGCCCGAGGCATCCCACACGAAAAATGGCAAAAGATGCGACATATTGGAGATTCTAGCCAAGTCCCTAGTTTGAATTGTCCGACTGCTAAGCCCCTAGTACCGTGCGCAATGTATTGCCAGCTTCCCATTTGGTTCCGACTCCAGACCGTATCCCGTCTGCTTGTCAAGGACATAGAGTAAACAATAGAGCGCACGAGAAAATGACTAAGTATTCAGAAAAGCACAAGATAGTTTTTGAAAAAGTAAAACCGTTATCCGGCCAACAACATGTGTACTATCTATTTATGTACTAACAACAAATTTGTTTTTGTGTGTTTGTTATCGCATGACTACACCGAGTTAGATCTCAAGTACATAGAAGATTCGAAGCACTTGTCTTCGTCAAGCGCTCCGAATCTCGGGGCTACACCCACTGGGTGCGCTCACGTGCCCCTAGTGGAATCATGTAGTTCTCGTCCGACTAAAGGAGATCAACCTGGTAATCAGGCCCGGGTACAGTCAAGAGCAAATGGAGGAAGATTCGAAGCACCTGTTTTCGTAAGCTACTCCGAATATTGGGGGCTACACCCAGTGGGTGCGCTAGCGCGCCCCCACTATGGGTTGTGGTTATCCGGTTGGTCCAGGAAGGTTAGTGGAGGCCGAAGACCGAGATGTTCCAGCCGGCTGAAAAGGTTTAGTCGGAAGGAAAGCAAGAATTTGAAGGAAAGAAAGAAAGAGAGAAGATTTGAAGCACCTGTCTTTGGTAGCTACTCTGAATATCAGGGGCTACACCCAGTGGGTGCACTGGCGTGCCCCCACTGGAAATAGTAGTTTCCCCCGCCTAAAGGCATTCAGCCAGAAGAGAAAAATGCAAAACAAGATAAAAGGCAAGTGAATCTAGCATAATGAAAAAAGGGAGTCGAGGCTCCCGCAAGTCCAACAGGTTCACTGGTTCACACGCACAAGTTCAACAAAATAAAATTATATATAGTTCCACCGGGCTCTGGGGATAAGTCTAGACTATGTGCCCTTTCCATGAGGCTCATCTTGGCCGGCTGTTGCTTCGGGGGGAGGCGCGTTCAATATCCCGGTTCCACCATCTGGCTGCGAAGTTGACTCTACTCCCGACTCCAGTGTCCCCGTAGACTTTGAGTCGCTGAGCACCTCATCCACGTCAGCATAACCGGCGATCTTGATGGTAGAGGAGCAAAGACCTGTATGGGCTTAGCGGATGGCGGTGAGGTTGGCGCTGGCTCGGAAGCCCCCGTCCATCTTCTCGGGTGTGCATCCTTATACCAGGAAAGCATCAATGTCAGTGCCATCTTGGCCCCGACGCGTGCCGCTAGGTCCCTTAGCCGGTCGATAGCAGCCGGCGCCTCCGCAACCTTCTTCGCCAGCAGGACCATGGTAGCCAGAGCTTCGTCATCCGGCCACAGGAAGTCGAAGACCAAGGTAGCGGCCTTATGAAGCTCAGCGGCCTCCTCGCCTAGCAGGGCGTTGAGCTCTTGAGCGGTGGGCTTCTCGCCGGGCCAGTTCTCCTGAAGCCGGTTGTAAGGCAGCAGATCTACCCCCGGATAATAAGCTATCAGAAAAATTGAATGTCAGATCCGGCTACCAGATCCAGACAGAACGGCAAAGGGAAAGGAAACGTACCTTTTGCGGTGCACCTAACGTCCATCGGCTCCACCAGGAGATGCTTCTCCTGCTCCTTCAGCTTGCTGACCTCCTTCTCATGCTCCTTACACTGAGTGTCGAGGAGGTTGAAGGCTTCGGTCCAGCTGGCAAGGACCTCCTCACACTCCTTGGCAGACACCTCCAGCTGGTTCACCTTAGAGTGAAACAACTTGTTCTGCTGGCGGAGGATGGTATTGCTCTAGCTGAGGCGGTTGTTCGCCTTGGTCAGTCGGTCAATCTGACGCTGGGCGTATACCATGATGGCTGCAGGTACTGTCGGGTATAAGTAAAAAAGGAAGAAAGAAAGAGCCGAATGGAAGATACTCACTCTTTGAGGTGCCATTTGCCACGACAAGCTTCTACTAAAGTGTCCGGCTAGCCCTAAGCAAGGCCTCAAGGAGCCGGACCTCCTTTAGTCCCACCTCGAGGCCGGAGGCCAGATCAGCCAAGGACATGGCGGAGGGAGCAGACTGGCCGACTATGTTGGCAGTCAGAGACTCCTTGGCCTCCCGAAGCGCGACAGGCTACTCCTCCCCCGGCTTCCTGTCAGAGTTGTCGTCCGCCACAAGCACCAGCTGCTTGCCGGCCGCATCTGCCCTCGCCCCCGCGGAGGATCCCACGCCACTGCCCGGGCTTGGCATAGCAGTGTTCGGCTAAGCCGTGATGGCCGGCTGGCATCAGCACTGTTGCCGATTGCGTTAGCCGGATCCTCACAGTGTTGCGGCCGATTCTCTTGCGGGGGAGAAGGTACGACAGTGGAGGCGGTGGCTAGGTCGACAGGCGGGGTGCGAGGCGGCGAGGTGGTGTACGCACGCGCAGGCCTCGCCATGGTAAAGGAGATAAGGGAGCTATGCAAGGGATTACACCCATAATCCGAGCCAGAGAGGCAAAAGAAGCCAGAGACAAGAAGAAAGATGTAAAATCTACCAAGGGAAGAAGGGAGGCTTACCCCTGGACCACGGGAGGCGCCGTCTTCTTGCATCCGCCTCGGTTCGTCCTTGGGGTGCCAGTACGGCTCCTCTTGGACGTCGGCTCCTCCGCTGCCATGGGCTGACTAGACCCGCCATCCCCCGCCACGGACCGGCTTGGCTCTCCATCCGCCGCTCGGCGCCGACTCGCTTTACGGGCCAGGCGGGGTGCGAGGCGGCGAGGTGGTGTACGCACGCGCAGGCCTCGCCATGCTGAAGGAGATAAGGGAGCTGTGCAAGGGATTACACCCATAATCAGAGCCAGAAAGGCAAAAGAAGCCAGAGACAAGAAGAAAGATGCAAAATCTACCAAGGGAAGAAGGGAGGCTTACCCCTGGACCACGGGAGGCGCCGTCTTCTTGCATCCGCCTCGGTTCGTCCTTGGGGTGCCAGTGTGGCTCCTCTTGGACGTCGGCTCCTCCACAGCCATGGGCTGACTAGACCCGCCATCCCCCGCCATGGACCGGCTTGGCTCTCCATCCTCCGTTCGGCGCCGACTCACTTTAGGGGCCAGGGAAGCCTCAGCTTCATCGACGATAGGCCCGTGACGGTCGTTCGCCAGGTCATCATTCCGGCTCGAGAGGACATCACCCTCGCCATCAGACTCCTCGCCGGATTGCCGTGCATGTGGCTCCGGTAGGTCGGGGGTAGATGACTGGAGAGGGGAGTTGCCTTCCTCCTGTGTGATCTAAGCAAAAAGTTGCTGCATAGACGAACAATGTCAGCCGGATAAACACAAAACCGGAAAGGGAAAGGATATGGAGGAAAAAATGCTCACCTGGAGGGCGTATACGGCGCCTGCCCGAAGGTCCAACCCTCCTCCAGCTTCTCCTTGGTGAACATCCACACCCACTCCCAGAGGTTGGAGAAGAGAGGATTGCGGCGGGAGAGCCGGGTCGGGTCAAGCCGGCCCAAGTAGTAGCACATCTTGTGGGGACACTGCTAGAGCGGCATCATCAGCCGGGACATCCAGCCGAGGGTGATGTCTAGGCTGGTTAATCCGGCCATGACGAGATCCCTCATCCTCTTTAGCATCACGTCTGACTCTATCTTAGAGTCGTGAATCTTCAAGTCCACTGTAGCCGGCTGGACTCCATGTCCTGGAAGGCCGGGAGGTTGATTCGGTCTTGATCCGTCAGGTTGCATAAGTAAAAGTACGACTGCTGCTAGAGCTTCACCATGTCATGCGGCAAGAATTTGTGGTAGCTGGTATGTGCGCGGGAGTAGATGGAGGCGCCGCCGCAAGGAATGAGTGGGCCGTTGGAGAATTAGACCTAGGCCTGGATGAGGAAGAGACGATAGAAGACCCTGAGATCTGGCTAGATCCCGAGGTAGCACTCGTAGAAGGCTACGAAGTGTGCAGGGAGGACGATGGCATTGGTGCCAAGATGGTGCAGCCGGAGGTCGAAGAAGGAAAGGAAGGTGAGCAGAAATGGGTTCGCCGGAAGAGCGAGGCCACGCGCCAGGTGGGAGAGGAAGATGACGTTCTCACCCTTCTGCGGGTGCGGCGATTCTTCCTCCACTGGCGTGAGGCGTACCGCCACCTCTGACCCTAGCAGAAGCGCACTAGCGTGGCACGGTACTTGGCTATCTGCTCCTCCGTCACCGATGAGCCGCACCAGGCTCCTGGAGCTTCCGCCATCACTTCCTCCTCCATTGTCACGAGCGTTGAGAAGCGAGGGCCCGTCGTCACCGGCAACCATGAACGGGCAGCGTGGAGAGTACACTAGCAAAAGAGGGCACCGCACAAGAGGGACAACGAGAGCAAGAAGAGGGGAGAATGAGCACAGGTGGGGGAACCACCCCTGGGGCACTATTTAACCCCAAGGGAGGGCAACCGTCCGGTGTGCCGCGTGGCCCCCCTTGGGCCTTGCCGCACCCCCACCCACCGCTCTGGATCTCGTGCGCAGGCGTCGCACGCATAGAAGTTCAGGGGCGGGCCCCGAGGCACCAGGCATCGGCTCCCAATGCGACGGGACGCATCGCTGTGCGCGGTAGCATAATGACGGGCACATGCAGGTGTGGCTTGTGTCAGAAGTGAAGCCACCGGGACATATCAGCGGTCAAATGCCAGTCGGGCAAGAATTCAAATTGGAAGAGGAGCGCACGCACATTTCACCCAAGGGAGAAATCCACATGCGCTCGTGGGCTAGTTGATGAAGCCCGTCCTACGGACGCTCCTACATTTACACCAACAAGTCCCCCAAGTGGACCCATGACTCGTGCCCGAGCCAAACTCCTACAAGCTAAGGTGAACTCGCTCCTATACTCGTGCCAATTTTATACATCCTTGGATGGTGTGCTACTTCATGCAACTACTCTATGCGTCATCAGGTACGAATCCCCAACACATCACCAAGCATCCAAGGATGGAGAACATGGAGCAGGGAGTGAAGCAGAAGCCGCTGGAGCTACTCAGACCTGAGTATCCGGTCTGCACACACCAGAGTATCCGTTCCACCAAATTCTCCGGCTATAAGACCCCGGAGTCTCCGACCACCTCCGGTATGACCCCAGAATCAAGCTCGAGGACAACCAGATGGCCCCTCCGGAGATGGACCGGAGACCGACCGGAATCTCCGGCCTAGACCGGAGTCTCCGGTCTACCACACCAGAGTCTCCTGCCCGATCGTCGCCAGGAATGAAAAGGCCTTTTGGCCTTCGGCCCATGTATCCCTTAGTCCCTCCAGAACTTATCTATTATCCCTAAAGTACCCCTGACTTTGTGGCTGGCCTATATATAGTCCCCCACCTCTATTGTAAACCATAGGCATGATATTTCGAATTAGTGGAAACCCCTTGTGCATCTATATAATTCTTGCCTCATGCTCCTTGACCAAGGAGCACCAAATATCCCAAATCTCGTTGGAGTTTGCATCGTGCCTCCGCGTTGTACAAGGCCTAGGCATCGGAGTCCCTTTGCCTAGACGTCAAGATCTCACCGAGTCTCCCTACTCGTCGTGCCGGTTCGAGAGAGAGAGTCCTCCGCTCGACGCTGATCCTAGGGATTGCGCCGGACCGGTCACCGCCGGCGTGAGCTATTGGTGTGTATCATGGTTTTGCGTGTGTGTGTTCATCGCGTTCTTTGTGCGTCAGTTCGTCGTGTTCATCCTCCCCTCTTCTCCCCGCACCCCATCCTCGATTTGAAAGGGATTCATGAAAGATCGGGCCACCCTAGAGGTTTGCCCTCAACATATTGGTATCAAGAGCTTCGTTGCTCACGAATTCCCCCACAAAGTTTTCTTCTATCCACCAAAAATTCGAAAATCCCCAAAAAACAGCCCAAATTTGCCTTTGGATCGATCTCTTGATTTGGAGTGTATTTGTGGTTTTGATCCGACCAAATCTTGTCTAAGGTGTTGGTCCAGCTTTCTCCGGTGTTTTCCAAGCCCAATTTGGCCAATTTTTCGCGGATTTGAGGACCCAAGGCGTGAATTTCCGCTCAAGAACATGAGCAGTTCACGATCTGACTCCAAACCAGAGTTTCCCGACCTGCAGACCAGGGTCTTCAGCCTACACCAGAGTTTCTGGCCTGTCCACACCGGAGTCTCCGGCTTGAGACCCCGGAGTCTCCGGCCCTGACGTCTGGTTTTAACAATTTTGCCTCATATCTTGCATTGTCTATTTCCTCTTGTATTTTTGTGCCTGTGTGCATGTCGCCAACTAACAACAAGCTTATGCTTCGACAACTCCCGCTCTCATCGACACCACGGCCCACAAACATCATCCCGCACCACCGACGTCAAGTTCATCATCACCAACAAAGGTATAACTTGCATCACCTTGTTAACCCCTATCTTCCTTTGTGTGTACCTATCCTACGAGAGTGGCTCATCTTGTGTTTGCTTGAGCATTGTGCATTTCTCCTTGGATAGTGAGAGTGCAAGAGCAATATCAAGGGAGAGCAAAAAAAAGATACAAAGCAAAAGAAAAAGAAAAATAGTCTCCCATAGCAAAAGAGAGTCTCATAGCTTGTAAGCAAGAGAAAAGAAGAAAGAGCAAGGGAAGTTCAGAAAATCCATTGCTCATTTTCCTTCTTTGCAAACGAGCCATGGTCTCTCCTTGCATTGGCACGACAACGAGCTTAGTCTTTGTTAGGACATTTTGTTTGCTCATTTTCATAGTCGTGTCAATCCCAACAATCTCCACGTGTGTGTATATAATCGTAGGTTCTCATGACCCTTTGGAGTTGTTGACCTTCGCCTTTAACTTGAGTTTTCTTGGATTTTACCCACTTTTGAATATCCCTTTTCTTTTGATTGGTTCTTTGGCATTCCACAACCCTAACCTACCACCAACAAGCTTTTCAGAGTTAGTTCTTTATGTAGTGTGAGTTTTCTTTGCAATTCTACTTTGCACGCTTATAGCTCTCACTTGTGGTTTCTAGTTTGGTGCAATCCCCAAGGTGAGGTACAAGGCTGACACCACCATATTCCACTTCCATATACAATACTTGTGTGTTTTGCATGATGGATAGGCACGGTGAGTCCAGCCAACCACCTCCTCAAGAAGAAGAACATGGACCGTGCATGATGCACACAAGTCACTTCCTCGTCCAACAAGAGTTCCATGAACATTTCCAAGCCCTTGAGATGCGACAAGATGAACAATTTTGCGAGACGCAAGACGAGTTCAAAAACATCGACAACCGCTTCGATGGCCTTGAACGACAAATGCATGCGATCTATCACAACTTTGGCCATCAAAATGAAGCGCTACAACGCTCCGTCCCCAAAACAAATGACAATCTTCGACGCCTCATCAACGGAATGGGAAGAACGCGTTCACGTGCATCAAGCTCTTCAAGTTCTTCGTGTTGTCATGCACCTCTTCAACAAGACCTTTATCCGAGTGCTCCAAGACGCAATGACGCCCCCGTGGTTGAAGATGGAATTTCTTCGAACTACGTACCTTCCCCATGGCACGCCACAACATCAAGCTATGATGATGATTTCTCTTCGAGGCCCTAAGCAAGGAAAAAAGCACACTGTCATCATGCAAGGGCACTAGTGACCCAACAAGCACAACCACAAGAAGAATCGCGAGTGCAACCGCAAGGCCACCACCATCGCCCGTGACACATAGTTGACACAACAAGTGATGACTCCAATTTGGAGAATCAAGCTCGTCATCGACATGCCGCTCTCCAGGATCCTCCTCATCATCATCACTGTCATGAACGTCCGCACCGACAACATGGTTATCACGAGCCGCCTCCTCCACCACACTAAAACATGGAGCATCAAGTGGTACAGGTTGAGCGACGCCCACCACGTCAAGAGGCTCAAGACCATGATCTTTGCCGCGAGGCCCATGCGCCTAATCCACATCACCAACCGAGGAATGAGCCTCCTCTTCGTCATCAACCGCGTCATGAGGCTCCACATCCTTAACACCCTCATGAGGGCCAAGCACCTCAAAAAGGCCGTGACAATCAAGTTCCACCTCCCCAACCACAAGATCATCAACAAGGTCACCAAGCTCATCGCAATGACCGCAATGATGAATAAACTTTTGGCAAGCTCAAGTTCACAATGCCCAAGTTTACCGGATCCAATGACCCCGAAGAATACCTCTCATGGGCACTCAAAGTCGACAAGATCTTCCGCATGCACAATTATAGCAACGAGAAGATGGTCACCATGGCTTTGCTTGACTTTGATTATTACGCCAACATTTGGTGGGAACAAGTTCAAGTTGCTCGTGATGCAAGACAAGAGCCTCCAATCACAACTTGGCATGACATGAAGGCTCACATGAGATCCTGTTTTGTTCCCGCACACTACACACGTGACCTCTTCAACAACCTTCAATCGCTGCGCCAAGGGACAAAGACCGTGGAAGAGTACTTCAAGGAAATGGAACTCAACTTGATCCGCGCCAACATTGAAGAGCGCATAGAGCAAACTATGGCACGTTTCCTTATTAGCTTGAATCACCCAATCAAGTGCATCGTCGAGTTCCAAACATACAACAACATGGTTGATCTTGTGCACATCGCAACAAAGGCCGAACGTCAAGTGCAAGAGGACATCAAGTACAACAAGCCCAAGACGTATTTCACCTACAAGCAAGCTTCAACCGATAAGCCAACAACCCTCAATGGAAGCTCCTCAAGTACCTCCAAGCCTTCTTTCAAGCCCACACTTCCTCAAGGAAAACTGCCCCCAAGTGGCAAACAAGCAAAGAGTGATACACCTTTCAATGGTGAATGCTACAAGTTTGGAGGCAAAGGACACAAGTCAGACGAGTGTGGAAACAAGAAAGTTTTTTTCATTCATGAAAATGGTGACGAAGAGTACTTGAGTGAAGATGAATTTGATGCTCGATTCAAGGAAGCAATGGCAAGGCAACGAGTGGAAGATGACCAAGAACTCCTCATGTGTGAACATGGCGCAAGTCCATCGCTTGTCGTCACAAGGATATTAACCACCCAAGCACAAGAACATGGAGACCAACGCTCAAATATCTTACAAACACGAGTAGGCATCAATGGAAAGTCTATCAAAGTGATCATCGATAGAGAGAGTTTCCACAACCTTGCTAGCACCGAGTTGTGTGAGAAGCTCAACCTCACCCTCCATACGCACAAGCACCCGTACCACGTGCAATGGCTAAGTGACCAAGGGTCTGTGAAGATCAAGCATACCATATCAGTTTCCTTCGCCATTGGTCCTTACAAAGATACGGTGGAGTGCGATGTGGTTCCTATGATAGTTTGTCACATGCTTCTTGGTCGACTATGACAATTTGACAAGGTTGCTCTACATGATGGTCACACCAATGTATACACATTCAAATGGCTCAACA
Organism: Avena eriantha; assembly: GCA_910589775.1. Classification (NCBI taxonomy): domain Eukaryota; kingdom Viridiplantae; phylum Streptophyta; class Magnoliopsida; order Poales; family Poaceae; genus Avena; species Avena eriantha. The sequence goes on along the minus strand of OU342743.1, from coordinate 430,232,752 downwards.
AAACATGTGTTTTGCAACCAATGACTCCTAGCCAAATAATTGCGGATAATGCAAAGGCTTTAGTGAGAGCGCAAAGCACAACACTTACTTGTGAGAAGAGCGGTGAGCGAGAGTACCAACTCATAGTGAGTGAGAGCCACAAGCCAAACTCGAGTGGAAAAACTAAGAGTGTTCTCCTTGCCACCAAAAGTAAGATGAGAGATGTGTGGAACAACCCATCCATCTTGCACTATGTCCTTGTTTGCAAGGTACTAGCGCAAGGAACTAATGAATTAACCAATGTTCCTCCATCTTTGATGATTGTTTTGCAGGAATTCAAGGATGTGTTCCCCCAAGAACTTCCACATGGACTACCTCCTCTTAGAGGAATTGAGCATGGCATTGACCTCATCCCCGGCGCACCCCTTCCAAACCGTGCCGCTTACTACACGAACCCGGATGAGACAATGGAGATTGAACGTCAAATCAACCATCTCGTCTCCAAAGGGAAATCGTCCGTCTTCACGGTGTGACAAAAACAATCGTCTCCGACCGCGACGTCAAATTCATGACCTACTTATGGAAGACCCTCATGGCCAAGCTCGGCGTCAAGCTCCTCTTCTCATCCGCATCGCATCCCCAAACCGATGGTCAAACCGAAGTTGTCAACCGAAGCCTCGGGACTCTACTTCTTGTGTTGATCAAGAAAAACCTCAAGGATTGGGAGGAATGCATTACACACGCCGAGTTCGCCTACAACCGTGCCAAGCACTCAACAACCAAGATGAGTCCCTTCATGATCGTCTATGGTTTCGAACCCCTCACCGCGCTTGACATCCTACCACTATCGTTCCATGAGCGCACCAACATGGACGTTGAGAAGCGCGCCCAAGCCTAGAAGAAGCTTCATGAAGAAACAAGAGCTACTATCGAGCAACAAGTCCTTGGCCAAGCTTCAATGTTAAACAAGGACAAGAAGGAGATGATCTTTGAAGAAGGTGATCTTGTGTGGATACACCTAAGAAAGGAGCGCTTCCCCAAGGAACACGACTCCAAGCTAAAGCCAAGAGGAGATGGTCCCTTCAAGGTCCTCAAAAGAATCAACAACAGCATCTACATCATCAACATACTGACCTCCAAGTAGCTTGCAAGCAATACATTCAATGTCAAGGACCTCTCACCCTACCATGGAGATGTTCCCGATGATACCCATGAAGAGTCGATGATGACTCTTTACCAAAGGGGGGAGGTTGATGCAGCCTGTCCTACGGATGCTCCTACATCTACACCAACAAGTCCCCCAAGTGGACCCATGACTCGTGCCCGAGCCAAACTCCTAAGAGATAAGGTGAACTCGCTCCTCTCCTCATGGCAATTTGATACATCTTTGGATGGTGTGCTACTTCATGCAACAACTCTATGCATCATCAGGTACGAAGCCCCAACACATCACCAAGCACCCAAGGATGGAGAACAAGGAGCAGGGCATGAAGCAGAAGCCGATAGAGCTACTCAGGCCGGAGTCTCTAGTCTACGCACACCGGAGTCTCCGGTCCACAAAAGTCTCCGTCCTGAAGACCCTGGAGTCTCCGGCCCACCTCTGGTCTGACCCTAGAATCAAGCTCGAGGACAGCCAGATGGCCCCTCTAGAGATGGACCAGAGACCGACTGGAATCTCCGGCCCAGACCAGAGTCTCTGGTCCACCACACCGGAGTCTCCGGACTGATCGTCGCCAGGCATGTAAAAAGCCTTTGGGCCTTTGGCCCATGTACCCCTTAGTCCATCCAGAACTTATCTATTATCCCTAAAGTACCCCCTGACTTTGTGGCTGGCCTATATATAGTCCCCCACCTCTATTGTAAACCCTAGGCATGATATTTGGAATTAGTGGAAACCCCTTGTGGATCTATCTAATTCTTTCCTCATGCTCCTTCACCAAGGAGCACCAGATATCCCAAACCTCGTTGGAGTTTGCATCGTGCCTCCGCGTTGTACAAGGCCTAGGCATTGGAGTCCCTTTGCCTAGACATCAAGATCTCACCGAGTCTCCCTAGTCGCCATGCCGGTTTGAGAGAGAGTCCTCCGCCCGACGCTGATCCTACGAATTGCGCCGGACCGGTCACCGTCGGGTGAGCTATTGGTGTGTATCGTGGTTTTGCGTGTGTGTGAAACAAACGGTTACATAGGAGCTCTATGGTGGACCACTAGCAGGAAGATCGAATTGCTTAGCGCATCCTGCACCTACTGGACCTGACTTCATAGGATGTCGGGGGGATGACCTCCGGATACCCCAACCAGACAAGAACTATGGCAGTTCGATCACGCCCGGCTGGCTAAGCGCAGCCGGACAGGAGCAAGTCAAGCCGGCTACCTCACGGTAGCCGGAACAACGAGAAGCAGCTAGCTACAACAGCGTAGCCGGAACCAATCAGGAGGACAAGGTGACGTGCAGCACAGTGCGCGGTACGCCCTGGTACGATGGCAAGACCGGCAACTACTTGACCATACCGAAGACTTTGCGGGGTGACACGGGAACAGTGGCCCAATGCCGACGACAGGCTCGCATGGCGTTCACTATGCCCACAACAACCATACCGCTCGTACTCTGATGAGATATAGTTGATCGAGTACTGTAGATGACCAACCGGCTAGGACCCACCTGTGGGGGCCGCTAGCCAGACTGGCCAGTGAGACTGTTGCCTCTCTGCCTATATAAGGAGAGGCAAGGCCTCAGTAGAAAGGGTTGGTCTGTGTGCATTTAAGGCAGTAGCTAGAGAATACAACTCGAGGAGCACTTGTAACCCGTGTATCGCTCATAGTCAGATCGGCAGGAGTAGGAGCTTTACCTCATCACGAGGGCTCCGAACCTGGGTACTTCCCGCGTCCAGCTACGCTTGCTTGTATCCAATCCCGCCTGCGGACGCCGTCGATAGCTTCCCTACTAGTCCCCACACCTCTATCTAACCTGCTTAGGTGCTGCCGTTCCCAATACAACGACAGTTGGCGCCCACCGTGGGGCAGATGGCTTTGACCGGAGTCACGTTCCGCACGGGACCCTACACTTCAGCCGGTGAGCGCGTGGCCTTCGGCCTGGTGCTCACGCTCAGCAAATTCGACTGCATCATCGACAACGCTTCCTGATTCACCGGAACCTCCTTCCCAGCGAATGGCTCCATCCTGCTTTTCGGTGACCTCCCCGTCTATGTCGCCACTGTTCCAGAGCATTTCCCTAGGGAGATCGTCTCCGTCGCGGAGCTGCCACATGTGGGCAGCCGCACCTCCGTCGCTTCCCGCGACGTCAAGCTCATGATGGCCGACTCCAGCTCTCACACCTGCCAGCCGCGGGAGCGGGGCACGGACGAGGGCGGTACTTCCGCGCCACCGCAACCCCGGAACATGGTGGAGGAGGCCATCGATCGGCTCCTCACGCCGGTTAACCTCGGGGATAACCCGGAGGAGGCGGAGGCCAACTTCGCCATGGAGAGACAGCTTCTCCTCCAGGAGACCATGGAGCTGGCAGCAACCCGCAAGCAACTCGAGATCACCCGGCACGGGTACCACCGCGTGCACGGCTTCACTCCAGCTACTGCGGAGCCGAGCCGGCGCGCCTAGGTGCAACACCAGGGCAGCGAGCTAGGTGGAAGGTTGGAAAAGGATGGCGAGCCGGATCCCACGCCCGCCCTCATCTGGCCCACCTACAACATGCCCATCAAGAATCTGTACGCGACGCGAGCTGCAGCAGACGAACTGTCCAACCTGGAGGGCGAGGAGCGATCCTGCCAGCATGCTCGGGTGCAGGAGCTCCTCCAAATCGCGGACGAGCAGGCTGACGCCAACCGACAGATGAAGGAGGACCCCAGCTACTCCAAGGGGAGCAAGCCACCCGTCAACAGCAAGGGCGCGCCTCGTGACACCCAATAGGCGTCCTCTCCTCAGCCGGCTAAGGCCCGCAGCAACCGTCGCGGTTCGGGCAGCAAGGGCCAACCATGCTCGGAGCAAACGGTGAACAGCAACCCACCACCTCCCCCTCCCCCAACCGGAGCGCCAAGACCTGCCGGTTCCCGTCTTTTGAGCCGAGTGGGAGCGCCCAACCCGGATCGCCCGGATGCCCGTGACCGCATCGAGCTCCTTGCTCAAGCGCGCGTTACGGAGGAAGAAGACTCCACCGGACAGGTTTTTTTTGGACCCCGCATTTGGAACGAGCCGTTTCCGGATAAATTCACCCTGCCCAGGGATACCCCCAAATATGACAGCAGTATGAAGCCAGAAGATTGGCTGACCGACTACGCTACGGCAGTCGGCATTGCCCACGGGAACAAGCACACAGCTGTGCATTACGTCCCCCTCATGCTAACTGGGTTAGCGAGGACATGGCTCAACAACCTCACACCCAACAACATCAACCCCTGGCCAGACTTTGAACAGGTGTTCGTCCGCAACTTCAACGGCATGTACAAGCACCCGGGACGTCCACGAGACCTGGCCTTGTGCGTCCAGGGCGACCGCGAGACCGACCGCGAGTACATCCCCAAGTGGATGGAGCTGCGCAACACTTGTGAGGGCATCCTGGAGAGCCAGGCCATTGGCTTCCTCATCGAGGGATGATGAGAAGGTACCATGCTTCGCCACCGGCTACTATGTGACGAGCCGAAAACCATGGTGGAGCTCATGACGGTAGTGGACCAGTACGCCACCGCAGATGCCACCATGAAGAAGCCCCTCCGAGTAAGTGTTGACGGGTGTCCGACTCCTATGGAGCCGGCTCGCGACCTTCTGAGCAATCCGGCTGGGGAAGCCGGATCCTCCAGGCGCCACGACAACGACAACCGGTTCCATGGGGACCGCCAGGCCAGACAGCAGAAGCCCCGCTACCACTGATGGCAGGTCAACGCTGTGGAGGGCGCGCCAGACGCACCGGCCAACGATGCAAGAAGGCAGAAGTCGTAGCTCACCTTCGACCAGATGTTTGACATCCCGTGCAAGTGGCATAGCGGTCCCTTCAAACCGGCTACGCACACCACCCGGAACTGCAGCTAGACCCGCCAGCTAAAGGACCAGGGCAGCCAGCAACGTCTCCCCCGCCCCTCCTAGTGGGCCACTACCACCGGCTAGGGGATCCGGCAATGATGGTAACGGCGGCAACAGCGGCAACAACAACAACGGCTACCCCCGGCCGCATGCCGCCTACCACATATTCGAGACGGAGCTGGACGACAAGCACATTCGCATGCGACGCTCCAAGGAGGTCAACGCCATCGTCTCTCCGGTCCCACAGTACCTGAACTAGTCGGAAACCCCCATCATCTGGAGCCGAGAAGACCAGCCTAAGCAGCTTCCGACTCCCGGGGGCTACACCATGGTGCTCGACCCCCTCATCGTCTCCAATGAGCACACCTGCCGCTTCTCCCGCTTCCTCATCGACGGAGGCAGCAGCCTCAACCTCCTCTACCGGTCTTCGCTGGAGAATTTGGGCATCCGTGAATGCGACCTGCGCCCGACTACCACAACATTCCACAGCGTGCTGCCGGGACCAGCTTGCGCCCCGCTGGATAAAATCTAGCTGGACGTCATCTTCGGGACAGAGGAAAACTTCCACCGTGAACCGATTTGGTTCGAGGTGGTAAACCTGACGAGCTCCTACCACGCTCTCCTCGGGCGCCCCACCCTCACTAAGTTCATGGCCGTCCCCTACTACGTATACCTCAAGATGAAGATGCGGGAACCAAACGGCGTGATCACCGTCACTGGCTGCTTCAGGCGGTCGATGGAGTGCACCTCAGTCGGTTCCAAGCTGGCAGAGGGAGTTCGCCGAGCACTCACTTTATGTACGGCCGGATGCCAAGCCGGTCAAGCAACCTCTGCACCGGTTCACAGAGGAGAAGAGGAAGATTTTCGGTGACGAGATCACCTGGCTCCTTGTAGCCGGGTTCATCATGGAAGTATACCGCCAGGACTGGCTGGCCAACCCAGTCCTGGTTTTGAAGAAGAACAAGACCTGGCGCATATGTATCGACTACACCAGCCTGAATAAGGCGTGCCCAAAGGACCCATTTGCCTTGCCCCATATCGATCAAGTCATCGATTCCACGGCAGGCTGTGATTTGTTGTCTTTCTTGGATTGTTACAACGGTTACAATCAGATCCAGCTAAACCTGGCTGACCAGATAAAAACATCGTTTATCACCCCGTATGGGGCTTTCTGCAATGTAACCATGCCTTTCGATCTGAAGAATGTAGGCGCTACCTACCAACGCTGCATGCAGAAGTGCTTGCACTCGCAGATCGGCCGAAACATGCATGCTTATGTGGACGATGTGGTCATCAAGACCAAGGAGAAGCGCACCCTCCTCGAGGACCTAAGGGAAACATTCTGCAACCTCCGGCAGTACCAGATGAAGCTGAACCCGGAGAAATGCGTCTTCGAAGTACCATCCAGCCAGCTGCTTGGTTTCCTCGTCTCACAACGAGGGATCGAGGCGAATCCGGAAAATATTGCGGCCATCGAGAGAATGCAGCCGCCCAGGAGCCTGCTTGGAGTCCAGAAGTTCACCGGATGCCGAGCCTCCCTCAGCCGTTTCGTTAGTCGGTTGGGGGAGAAGGCACTCCCATTGTACCAGCTGATAAAGAAGACGGACAAGTTCTCCTGGACCTCGCAGGCCGACGCCGCCTTTCATGACCTCAAGCGCATGCTATCCACAACGTCGGTTCTAGCCACGCCGGCTAGCAAGGAGCTGATGTTGCTCTATATAGCAGCCATCAGCCGGGTCGTTAGCGTCATCTTGGTGGTGGAGCGCCCCGAGGAAGGCAAGGCTTAGCCGGTTCAGCAACCCATCTACTACCTGAGCGAGGTCCTCTCCCTCTCCAAGCAGAACTACCCCCACTACTAGAAGATGTGTTATGGCGTGTACCTGGCATGCAAAAATCTCAAGCACTACTTCCAGGAGCATCCGATCAAGGTCGTGTGCACCGCACCCCTCTCGGAAATCATCGGCAACAAGGACACCACCGGCCGAGTCGCTAAGTGGGCCATCGAGAGCGCCGCCTACTCCATCCAGTACAAGGCCCGGCTCACGATCAAGTCGCAGGATCTGGCGGACTTCCTCATTGACTGGGCTGAGACCCAATACCTCCCACCGGTTCCGGATTCGGACCATTGGAGGATGCACTTCGATGGGTCGAAGATGCTCGGGAGCTTGGGAGCCGGCACCGTGCTCACCTTGCCTAAAGGAGCCCGGCTGGAATACGTCATGCAGATCCACTTCAAGGCCTCCAACAACGTAGCCAAATACGAGGCACTGGCGCATGGTCTCCGGCTAGCTAGAGAGATCAGTGTCAACCGGATCCTTTGCTTCGGCGATTCGGATCTGGTGGTGCAGCAGGTATGCGGAGAGTAGGACTCCCGCGATGCAAACATGGCTCTCTACCGGTTCCACATACAGAAGCTCAGCGCCTGCTTCGACGGATGTGAATTCCATCACGTCCCTTCCGTCAACAATGAGGCAGCCAATTCGCTCGCACGAATCAGATCCACCAGGCAGGCGATCCTACCCAGGGTCTCCTTGGAGCACTTGCGCAAGCCCTCCATCAACCCATCGCCCGAGTTGGATTCCATCATCTGGGCAGGGAGTGCCCCGGTTGACGGTGCGGTAGACGCAGAGCCGGTAGAGCCCCCAAAGAAGAAGGCCCACACCAACTCAGGAAAGTCAATACCATCCGGCTCGCAAGACCCGGGGGCTGCCGACTCGTCAAGTGGCTCAGGGGCTGCCGTGCCGGGTACCTCATCCGGACGACCCCCCGATGACAATCAACCGGAGAGCGGAAGCATCCTCACCATCCAGGAGATACCATCCTGGGCACAGCCCTTCATGGACTACATCACCAATGGAGAGCTTCCGGACGATGAGGTGGAACCTAGGCAAATCCGGCGCCGCGCGCACATGTACACCATCATCAACAAAGAACTATACAAGCGCAGCGTATCCGGCATCTTCCAAAGGTGTGTCGACATGGACACAAGCTACCGGCTGCTCAAGGACATCCACCAGGGCGAGTGCGGGCACCATGCCTCATCTAGGGCGATAGTCGCCAAGGCGTTCCGCCACGGCTTCTATTGGCCCACCACCCTTGAGGACGCCGAACAGCTAGTCCGTGCGTGCAACGGGTGCCAATGCTTCGGGTAGCTCATGCACATGCCGGCTTCGGTGCTCAAGACCATGCCAATCACCTGGCCTTTCGCGGTTTGGGGCCCAGACATGGTCGATCCCTTCAAACGGGCACGCACGGGCATGACCCATCTGCTGGTGGCGGTGCACAAGTTTACAAAATGGATCGAGGCCAAGCCCATCCGGAAGCTGGACGGGGCAACAGTCGTTACCTTCTTCACCGACATCATCAACCGGTTCGGCTACCCCAACAGCATCATCACCAACAATGGCACGAACTTCGCCAAGGGGGCCTTCGCCTGATTCTGCAGCAACAAGGGCATCCTGCTGGACCTTGCTTCCGTCGCGCACCCGCAGTCCAACGAGCAAGTCGAGTGGGCAAACGACCTAGTGCTGGCCGACATCAAGCCACGCCTCATCGAGCCCTTGGAGCGATCGCTCGGATGCTAGATCAAGGAGTTTCCGGCTGTGCTGTGGAGCCTCCGCACCATGCCAAATAGGTCAATCGACTACACCTGTTCTTCCTGGTCTACGGCTCGGAAGCCGTCCTCTCTGCGGACATCAAGTTCGACTCTCCACGCAAGCTCCTTTATGATGAAAAGGCCAACCAAGAGGCGTGGGAAGATGGTGTGGACCTCCTCGAGGAGGCCCACGAGTTGGCATTGTCCAGATCGGCCTTGTACCAGCAACGCCTACGCCACTACCATTCAAGCCGGATCCGCCCTGTCGCATTCTGCGAGGGCGACCTGGTCCTCCGGCTGGTGCAAGACATGAAGGGCATGCACGAGCTATCGCCACCCTATGAGGGTCCCTTCATCATCAGCCGGGCACTGCCCAACCACGAAGGGCATGCCCAATACAACAACATAGGATACTCTAATAGGCTAGTCGAATGGCAATGGCCTAGTGGTTGTATCTGCTTGCCAATTCCTATTGAGAATACGAGATTGACAAAGGAGATGGAGATCTTGGCTATCATCAAACCATCCTCCCTCCACTTATCTCTTTCCTTTCTATATGATAAGTCTACTCGTGCCTCAAGGGCCGGTCATTTACGTTCATCGCGTTCTTCGTGCGTGAGTTCGTCGTGTTCATCCTCCCCTCCTATCCCTGCACTCCATCCTTGATTTGAAAGGCATTCGTGAAAGGTCAGGCCACCTTAGAGGTTTGCCCTTATAACTAGTTACGACCGAATAAGAACAAGGGGGCGCAGGTTACGGTCGGCTGGCGGGGCCTAGCCGAATGGAAGCACAAGACAAGGCATAAAGAGGAATCCAGACCAAAGCAAGCCGGCACACTAACCAGCCAGAAAAAGCAAGACCACTGCGGTGCTAGCCCGACTAGACAATCCTAGCCGGATGGAGTCAAGGAAAAAGAGGTACAGAGCAACATGCGACACAACATGGTACACCCTAGCCTACCAACGGGACGTAAAGGAGACAGAGGACAAGGCCCATGCCGGTGACTTTGTAGCTGATGGGGGTATAGTTCTTGATTGCTAACGTCGTGCTCCCAACCGCTTGAATGATTCTCACTGTACCCACGACACCTCGCATGACGGACACTATCGACAAGACCACCACTATGTGGCACTGTAGATGACCAGCTGAATGGGGACCACTATGACACCCTCGGGATCAGGGTTAAACCAATCCAGACCTTAGCCTGGCATAAGCTTAACCTAGAGCTCGAGGATATCCAGTGAAGAATCGGTAACACAACAGTAACCCTGCGACACAAAAATTATTACAACAAGCTCACAACTGAGTGAAGAACCAAAATATTACAAGCAAAGGTCACTGACCACAAACATCAAACAACGGAAGGAAAATTATGCTATTAAGTATAGCAAACTTAACAAATGGCCTAAGAGTCCTGAAGCATAATGATGACGTCCTAGCCCATAGATTCTAGGCTGCCGGCCGGAAACCCCAAGCTACTCATCGGTGTGGATGTCATACAGAACTTGTCTTCAGGGAACACTTACTCTGCTACCAAAGTATCAACAAAGCAAGGGTGAGTATAGGGTGTACTCCGCACGACTTATGGCTCGTGGGGTTATTTTGCAAAAAGCCATCTTTGTTTATAAACAGCAGGGGGAAGAAGCTCGTCTAATTAGAATATTTTAAAAGGGGATAAGAGAGCGACATATCCAAAGAATTGATCATCATCTTGATATCCACCAAAGTAATCCTCATATCACAACTAGGATCACCCCTTGTACCCATGAGGAAGCATCCCTAAGCACACGTTCATCTGCCAAGTTTTACGATTAGGTTAATGTTCTCTATGATCTTCACGTCCGTTCCCAAGTCGTCCATAATCATGGACACGACCTTTCAAAAAGATTAATACCCTGCAGGGGTGTACAACTTTACCCACACGTACCAACCGACTCTTAATGCCACTATAGTTGCGCCCTGTTCCTTGGAAGGCTGGCAGAGGGTGGTTGGACACGACCTTTACCTTGCTTTCACCTAGACCATGAGTCACGCTCTAAGGAGGGTTCCACCATAACGGGTCAAATCCCGAAGCCGGTCCCTAGAGATGTGAGGCGAGGTTGGTTTACCAAGGGCTCCATCCACCCCAAGCAACCCCGTCCATGCTTACCTACCTATTATGATGCACCTTCACCTATCAAATCTGTCAAAACTTTTTATATGCATATGTCGAATGGAACACCCAAACTATGTGACTCATGGAATCTACTAGGCAAGTTAGTTAGTCGTGAGGTTTTCTAGGCCCCGTGTGGTTGTATGCTCGTCTTGGTTCAAGAGGCTAGAACTCGGGTCCTAGTAGTGGCGAGCAAGGGACTACAAAAACCACATCCCACCATGGCCTCCCATACAAGCCTTAGCATGTTTAACCTTTACCACTGATTCTACCCCATCAGTATACCTCGTTCTCCTGTCATACTAGATTCTCTGCATCTAATACATCATCTGGATGAACCAGCACTGATAGCTAAGCATGGCTAAGCAAGACACAGATATAAGCTCTACCAATGCACACACGCCAAACCTAGTTATGCTAGGAGTAGTGGATCAGGTAATATAAGCTCAAAGGGAGTAATACAACATATAGGATACTCTATCTATCGGTAAAATACCATAGTAGAATCGTATGCATCATGGCAGAATTGAAACACTTTCGAAATCATAGGATTATATAATGGTGGGGCTATGCTTGCCTTGTTTCTTGATACCCATATATAGATCTTCGGAAGCCTTGTACTTGATTTGGTTACAGTTGGTCAAGTATTGTTCTTCAATCTTCGATGGTTGTGATCGGTCTTCGATTTCGATCTCGATATCGTATTCTACCGGAAAGAAGCAAACACCAAAAATAAAAGGGGAACAACAATCAACACATGGCATCAATGGAATGCTCAAGCAAGGATTATGATATGACAAGTTAAATTGTATTAAAATGAAACCCTAAAGCATGCTTGACAATTTAAGCGGGATCCGAGGGGTCCAAACCCTAATACAGGAGAGACCCCAGAATCACCTATGGGTGTTCATTTAGTTCTCTAATTAAAATTGTAATTAAAGTTGTTGAACAATGCATGATTTTGAGTCTATTGTAAAGATCTCATCTTTCTGAACATTTTGGTATATTATACATATTTTTCTGACTTATAAATAATTAGATATTGAATTTATAAGATTCAAACCTTTTTTGACATTATTAAACCTATTTAAAAAGAACTTACTTCATCAGCATGACATCAGCGTGGGCGTATAACACTTTTCTCACTGGGGTTGCCCTAGCCACTGTGGCTGACAGAGGGGCCCAAGGCCACCTCAGGTGCCACGCAGGCAGGAACGGGACCCGCCTCGGTTTGACCGGGCTGACCCTACGCACTGACGCTCGGGTGACGTCACCATGACGTCACGTCGGCGGGGTTCACCCAGGTCATTCGAGCAGGGCTCGCTGGAGATCATGCGGGGCAGCAGGGAATGGCGTGTTAGACTCGTGGGTTTGCGGGGAGCCTAAACATAGCGGCGTCGCCTAGTTTGGATCACTAGAGTGATGGCGCGAGCTTGTTTGGTGCCGGTGTACGGCGGCACTCGGTGCGAGGACGGACCAGAGGTGGAGGAAGAAGATGGAGTGGTCTGGGTGAATCGGGGACTCACCCTGGACGCGTGGGTAGCCTCGGAGAGGACGGAGGGGGTCGAGGTTGTGTGAATTGACGGCGGCAAGCTCCGTCGGTGATGGGGAAGACGGCTTCGATGCGGCCGGTTGCGCGCTTCCCTACTCGATTCCGCTGGTGGGGTGGACAAGGATGGTGAGGTAGAAACGCTAGCATGCTCGGATGACTGAGGGGAGGCAGGAGACGACAGCGGCAGCGACTCTGGCCGGAGCTAGGGTTTCGGCCGCTGGCGGGAGAGAGAGCGAGAGAGAGGCACGCGCGAGAGAAAGAGGATATGGTCTTATCCTCTCCCGGGTCTCGACGGGCAGCGGGGATCGACGGCGAGGCCGACGACACCAAGCTACTTCCCATCATCGTCGAAGACGACGAGAACGAAGGGGTATTGGGATGGGCCAAGGTGGGCTGCTACGGTCTGCTTGGGCGGCAGATAAGAGAGGGAGGAGTAGAAGCAGATGAGCTACGGGAGCTACGTGCGTGCGACAGAAAGGGGAGAAGAGGAAGCTGGGCCGGCCTACTGCGGCTTTTCTGCTGTTTTATTTGCAAAACACTTTTTCCATTTAGTTTTCTCCTTTTCTCTTTGCATTTTCAAATAATTTTATGTTTTGAATAGTTTGAAAATACTAGGTCTTTGTAAAATGGTTGAAATATTTGTGGGGCCCTATTAGTCCATTTGGGCTCCAAATTTTTTTGGTAGTTTTCAAAATTCAAAACCCTTTTGAGTTGCTTTTAGAGAGATAGGGTAAAATAGCTAGGGTTTTAGGGTTTTGCATTATTTTCTTTGCATGCATTTTTAAGGGATGATTCTCATGAATGCACAAACAAAGCCCTAAATATAAGATTAACTAAAACTAGGGTGTTACAGCTCTATCCCCCTTACGAGAATCTCGACACAAGATTCCGTAGGTAGGAGCAAGGAAGAGAAACTGGGTCACTTCTAAGGAAAAGAGGGAAACACACTAACAACACACAGAGTATCTCATGGTAAAATCATGAAAGGAGTGTTCGTAAACGACTCTGAGATGACAAACATGAAACACGTCAAGGTAACGGAGGAAACAAGAGGAGATAGGTTTCAAGTTGTTAGATAGCTGGTCTTCATAAGGATTGAGACCATGGAGCTTCAGAAGAGTTTTAAGCTTCTGAAAAGGAAAGCTTTCAACAGAAAGAACATGACCACAAACTTCGAGATACGAAACTCTACTGGGTGGATTAACTAGAGCTTCCAGGGATACAAAGATACGGATAACCAAGCTGTTGAACTACTTTTGATACAGAAGGATCACTCTTTGTTCAATAGAAGGCCAAGACAGAAAGGTGTTTTGTGGCGAGGACTCGTAAGGGTCACAAGGAACATGTAACAAGAGAAACTTCTGATTACCAAAATCATAGTCACTCTTCGAACATGATCGAGAAACGAAGGAAACTCTTTATTCATCCAGGACTACCAAAATCTTTGCCAAAGATCGTGATATCACTTTACACCACCAGATGAATAGACAAGAAGATTCCTGATGACATAAGGAAAAAGAAACTTCATTCTCAGACTTTAGTTACTTGGCACAAGGGGAGGCTTACTAATGTAAAAGGGTCTGGAGAATCGACCGAGAGACATTTAGCAACACTACTTTAAATGTTCTCCTTGATGTTCTAGGAAGTAGACATCAAGTAAAGGCCGGACTTCTAATACAAAGGAAACCATAAGCACAACTCCTATAATCAATCATAGAAGAAGTCTAATGAGGAGTGGTTATTATTTGTTGATTCAAGAGAATGTGACAGTAGGCCTTTCTGACTAGTTGTGTCAACCATTACATCAATCTTGTCGGGTTTACAAAGAGACCGATGTTAAAACCTTGATGAACATCAACCATTATTACTGCTTGAGATTCAGCTCTGGTTAGGTGGGATGATACTTTAGACTCACCATGTCCGAATAGAAATCTTGCAACATTTACCACAAGGTAAAGTTACTAGATTCTCATGACATGGACTACAGTGTTAAGATCCGAAAGACTGAGCTAGATTGCTAGACTATGTATTAGCAACTTGTCGGAGGACAACTGCTCCTGCATCGAGTACTTGTAAAGAAATACACATGTGCCCATGAAGGGAACAAAGATAAATCTACTCGAATCCACAGCAACATCTTTCAACAACTGCATGCGAACTAGAGAAGATCACTTCTAACATCCAGAACGCATACTTCGAGATAACACGAAGAAGGTTCTTAAAAAGTTTTCCAACATTAATGCCAGAGGTTCCATATGAATCTAGTCTAGCTTGGAGGAGATAAGGATGTCATCGATGGGCTCAATAACAAACTTATGGAGATACTCCTAGAAGATGGACTCATATGTTGTATGAACAAGGCAAAGTATTGGTCAGACCGACGGACATGAAGATGTACTCAAGTGAAACATCACAAGGAGCAGCATCATCAAGATAGTCCTTGGAACTGAATTTGATTTGACGATAACCCAAATCAAATCAAAGGTGGAGGAAGATAACATATCCACGAAGGAAATACTATCTTTCTTCAGCACGAACAAAACTAGACATCCCTTTAAGAGAGAACTAAGTCAGATAGAACTTTTGTCTTACAACTCTCCAAGTTGTTGTCTAAGATCAACCAACTAGTTCAGGGGTATCTAGCATAGATCCTTGGAGACAAAAGCAGTTCAGAGAACTTGCTTGGTCATGAACTGGACAACACGGTCATGTGGAAACATGGCAATACTTCTAGTAGACAACCATAATATCATGGACCACCGATATGTCGCATAGTTCGAGAGGAAACTTGATTAGTGAGGAAAGAAGACATAGTCTCAGAGCTTTGGCACAAGCCTAACTCTTTGAACGAAGAGAGTGTACCTGAATAGCAGACTTGGTCTCACAATCATCCTTCACTTAGTGATAGGTTAACTATCACGCCAGGAATGACACAAATGTCCTTGTTGAGGTCCAAAGCATTCAGAATTGCTAAGAATCTCAGATGACCACATTATTACGCACACGCATCATTCACGAGCGTGAAAGCTCGGAGGAAGGGTGGGTAAATATGTGTAAACACATCACTTCATTAATGGGTCATGAAACTTGACGCGACCTCTTAGTTTATAAGAGTGTGATACTCGAAGGTAAAGCAGATAGAAACTAATCAATGCCTCTTGATCTGTGGAATACAATACTTTGACCCAGTCCTAGAAATGACAAGGTACTGGAGTTTTTTTCTCCTGACATCCCGAAATGGTTTGTCATGATGGACTACAAGAGTATATTGCATCGAAAGACACAATGCACATTCGGTACTTGGCTACAAAATAATAGACAAAGGTCGGAAAACAACAAGGGGAAAAGAACATGCTTAGGAGGGAATCCCGATATGTAGATGCATAGATTAACATGCTTCCAGAAATCAATGCACAGAAGGGAGAGGTGTGGCAGAGTCACGAATATAGATATGAGAATCACGAGGAGTAATCTTGTCATGATCTATTTGGTTCCATTAAAGAACACCTGCCATAGCTAGTGGTAGGGGAAGTCCTTAATTGTCACAATTCAATCGTGACAAACACCACAAGCTTGAAGGCTAGAATGGTAGTACCAGCCATCCTGAGGTAATGTGTGAACATTAACAACAATGGACAATGGAATGGATCTTGGGTTAAAGATCATCTTCATGTGCAAGATTCATAACACAGAATCCAGCACAATCCGGGATCTTCGGTTCAAGTCCAAGGGTTAAAACCTGAGAAAGAAGTAACTACCACTTGAGTGACACACTGCAAGATAGTAATCACGAGGAAGCTTCCAAGAGAAGAAACGACTTCTGAAGTACCCGAACAAATAAAAATGAGGCATAAGAGGCGAAAGGAAACCTCGAAGCCTAGAACAGAACACTATGGATCGTACAATATAATATTGTGGGACCATAAGGTCGAGAGATAATGATGGAAAGGAATCTCTCAGTTGGAAACAGAGCAAAGGGGACACAAAGAACACAACACACACAACTCTAGAGAACTCTACACTAGGTCAGCTGGCAGAGAAACGACATGCCAAGAAGGCGCCTAAGTTTTGAAAGACTAGAAGAGATATCAAAACTTTTCCAAAGTCAAAACAAGATAAGATGACCTAGAGTTAGAGCAAAACTAGATAAGGAGAAAAAGAAGCATACCAGAGTTTTCGCAAATACCTTTCATCTTTGAAATAGTTTTCACAAGCACTAGACTCAACATCGACCAATAGCAAGGTTTTCCTATGGTCGGTACTGCTCTGATACCAAGAACTGTGACACCCTCGGGATTAGGGTTAAACCAATCCAGACCTTAGCCTGACATAAGCTTAACCTAGAGCTCGAGGATATCCAGTGAAGAATTGGTAACACAACAGTAACCCTACGACACAAACATTATTACAGCAAGCTCATAACTGAGCGAAGAACCAAAATATTACAAGAAGAGGTCACTGACCACAAACATCAAACAACGGTAGGCAAATTATTCTATTAAGTATAGCAAACTTAACAAATGGCCTAAGAGGCCTGAAGCATAACGATGACGTCCCAGCCCATAGATTCCAGGCTGCCGGCCAGGAACCCCAAGCTACTCGTCGGTTTCGATGTCGTACAGAACTTGTCTTTAGGGAACACTTACTCTGCTACAAAAGTATCAACAAAGCAAGGGTGAGTACCGGGTGTACTCAACAAGACTTATGGCTGGTGGGGTTATTTTGCATAAAGCCATCTTTGTTTATAAAACAGGAGGGCGAAGAAGCTCGCCTAATCAGAATATTTTAAAAGGGGATAAGAGAGCGAAATCTCCTAAGAATTTATCATCATCTTGATATCTACCAAACTAATCCTCATCTCACAACTAGGATCACCCCCTCGTACCCATGAGGTAGCATCCTTAAGCACACGTTGATCTGCCAAGTTTTATGATTAGGTTAATGTTCTCTATGATCTTCATGTCCGTTCCCAAGTCGTCCATAATCATGGACATGGCTTTTCGAAAAGATTAATACCCTGTAGGGGTGTACAACTTTACCCACACGTACCAAACGACTCTTAATGCCACTATAGTTGCGCCCTCTTCCTTGGAAGGCTAGCAGAGGGTGGTTGGACACGACCTTTATCTTTCTTTCGCCGAGACCATGAGTTAGGCCCTAAGGAGGGTTCTGCCATAACGGGCCTAATCCCGAAGCCGGTCCCTAGAGATGTGAGGCGAGGTTTGTTTACCAGGGGCTCCATCCACCCAAAGCAACCCCGTCCATGCTTACCTACCTGTTATGATGCACCTTCACCCGTCAAATCTTTCAAAACGTTTTCTATGCATATGTCAATTGGAACACCCGAACAATGTGAATCATGGAATCTACTAGGCAACTTAGTTACTCGTGAGGTTTTCTAGGCCCCGTGTGGTTGTACGCTCGTCTTGGTTCAAGAGGATAGAACTCAGGTCCTAGTAGTGGCTAGCATGGGACTGCAAAAACCACATCCCACCGTGGGCTCCCATACAAGCCTTAGCATGTTTAACCTTTACCACTGATTCTACCTCATCGGTATACCTAGTTCTCCTGTCATACTAGATTCTCTTCATCTGATATATCATCTGGATGAACCAGCACTGACAGCTAAGCATGGCTAAGCAAGACACAGATATAAGCTCTAGCAATGCACACACGCCAAACCTAGTTATGCTAGGAGCAGTGGATCAAGTAATATAAGCTTAAAGGGAGTAATACAACAGATAGGATACTCTATCTATTGGTAAAAGACCACAGTATAATATGCATCACGGCAAGAATTGAAACACTTTCGTAATCATAGGATTGTATAATGGTGGGGTTATGCTTCCCTTGTTTGTTGATACCCATATATAGATCTTCGGAAGCCGTGTACTTGACTTGGTTACAGTTGGTCAAGTATTGTTCTTCAATCTTCGATGCTGGTGATCTTGGTCTTCGATCTCGATCTCGATATCGTATTCTACCAGAAAGAAGCAAACACCAAAAAGAAAAGGGGAACAACAATCAACACATGAGATTGATGGAATTATCAAGCAAGGATGATGATATGACAAGTTAAATTGTATTTAAATGAAACCCTAAAGCATGCTTGGCAATTTAAGAGGGATCCGAGGGGGCCAAACCCTAATACAGGAGAGACCCCGGAATCACCTATGGGGGTTCATTTAGTTCTCTAATTAAACTTGTAATTAAAGTTGTTGAACAATGCATGATTTTGAGTCCATTGTAAAGATCTCATTTTTCTGAACATTTTGGTATATTATACATATTTTTCTGACTAATAAATAATTAGATATTGAATTTATAAGATTTAAACCTTTTCTGAAATTATTAAACCTAATTAAAAAGAATTTACTACATCAGCATGACATCAACGTGGGTGTATAACACTTTTCTCACTTGGGTTGCACTAGCCACTGTGGCTGACAGAGGGGCCCAAGGCTACCTCAGGTGCCACGCAGGCAGGAAAAGGACCCGCCTCGGTTTGACCGGGCTGACCCTGCGTGCTGACGCTTAGGTGACATCACCGTGACGTCACGCCAGTGGGGTTCGCCCAGGTCATGCGAGCAGGGCTCGCTAGAGAGCATGCGGGGCAGTGGGGAATGGCGTGTTAGACTCACGGGTTTGCGGGGAGCCTAAACATAGCGACACCACCCAGTTTGGATCACCGGAGTGATGGCAACGAGCTTGTCTAGCGGCACTCGGTGCGAGGACGGACCAGAGGTGGAGGAAGAAGATGGATTGGTCTGGGTGAACCAGGGACTCACCCTCGACACGTGGATAGCCTCGGAGAGGATGGAGGGGGTCGAGGTCGTGTGAATTAACGGCGGTGAGCTCCGTCGGTGACGAGGAAGACGGCTTCGATGCGGCCGGTTGCGGGCTTCCCTGCTCGATTCTGTTGGTGGGGTGGAAGAGGACGGTGAGGCGGACACGCTAGCATGCTCGGATGACTGAGGGGAGGCAGGAGACAACGATGGCAGCGACTCTGGCCGGAGCTAGGGTTTCGGCGCTAGCGGGACAGAGAGCTAGAGAGAGGCGCGTGAGAGAGAAAGAGGATAGGGTCGAGGAAGAGACATATACGGAGGGTCTTATCCTCTCCCGGGGCTCGATGGGCGGCGGAGAGCAGGCAGCGGGGATCGACGGCGAGGCTGACGACACCAAGCTGCTTCCCGTCGTCGTCGAAGACGATGAGAACGAAGGGGTACTGGGCTAGGCCAAGGTGGGCTGTTGTTGGGCTCCTACGGTCTGATTGGGCGGCAGATAAGAGAGGGAGGAGTAGAAGCAGATGGACAGCGGGAGCTATGCGCATGCGACAGAAAGGGGAGAAGAGGAAGCTGAGCCGGCCTACTACGGCTTTGCTACTGTTTTATTTGCAAAACACTTTTCCATTTAGTTTTCTCCTTTTCTGTTTGCATTTTCAAATACTTTTATGTTTTGAACAGTTTGAAAATACTAGGGATTTGTAAAATGTTTGAAATATTTGTGGGGCCCTATTAGTCCATTTGGGCTCCAAACATTTTTGGTAGTTTTTGAAATTCAAAACCTTTTTGAGTTGGTTTTAGAGAGAGAGAGAGGGTAAAATGGCTAGGGATTTAGGGTTTTGCATTATTTTCTTTGCATGCATTTTTAAGGGATGATGCTCATGAATGCACAAACAAAGCCCTAAATATAAGATTAACTAAAACTAGTCTGTTACACCCACCTATGGGACCCGACAGGGAGCCTGGCTAACATAACCGCTGCCCCGAGCCAATGTAAGGGGGAGAGGGTCTCTTGTAGCAAGGGTTGGACTCAGTTGGACAGATAGGAATCATACAGCTCGAGGAGCACTTTGTAGTTCTCGTGTTGATCATCCCATAGTCAGATCGGCTGGAGTAGGGGTGTTACCTCCTCACGAGGGCCTCGAACATGGGTACTTCCTGCATCTCACTACGTTGGCTCGTATCCAATCCCTCCTACCAACACCTTCATAGCTTTCCTGCTAGTGCCCACACCTCTATCTAGCCTGTTTAGGCACTGCCGTTTCACATACAATGACAATATATGTGGCATTTCCGTATGGGTCATATTGGTATTAAACGCATGAAGAAACTCCATTCTGATGGACTGCTGGAATCGCTTGATTATGAATCATTTGATACATGTGAACCATTCCTTATGGGCAAGATGACTAGAACCCTGTTTTTCAGAAAAACAGAGCAGGCGACCAACTTATTGGAAATAATACATACTGATGTATGTGGTCCAATGAGTGTGTCAGCACGCGATGGATATCGTTATTTTGTGACATTCACAGATGATTTAAGTAGATATAGGTATATTTACCTAATGAAACACAAATCTGAAACATTTGAAAAGTTTAGAGAATTTCAGAGTGAAGTAGAAAATCATCATAACAGAAAGATCAAATTTCTATGATCCTATCATGGAGGAGAGTATCTTAGTTGCGAGTTTGGCATGCACATAAGACAATGTGGAATTGTTCACAACTCACTCCCTCTAGAAAACCACAACGAAATGGTTATCCAAACATCGTACTCAAACTTTATTAGATATGGTGCGATCTATGATGCCCCTTACCAATTTGCCACTATCATTTTGGGGTCATGCATTAGAGACATTTGCATTCACTTTAAATAGGACACCATCAAAATCCATTGAAATGACACCGTATGAATTATGGTTTGGTCACAAACCTAAGCTGTCATTTCTAAAAGTTTAGGGTTGCGATGCTTATGTGAAGAAACTTCAGCCTGATAAGATCGAACCCAAAGTGGAAAAATGCATCTTCATAGGATAGCCTAAAGAAACAATTGCATACACCTTCTATCCCGATCTGAAGGCAAGGTTTTTGTTGCCAATAATGGATCCTTTCTAGAGAAAGAGTTTCTCTCGAAAGGTGTGAGTAGTAGAAAGGTAGAACTCGACGAGGTTACTGAACCTCCTCTTCCTAAAGTGGCGAGTAGCACAGCACCGGAAACTGTTCTAGTGGTGACTTCATCGAGTGAAGAGGGAACTAATGATGAGAATCATGAAACTCTAGAAGAGACTAGTACCATGCCTTGCAGGTCGGGCAGGATATGTACAGCTCCTGAAATGTATAGTGATCCAATATTAAATTTCATGGTAGATGTAAGCAATGACTCTGCAACATATGAAGAATTAATGATCAGCCCGGATTCCAACAAATGGCTTGAAGCCATGCAATCCGAGATGTGATCCATCTACAAAAACCAAGTTTGTACTTTGGTGGACTTACCTCATGACCACATGGCCGTTGAGAATAAATGGATTTTCAAAAAGAAAAATGACGCTGGTGATAATGTAACCATCTATAAAGCACTACTTGTTGCGAAAGGGTTCCGAAAAATTCAAGGAGTTGACTAAGATGAGACTTTCTCACTCGTAGTGACGCTAAAGTCTGTTAGGATTATGTTAGCAATTTCTGCATTTTATTATTATGAAATCTGGTAGATTGATGTCAAAACATCATTCTTTAATGGAAACATTGATGAAGAGTTGTATATGATGCAACCCAAAGGTTTTTTCGACCCTAAGGATGCTGACAGGGTATACAAACTTCAGCATTCCATTTATGGACTAAAGCAAGCATCCTGAAGTTGGAATCTACACTTTTATGAGGTGATCAAACATTTTGGATTTGTCCAAACTATAGGAGAGGCTTGTATTTACAATAAAATGAGTGGGAGCTCTGTAGCATTTATGATAGTATATGTGGATGACATATTATTGATTTCAAATGATATAGATCTTTTGAAAAGCGTAAAGGATTACTTGAATAGTAAGTTTTCAATGAAGGACCTTGGCGAAGCTACCTATATTTTAGGCATCGAGATCTATAGAGATAGATCAAGACACTTAATTGGACTATTGCAAAGGACATACCTTGACAAGATTCTGAAAAGGTTCAAAATAGATGAAAGTAAGAAAGGGTTCTTACCTATGTTGCAAGGTACGACTTTGAGCAAGACTCAGAGTCCAGCTTTGGCAGAAGATAGAGAAGTGATGGTCAATGTCCCTTATGCCTCAACCATCGGCTCTCTTATGTATGCTATGTTATGTACAAGACCGGATGTAGCACATGTTATTAGTTTTCCTAGCAGGTACCAATCTGATCTAGGTTTGGAACACTAGAAGGCGGTCAAGAATATCTTTAAGTACTTAAGAAGAACCAAAGATATGTTTCTCATCAATGGCGGTGAAGAAGAGCTCATCGCAAAGTGTTACGTCGATGCTGGCTTTGACGCCGATCAAGATGACTCTAAGTCAAAATCCGGATATATAATTCTTATGAATGGAGGAGCGGTGAGTTGGAGGAGTTCCAAGCAACCTGTGGTGGCAAGATCTTCAATGGAGGCAGAGTATATCTCTGCTTGAGTAGCAGTGGCGAAACCAGTTTGGATGAAGGAGTTCATTTCTAAACTAGGTGTGCTTCCAAGTGCTTTGGATCCAATGGTTATCTATTGCGACAACAATGGTGCCATAGCCAATGCTAAGGAACCAAGGTCTCACAAGAATTCCAAGCATATCAAGGGACGATTCCACTCTAGCCGAGAACATGTCCAAGATGGTGGTATAAATATTTGCAAAGTAGACACTGATCTGAACATTGTAGACCCGTTGAGTAAAGCTCTCCCAAGGGCAAAACATGATCAGCACCAGAACTCTATGGGTGTTAGATTCATGACTATGTTAAACTAGATTCTTTACTATAGTGCAAGTGGGAGACTGAAAGGAATATGCCCGAGAGGCAATAATAAATGGTTATTATCTTATTCTAGGTTTACAATAGATTTTTATTTCTCATGCTATATTTGTGTTAACAGGAAACATTAATACATGTGTGTTTAATAGACAGAAGAAAAATGTTCCGAGTAATGTCTCTCATTAGACTGCCATGTTGATTAATTGTTGATCAAGGTTTCTTTATCATGAACATTGGATGTTGTTAATAACAAGGTCATGTCATTAGACAATGATGTGATGAACATTCACCTACAGTAGATTGAGCAATATGATCATGTCCTCAAGTTTATCTTGCTATCTCATTCGAAGTAACTCTAATCCTTAGACCATGAGATCACGTCAATCACTAACTCTGGATGAGTACTTTGATTCCATCAAATGTCACACTGTAATAGGGTGATTATAAAGATGTCATTGAGTATTCGGAAATTACTTGTTGAGGCTCATGATGGATCAAGAGTGGGATTTGTCCATCCTGATGATGGAGAGATATACTCAGGGCCCTCTCGGTGATATCACATTAACATAGCTTGCAAGCAAGTGATAAGATTACTAAGAATGTTATATCACAGGAACGAGAAAATAGTACTTCTCGGTAACGAGATTGAACTAGGTACGGATGATACCAAATGATCAAATCTCAGACAAGTAAAATATCATGAGAAAAAAGGAATTGGATACTGTCAACACCCGGATTTTTAATCCCAGATGCCTGTTATGTCATTGATCGCAATCCCAGGATTACCATTTTTGCGGGACATAACAGATTGGATATCACAGTACATCATCCATTACAAACCATAAATAAGGTCTTACACAAATAAGGATCTCATGATCCAGTCTTAATACAACAAGCAGCGGAATAAATAATAAGTGTAGCAGTGGGGTCCATCTTCAGGGGCACATGCAATGCTGACGAAGGCAGATAGTCCTAGTTATCATAGCAGTCCTGCTGGCCATCATCTTGGTAGTCTCCTTCATAGTCTGGCCATGAGAATAGCCAGGGACAAAGCCATGAGTACTCTTTAAGTACTCGCAAACTACCACTAACATGTAGTATAGTTCTAATGTAAAGTGCTAACTCTAAGTTAAACTATACAGTTAAGTTTGAAACCTAAGCTGAGTTCAGAAGCAAAGAAAGATAAAATAAAGTTCTAGAATCACTTAAGTTGGGAAGCTAGTGTCATGAACACAACCCTGTTGTGGTCAAGTCAAGAGTCATCATTCATTTCATAGGTTATTTTTAAAACATCTGACAACGAAACAATATGGCCACTCCAACTATCCATAACCGCGGACGCGGCTATTCGAATAGTTTGACACTCTGCAGAGGTGGTACACTTTCACCACAAGATTCGATACATCTGTCAGGGATAACCCTGAATCGTCATACTTAGTATGCAGATAATCAAACATAACCTTTCCTTTACACACCGTAGTATAAGCACCTCTCCTATGAGCATGGCCTCCTAACCATGACCATCTGTCATCTTGGGCACTACATAGGTGGACAACATTGAGAGGTAGCCTCAGCTCAAACCTCTCCCGCGAGGGAACTAATACTAATGCATATAAATTTCTAGCTAAGCCTTACTCAATTCCTGTATTGTGGTTGTACGGTAAATTTGGAATGGTATCGCATCCGAATCCAACCATCAGTTTTGAAAAAAGGGGGTTAAGACTCATGCCTCAACATTTTCACCATCATAAACCCTTTGTGTTTCTCAACACATGTCAAAACTTCTCAATAGAATGACTCATCATTCCAAGGTTTTCACAATTCATTTTCACCAAGTATTCCCATCTAAAATGACTCAAGTTTTTTATCTACTCTAACTACTAAGTTAAGAGTGTTCACTAAGGTGGAAAGATGGGATCAATCTCATGCCATAGAATGACATCTAAAGTTATCTATATAGGTCAAGTTTTATACTCTTTATGCTACCTTCAAAACAAGTAAAGGACTTTGGGTAAAGTAAAGGAAGTAAAGCTTGAAAATAATACTTGGGGTAAGTAATAGTCAAAGTGGTATAACCAAAGCATGCCTAAAGCACTTTTTCTCAATCATCTAGCTTAATTCTAGCTTGCTAAGAATTATACTTGCAAGTGTTAACTTGCATTGTTAATGGTGGCTTGCCTTGTGCAGTGCAGTGGTTGAAGTTTTCTTCCTCCTCTTGATAGAACTCCTCCTCCCCGAAAGCTTGGTCGGTACTATCGTCTATAAATACATACGGAGTACACAATCACCAAACAATACTTAACTAGTCTAATTAGCACTCTAAGGCAAAAATTTGATCATCTATTATCATCACAAGCATCACAAGTTTTATTAACTAGTTTCATTCTTTTTATTCAAGAAAAGTAATTTCTACTCATTGAAAATTAACTAAGATTTAATATTCACCACTTAAAATATGGGCTCATGTGGACACATGTCATCACCAAATATTCTAGCATGTGGGAATGTGATTTAAGGGTTGGATCATATTTACTTAAGTTTAGGTTTATTATTTAATGATTTAAAGTGACTACAAATGCCTATATAGCATTATTTTGGTACTAGCCCAAAGTCACTGCATGTAAACCTTAATATTATTACATATTCAGATAGGTAGGGTTAAATGTGATTTTTGAGAGTTGGAATCAACTCAAAATCTATCATGGTTGATTTTATAAAAATGTTTGAATGTCCAAAAGCTTCTGTCTTGTTATTTTTACTAGGAGAGATCTCTAACTCTAAATGAATTAAATCCAACGAGTTTGGGTAGAACTTTTTAGTAGCTTTCTAACAAAATTGGTATCACTCCATTTGGATTTGTAGATCTCTCTGAATTGATTTTCAAACTAAGGGACACAACTAGGTTCAAACTAAATTAGAAAAATCTAAATTTGAATTAAATGGGTCGGGCGGGAAGGAAAACGGGCCGGCCCAATGGCATTCCACGGCGCAAGGCACAACTGACAGGAGGGTCCACCGGTCAACGGCTCTTTACACGCGAAGCGGTACGGGGCGATGTGGGCCGTTAGATTAGAAGGGGAATCTACGGCTGAGAGGTGTCGTCTCTGGCGAATAGTTTGCCGGTGAGGACAAACCCTAGCGGCTCGGTGGGGGTGCTCAGGGGCATACCAGGGCTCTAGCTACGGTGGTGATGGGGGCGATCGAACATGTTGTCGACGGCGGGCTCAGGGGTGGTCGCGGCAGCTCCTGGGTTCGAAGAAATCGACGTCGCCTTCTCCTCCTCTACATCAGGCTTCTCCGGCCAAATTCCGGCGAACAAGTGCTTGAGCTACTCCGGCTAGAGGTGGGGAAGGACCAGTGAGGAGAGGGGAGTGGAATGGTGTGAGTCTTTGGTGCTGGGGAGGGATCCTTTTATAGGGCAACGAGGGAACCGAGCGGCACGACGGCGAGCTCACCGGTGACGCTGATACAGGCGGCTAGAGGCATGGGCGGCATAGGAGCATGGTGGCCTGCTTCCTGGCGGTGCTCTACGGCGTTAATGCGCGGCTAGGGGCGGTGGTGTTTGGTCGCGAGCGTCCCGCGCTCTGGGAGACAGAGGCGATGCTCGATGCAGCGCACGGCCACTATGGGTCGCGCGGCGGCGCACGGCCATGTCTGGCGGGGTGCTGGGGTCGAGGCGGAGCGGCGTGCGGGATTTTATGTCGAGTGGTGGTCTGTGGCGTGCTATTGGCTAACGCGCTCTGGCGCGCTCTGGCGAGCCCACAGAGAGACTGGGCGTTGGCGCTGGGGTGTGGTCTAGGGCTTGGGGATGATTGAGGGGTGGACAGGGAGGAGCGGTAGGGTTGGGCGGAGCTAGTGGTGTGGCTGGAATGGCGATGCACGGTCTGTCTTGCTCTATCCATGATCGGCCAGCGGCGACCACAAAGTGGCGGCGCTCCACTGCTGCTCTAGGCCGGTGAGTAGCTTAGTTAGGGGCTAGTTAGAGTTAGAGGGGACAAGGGGACCAAATGGAACCAAATTACTCGACAATGCAATGATCATTGAATAGTAATAGTTAGGCAAAAAAATTGTGCATGCCACCTGTTCGACACAATGGCCGCATGAACTCAAGTTTTGAAATTTTGGATGATTTTTGGTGCATTTGCTAGACACATGCTTAAGCCTCTGTGGTTGCTTGGGATTTCAAAATGGAGCTCATTTCAGTGGATTTTGAATAAATGGGATCTTCCCGTATGAACTACATTCAATTTTCAAATGCCATTTAAAATTAGTGTTTGAAAGAATTTGGCAGATCACAAAGTGGGCCTTGGTACATCATTACATGTACTAGCAAGGGGTGCAAAGATCCACATTTGTTTCTGTTAGGTTTTGAGTTCTAGGAATAGCCAAAGTAGGCATGTTGATTAAAATGGCACAAATGACCATTTCTTTCTTTTATTCATTTTGATTTGTTTTTCTTTGGGATTTGTTTGGGAATGATCTAGATGATGTTTATTTCACCTAAGAATCATTCTACAAGCAATGGATCACTTAATCAAGGCAATTCAAAACAACTCCTATTTAAATGCACACACATATGAATGCTTTAATAATTTTAAATGGAAAAGTTTTTGTTAACCCTAATTTTGATGATTTGGATCTTAATAACCTTGAATTAGAGTTTTGGGATGTTACAAACCTTCCCCCCTTAAAAAAATCTCGTCCCAAGATTTACAAAGAAAACTAGGAACGAAAGAGATCTGGGAACTCTGTCCTAATGTAATCTTCTTGCTCCCAAGTGGCTTCGTCTTCGGTATGGTTGCTCCATTGAATCTTGAGAAACTTGATACTCCTGGTCCTGGTGGTTCTGTAAGCTTCTTCTAGGATGCAGATGGGTACTTCACGATACGTCAGGTCCTTGTTGTTCTCAACAGCTCGGTGATCGATGTTCTTGAAAACTTCAGTCTTCTCTGGCACTTCTAGGCATTTGCGAAGTAACGAGATATGGAACAAATTGTGGATGTCTGACATCTCTTCAGGTAGTTCCAGTTGATACAATACTTCTCCTCGATGATTCAGAATCTTGAAGGGCCGATATATCTGGGGTCTAACTTTCCTTTCAGACTAAAGCGTTGGGTTCCCTTCAATGGCGAAACCTTGAGGTATACAAAATCTCCGACATTGAAAGTCAGGTCTCTCCTTCTATTGTCAGCATAACTCTTCTGTCTGGATTGGGTGGTCTTGAGGTGCTCATGGACTTTGTGAACCTTCTCTTCGGCTTCTTGGAGAATGTCGGGTCCAAAGATCGGACTCTCCCCTACTTCCGACCAATTCAAAGGGGTGCGACACTTTCTTCCATATAGGAATTCAAATGGTGACATTTGCAAACTAGCTTGATAACTGTTGTTATATGAGAATTCTGCAAAAGGCAGGCAGTCTTCCCATTTTGATTCGTACTCCAACACACAAGCTCTTAACATATCCTCTAGGATCTGGTTGACTCTCTCAGTCTGTCCATCAGTTTGCGGGTGATAAGATGTGATGAAGTTCAATTTGGTTCCCAATCCTTACTGAACTTTCTGCCAAAATCTCGAGGTAAACTAGGTTCCTCGATCGGATACTATGGTCTTGGGGGTTCCATGCAGAATAACAATCCTAGCAATATACAGTTCTGCTAGCATCAAACTCTGGTAGGTAGTCTTGACAGGGATAAAGTGAGCTACCTTGGACAGTCTATCAACTATGACCCAGATTGAGTCATTTCTCCTACTGGAAGTAGGCAAACCGGTGATAAAGTCCATTCTGACGGAATCCCATTTCCATTCCGGAATCTGCAATGGTTGCAACAGTCCTGTGGGTCTCTGATGCGCTGCCTTGACTCTTTGACAGATGTCACACTTGGCGATGTGGCTTCCGATTTCTCTCTTCATATTGTGCCACCAAAATTGCTCCTTCAAATCTTGATACATCTTTGTTCCTCCGGGGTGGATAGAATAAAGAGTATCATGAGCTTCCTGCATGATAACTTGCTTCAGCTCCGAATCTGCTGGCACACAGATAGGTCCTTTGTACCACAGAACTCCTTCATCTTCAGTGAACCCAGGTACCTTTCCTGTACCAATACAACGTTTGATGCCGTCGATACTTTCATTTCCCTTCTGGGCTTCCTTGATTTGGCTGATCAACGTGGGTTGAAGTTCAATGCTAGCTCAGAATCCTTTGTTAACTAGCTCAGTTCTAAACTGCTCCAACTCCTCATACAAACTTGGCTTCTTCTCCTTGATCATGGTGTTTATCGTGCAAGGAAATCTGCTAAGAGCATCTGCTACCACATTGGCTTTGCCGAGGTGATAGTGAATTTCAAGGTCATAATCCTTGATTAACTCTATCCATCTCCTTTGCCTCATATTCAGCTCCTTCTGAGTGAAAATATACTTTAAGCTCTTGTGATCTGAGTAAATCTCACAGCGATTACCCATCAGATAATGAAGCCATGTCTTCAATGCCAAAACTACGGCTGCTTGCTCAAGATCATGGATCGGATAGTTCTGCTCATGCTGCTTCAGTTGTCAGGACAGATAAGTGATGACTTTGCCTTCTTGCATCAACACACATCCGAGACCAATCTTGGATGCATCACAATATACATCCAATGGCTTCTTGATGTCTGGCATGATCAATATTGGGGCTGATATCAATCTCTTCTTTAGCTCCTGGAAACTGGCTTCACATTTGTCGGTCCATTCAAACTTGTTTTCCTTCTTCAACAATTGGGTCATGGGTCTGGCGATGCTAGAGAATCCTTCTACGAACTTGCGGTAGTATCCCGCTAATCTGAGAAATGCACAGACTTGGGTTTGAGTGGTTGGGGCTTCCCATTCTTCGACATCTTTGATCTTGGCGGGATCAACAGAGATTCCTCCGGCAGACACAATATGTCCTAGGAATCCTACTTCTTTCAGCCAAAACTCACACTTGCTGAACTTGGCATATAACCGATGCTCTCTTAGGGTTTCTAGGATGATTCTCAGATGTTGCTCATGCTCTTCTTCTGACTTGGAGTAGATAAGGATGTCGTCGATAAACACAACTACAAACTTATCTATGAAATTCATAAAGATCTTGTTCATGAGATTCATGAAATAAGCAGGGGCATTGGTTAATCAAAAAGACATAACCGTATACTCGTATAAACCATAGTGAGTAGTAAAGGCGGTCTTCGGAATATCCGTTGCACGAATCTTAAGTTGGTGATAACCAGTCCTAAGATCAATCTTTGAGAATACCTGGGCTCGAGTCAACTGATCAAATATATCCTCTATCTTTGGCAAGGGGTACTTGTTCTTGATGGTGACGTCATTCAACTTTCTATAATCTGTGCAAAAACGGTTGCCTCCATCTTTCTTGTCGACGAATAACACTGGTGATCTCCATGGCGATGCGCTTGGTTGAATCAAGCCTGTTGCTAACATGGCATCCAATTGCTTCTTCAGATCCACTAACTCTGAGGGGTTCATGCTATAGAGTCTCTAGGCTATGGGTCCGGTTACGGGGATTAGTTCGATAATGAACTCAATATCCCTATCCGGGGGCATACCTGGCAATTCATCTGGGAATACGTCGGGGTATTCACAGACTACTCTGACTTGGTCTATGGTGGGTAGGGCTAGACTCTTGTTGCACTTGAATTGACGAGGTAAGGTTTCAGAGATATGTTCTACTGTTACTCTAGAGGTACTGGTCATGGTGATGGCTTTCTTAGCATAGTCTATCATTCCTTTATGCCTTGAAATCCAGTCCATACCTAGTACTACTTCCAATCCTTTAGTTCCAAGTACAATTAGGTTGGCATAAAAATCTATCCCATGTATTCTGATAGGCACAGCTTTGCAAATTTTTCTAGCTTTTGTAGTTGAACCGGGGATTTGAACTATCATGACATGCTTCAAGTTGGTTGGGTGAATCTTACTAGTGCATGCAAATTCTTCGGTGACAAATGAATGCAATGCTCCAGAATCAAACAACACTCTTGCTAAAACTGAGTTGATAGAAAACATACCCGGCACTACATCTGGCGCTTCTTGGGCTTCTTCGGCGTTCATGTGGAAGAGACGGCCATTGCGGTTGTGAGGGTTCCCTGGGACAAATCTTCTCCCTGGTTGAACACGACGCTTTTTTTGAGCTGGGGCATTCACATTGGCAGTGGCGGTAGTCTTCTTGGGACACTCATTGGAATAGTGACCCTTCACTCCACACTCGAAACAAGTGATCTGGGACTTGTCCTTTTCTGCGACAGGCACAACATTGCTGCCAGTTCTGGGTGCAGTGTTGTTGTTGTTGTTGTTGTTGTTGGGAGGTACACAGTTGAAGTTGTGATTGTTTCCTCCGGACTTCACATTGCCTCCGCTACGGTTGGGGTAGCTGGGGCGGGACATTGGGGGTCGATTGTTCCTTGGTGCATATCCTGGTGAGGGGTTGGGACGATACTTCTGGTGACTACTGGATCCAGATTGCTGCATCATACGACGTTTGCGGTTGTCGTTTGCCTAATTAATCATCCCTTCCATATGAATGGCATATTCGACTAGCTCTTCGAGATCCTCGAAGCGGATGTTGACGAGGACAGTCTGCATCTCATCATGTAGTCTGTTCAGGAATCTCTCTTTCTTCTTGACCTCTGTGTTGATCTCATGAGGGGCGTACCTTGCAAGTGACAGGAATCTATCACGGTATTCCACCACAGTCATTCTGCCTTGCTTCAAATCACGAAACTCATCCCTTAGTCGGGTGACTAGACCTTGTGGCACGTGGGTGCGGCTGAACTTGGTTTTGAAGGCTTCCCATGTCATCACCTGACCATGGTTCATATTATGGCTACTAGTCCACCAAGCTCTTGCATCTCCCGCCAGGTAGTGGGTGGCGAAGAGAACTTTCTCGTTGTCATCAACTCCTGCAACTTCTAGGTTGTTTTCCATTGTCTATAACCAGTCATCGGCATCTAGTGGGTTTTTAGCTTGGTTAGAGATTGGGGGATTGGTATTCTGAAATTTTTTGAGTTTGGATCCATGGTGATCTTGATTTCCATGCCCTTGGTTATTTTGGGCCATCTGAGCTATCTGCTGCAATGTTGCCAAGTGGGCCTGTCGCTCTGCCCTGCTTGCTTCACAGTCTGCAACTACCATCTACATTATCTGTAGCATTGGGTCTTGCGACGAGCTGCTCCCTCCTTGGTTTCCATGAGTCATCTGAAGATTGAGGTAGATAAAGGGGTAAGAGGGAAAGTTCTAAGGTTCATGGTTTTGGTTTCAAAGCTAAAACTTTGAGTTTGACTCGGGTTGTGCAACTAACTCTATTTCATTCACTCAAACAAGCACATAGTACAAACACACACCACAACAATAAAGGAAAACAGATGGTTTGAAGAACCATTCTACAAGCTACGATACAGTGGGACCGATATATCTCATGCTACGACAGTGCCCTAGTGCATCTACTCATCATCGATGAAGTCGGAGTCCTCATCA
Organism: Avena eriantha; assembly: GCA_910589775.1. Taxonomy (NCBI): domain Eukaryota; kingdom Viridiplantae; phylum Streptophyta; class Magnoliopsida; order Poales; family Poaceae; genus Avena; species Avena eriantha. Next base: position 430,200,195 of record OU342743.1, on the reverse strand, counting down.
TCAGTGCAGAAGTCCACGGCATCCTCCTCCAGAAAGTCATCATCATTGCTGAGGTAAGAATCCATGTCTCCCTAGATGTCTTCACCCTCCTCTTCTTCCTCCTTTGCTGCAAGCTGAGCTTCTTGCTCATTGACGGTCTTCTCGAGGTCGGCCACCTTCTTGCAAAGACGGGCGATGGTGCGATCCTTCTTCTCGCGCTGGAGGCGAAGAGACTGACGATCCTTGACTAGCAGTGAGAAAGTCTGGGCCTTCTGGTCGGCAATGAAACTGTTGTGGTGGCCAACTCCCTAGCATTGTCCAATTCCTTTTGGCGATCGTACAGCAGGAAGTCAAGGTTCTCCACTTGACGCTTCAGCTCCGGGTGACTTGGCATCTCCATTGGCATCCCCATGAAGTCATGTCTTGCATAGTGAGCAAAACGGGTTCCTTGGATTTGGTTGACGCTAAGGGCACATAGACGTGCGAGAGCTTCATGCATTCCCCTGGCGAATCCATCTAGCCAGTTGTTCTCTCTCACTAAGAACTGGATTCTCCCGGACGTTGGTGCTTCTATGCTTCCTCTATGATCAGCGGTGACCAGCCACTTTAAATCTCCTCCTGGGGGTCCTAGAAGTTGAGCTCCAAGAAACTCCAGATGTGGGTGCCCTAGTAACTCTGACAGTGAATCTAGGTCCCTCTCAAAGATCAACTGGCCTCCATTTCCCAACTAGTAGAACTTGCTGAACTAAGTCTTCATCTACAAGAATTAAGGATGAGGAAATTAGTGAAGTGATCAAGTGTGTCAAATTTTAAGTAGTAATGTAAGAATTTGAGGAACATGAATTTTTGAGAAAGAATTGAATTCCCAAGGATAAGAGAGGAAATAGTTTTTCATAAATACTCACTTTGGTTTTGAAACTAAGTTTTTGTTCGGACGTCCATTCTAACTAGGGTCTCCTATGGTTAGGATGGCTCTGATACCAACTTTTCAACACCCAGATTTTTAATCCCAGATGCATGTTATGTCATTCATCGCAATCCCAGGATTACCATTTTTGCGAGACATAACAGATTGGATATCATAGTACATCATCCATTACAAACTATAAATAAGGTCTTACACAAATAAGGATCTCTTGATCCAGTATTAATACAATAAGCCGCAGAATAAATAATACGCGTAGCGGCGGGGTCCATCTTCAGGGGCACAGGCAATGCTGACGAAGGCAGATAGTCCTAGTTATGATAGCTGTCCTACTGGCCATCATCTTGGTAGTATCCTTCATAGTCTGGCCATGAGAATAGCCAGGGACAAAGCCATGAGTACTCTTTAAGTACTCGCAAACTACCACTAACAAGTAGTATAGTTCTAATGTAAAGTGCTAACTCTAAGTTTACCTATATAGTTAAGTTTGAAACCTAAGCTGAGTTCAGAAGCAAAGAAAGATAAAATAAAGTTCTAGAATCACTTAAGTTGGGAAGCTAGTGTCATGAACACAACCCTGTTGTGGTCAAGTCAAGAGTCATCATTCATTTCATAGGTTATTTTTAAAACATCTGACAACGAAACAATATGGCCACTCCAACTATCCATAACCGCGGACGCGGCTATTCGAATAGTTTGACACTCTGCAGAGGTGGTACACTTTCACCACAAGATTCGATACATCTGTCAGGGATAACCCTGAATCATCATACTTAGTATGAAGATAATCAAACATAACCTTTCCTTTACACACCGTAGTATAAGAACCTCTCCTATGAGCATGGCCTCCTAACCATGACCATCTGTCATCTTGGGCACTACATAGGTGGACAACATTGAGAGGTAGCCTCAGCTCAAACCTCTCCCGCGAGGGAACTAATACTAATGCATATAAATTTCTAGCTAAGCCTTACTCAATTCCTGTATTGTGGTTGTACGGTAAATTTGGAATGGTATCGCATCCGAATCCAACCATCAGTTTGAAAAAAGGGGGTTAAGACTCATGCCTCAACATTTTCACCATCATAAACCCTTTGTGTTTCTCAACACATGTCAAAACTTCTCAATAGAATGACTCATCATTCCAAGGTTTTCACAATTCATTTTCACCAAGTATTCCCATCTAAAATGACTCAAGTTTTTTATCTACTCTAACTACTAAGTTAAGAGTGTTCACTAAGGTGGAAAGATGGGATCAATCTCATGCCATAGAATGACATCTAAAGTTATCTATATAGGTCAAGTTTTATACTCTTTGTGCTACCTTCAAAACAAGTAAAGGACTTTGGGTAAAGTAAAGGAAGTAAAGCTTGAAAATAATACTTGGGGTAAGTAATAGTCAAAGTGGTATAACCAAAGCATGCCTAAAGCACTTTTTCTCAATCATCTAGCTTAATTATAGCTTGCTAAGCATTATACTTGCAAGGTTAGCTTGCATTGTTAATGGTGGCTTGCCTTGTGCAGTGCAGTGGTTGAAGTTTTATTCCTTCTCTTGATAGAACTCCTCCTCCTTGAAAGCTTGGTCGGTACTATCATCTATAAATACATACGGAGTAAAAAATCACCAAACAATACTTAACTAGTCTAATTAGCACTCTAAGGCAAACATTTGATGATCTATTATCATCACAAGCATCACAAGTTTTATTAACTAGTTTCATTCTTTTTATTTAAGAAAAGTAATTTCTACTCATTGAAAATTAACAAAGATTTAATATTCACCGCTTAAAATATGGGCTCATGTGGACACATGTCATCACCACATATTCTAGCATGTGGGAATGTGATTTAAGGGTTGGATCATATTTACTTAAGTTTAGGTTTATTATTTAATGATTTAAAGTGACTAGAAATGCCTATATAGCATTATTTTGGTACTAGCCCAAACTCACTGCATGTAAACCTTAATATTATTACATATTCATATAGGTAGGGTTAAATGTGATTTTTGAGAGTTGGAATCAACTCAAAAGCTATCATGGTTGATTTTATAAAAATGTTTGAATGTGCAAAAACTTCTGTATTTTTATTTTTACTAGGAGAGATCTCTAATTCTAAATGAATTAAATCCAATGGGCTTGTGTTGATCTTTTCAGTAGCTTTCTAACAAAATTGGAATCACTCCATTTGGATTTGTAGATCTCTCTGAATTGATCTTCAAACTAAGGGACAGAACTACGTTCAAACTAAATTAGAAAAATCTAAATTTGAATTAAATGGGTCGCACGGGAAGGAAAACGGGTCGGCCCTGTGGCCATCCGCGGCGCGGGGCACAGCTGATAGGGGGTCCACCGGTCACCGGCTCTTTACACGCGAAGCAGTACATGGCGATGTGGGCCGTTAGATTAGAAGGGGAATCTACGGCTGAGAGGTGTCATCTCCGGCGAATAGTTCGCCAGCGAGGACAAACCCTAGCGGCTCGGTGGGGGTGCTCAGGGGGGCATACCAGGGCTCTAGCTATGGCGGAGATGGGGGCGATCGAACGTGCTGTCAACGGCGGGCTCAGGGGTGGTCGCGGCAGCTTTAGGGGTGGACGAAATCGACGGCGCCTTCTCCTCCTCTGCAGCGGGCTTCTCTGGCCAAATTCCGGCGAACAAGTGCTCGAGCTGCTCCGGCTAGAGGTGGGGAAGGACCAGTGAGGAGAGGGGAGTGGAATGGTGTGAGTCTTTGGTGTTGGGGAGGGCTCCTTGTATAGGGCGATGAGGGAACCGAGCGGCACGACGGTGAGCTCACCGGTGACGCTGATACAGGCAGCTAGTGGCATGGGCGGCATAGGAGGACGGTGGCCTGCTACCTGGCGGTGCTCTACGGGGTTAATGCGCGGCTAGGGGAGGTGGCGTTTGGTCGGGAGCACCCCACGCTCTGGGATATAGAGGCTATGCTCAATGCGGTGCACAGCGACTGTGGGTCGCACGGCAGCACACGGCCATGTCTGGCGGGGTGCTGGGGTCGAGGCGGAGCGGCGTGCAGGATTTTATGTCGAGTGGTGGTCTGTGGCATGCTGTCGGCTAACGTGGTCTGGCGCGCTCTGGCGAGCTCGTAGAGAGACTGGGCGGCGGCGCTGGGGTGTGGTCCAGGGCCTGGGGATGATCGAGGGGTGGACAGGGAGGAGCGGTAGGGTTGGGCGGAGCTAGTGGTGGCCCTGTGGCTGGCGCTGTGGAGTCTGTGGCGCTCTGTCCACAATCGGCCGACGGCGACCACAAAGTGGGGGCGCTCCACTGCTGCTCTAGGCCGGTGAGTAGCTTAGTTAGGGGCTGGTTAGAGTTAGAGGGGACAAGGGGACCAAATGGAACCCAATTATTCGACAATGCAATGATCATTGAATAGTAATAGTTAGGCATAAATTTTGTGCATGCCACTTGTTCGACACATTGGCCGCATGAACTCAAGTTTTGAATTTTTGGATGATTTTTGGTGGAGTTGCCCGACACATGCTTAAGCCTCTATGGTTGCTTGGGATTTGAAAATGGAGCTCATTTGAGTGGTTTTTGAATAAGTGGGATCTTCCCATATGAACTACATTCAATTTTCAAATGCCATTTAAAATTAGTGTTTGAAAGAATTTGGCAAATCACAAAGTGGGCCTTGGTACATCATTACATGTACTAGCAAGGGGTGCAACTATCCACATTTGTTTCTGTTAGGTTTTGAGTTCTAGGAATAGCCAAAGTAGGCATGTTGATTAAAATGGCACAAATGACCATTTCTTTATTTTATTCATTTTGATTTGTTTTTCTTTGGAATTTGTTTGGGAATGATCTAGATGATGTTTATTTCACCTAAGAATCATTTTACAAGCAATGGATCACTTAATCAAGGAAATTCAAAACAACTCCTATTTAAATGCACACACATATGAATGCTTTAATAATTTTAATTGGAAAAGTTTTTGTTAACCCTAATTTTGATGATTTGGATCTTAATAACCTTGGATTAGAGTTTTGGGATATTACAGTTACTACAAAAAAGATTCTTGTGATCACTAGCTCATCATTGAATTAGTGGGAGTCATTATGGATCTCCAGGTCCCACTACTAATTATTGATGGGAGAGAGTATCAATCATTTCCACTTAGTTCACGAACCCGTAGGAATACACACTTAAGGGTAGTCGATGCAAGTGGATAGGGAACGCAGGATAAAATACTAGACATTGCACGAATTGTTCTGATAAATCTACCGGAATAGTTTTGGTGTATCGAAATATTGCAAGGGATTGAATTGTTGATGTGTTCATTAAATGAGTGGCATTAAATCAAGTGAATTAAAAGTGGTTTTAATGGAATGCCTCTTGATTTTTGAGTGGAGAATATATGGGAGAAAATGGCTCTTCATATTTTTGAGTGGAGTGTTCACTAGCCATCATGAGGGGAGAGGTGTGGGCACTCCTTGGCCGCAAGCCATAGGAGGGGGCTGCCCCTTCCCCCTATAAAAGGAGGGGTGGAGCACCTCCTCTCTCACTCATTCCTTCTCCCTCTCATATGCCCTTTGGTTGGCATCTTCCTCCCCTTACTAGCCTTGTCAATTTCCATGAGCATGGTGCTTAGGCGAAGACCTTTTCAAGATCTTCTCCACCACCACCACCATGGCGTAGTTCTGCTGGAATTCCCAAGGATCCCCTGCATCTGCTGCCCAACTAGAGCAAGGGACGGAGGTCGTCGGCACACCGAACATGTGACCGATTACGGATGCACTACCCCTTTGCGGAGCTGATCATCTTCCCGTCCTTGAGGACGGTCGTGTACAATCTACATCATCCACATTTGTGTGTGGGAATGTTATCCCGCTTACGGTCTTCAAGGGTGAGTCCTTTCGAAACTGTTACAAGAGACACCTAGATTCGATCTTGGCAGTTGCAATTGTAGAATTTTTTTGTTTTCCATGCAACGAACCCCATTAATTTATTTATCTCAAGCCAAATATATTTAGGATGTATTAAAATGTGTTGGCATGGGAGACTATAAAGTTGTTACCACCCCTCTTTCTATATCCAAAAAAATATTTGTCTCTCATGGGGAACCTCTTAGTGATGTTGATGCCACATGATACAAGAGTATTGTTTGATCACTTCAGTATGTCTCTTTTACCAGGCCAGATATTTATTTCTCTATTAACAAAGTTTGTCAGTTTTGCATGCACCAATAACTCTGCACTGGATAGATGTAAAAATGATTCTTCGATATTTGAAGTTTACTATCTATCATGGGCTCAAAATTGTAAAGTCTGAGTCTACAGTGGTCAGTAATTTTTCTGATGTAGATTGGGCAGGATGTCGTGTGATAGAAGATCTATAGGAGGATTTGCAACGTTCCATGGCTGCAATCTCATCTCCTAGAGTACATGTAAACAAGCCACAGTGTCAAGGTCAAGTACTGAGGCTGAATATAAGGTTCTATTTAATGCTATAGCTAAAATAATATGGATTCAAACTTTAGTAACAAAACTTGGTGTTAGTCATCCTAAGGCAGCATCTCTGTGGTGTGATAATCTTGGTGCCACATATTTGTCACCTAATCCAATGTTTCATGCTAGGACCAAGCATATTGAGGTGTACTATAATTTTATTCGCGAAAGAGTTGCAAATAAGCCACTAAATATCAGGTTTGTACCCACAGATTATCAAGTGGTTGATGGGTTTACAAAACCGATGTCTGTTCAAAAATTACAGCCTTTTATCATAATCTCAACTTAGGTAAGTTGTAATTGAGGGAGGGTGTTAAACATTGTTTTGTGTGCGTGTACGTGTTGGTACCGTGCGTGTGTGCACATGTTCTGCCGTGAGTTGTACATGATACAGTTGTTGGATATTGCCTTAGTTAGATAACTACTTTGTTTAGATTCCTCAGCATACAAGGCAATATCCCAACCAAATCAATCCTGATCTTGCAATCTGTCTTTGACTATATTAATACGCAAACGTCCCTGCCAGAGGCACATGTTCCACCTAGTTTTATAGTCGACGGCTCAAGTAGCAGTAGTACCATGGATATTAGAAGATTGGAGAGGTTTGCGGAGGCCGCAAGTGAATTCCGTAGGTTCATCGAGTTCAGTGGAAGTGGAACCCCAGAGCGGCAGTACATGTTGTTCCACCCTCTCGTCAGCGACCTCCTTGTCGGGAGGACTCTATGCTACCAAGCACTATAAGGAGGCCGGCTTTACCATCTCAGCATGTGACCCACGAGGTTTGCGGAGCGTGGAGTGGAGGCCATGGTCTAGTTTGCCTTTCATGATTTCGACGACTTTGCAAAGAGTATCAATTTCAGGTTCATGCTGTGTCTTTCCGAGATCATCGACGTCTTTGGGATCATAGTCGACTGCGTGCGAATCAACGACACCTCACTTCACGATTGATGCGGAAGACATGAGGAGAAATCTCATCCAGCTTCCCATGCAGGAATTTTCCTAGGAGTCATGTTTTCCTTATGCCAAGAAGGGGTACTGGGTCGATGTTCACAGCACTTTGACCCATTGGCTTCGTCCAGACCCACTCTGCTGCAACAACGAGCATGAGCATGACCTTTAGCAATAGCGACACAAAGGAGACATCGTCATTCTCAGTGTTAGGATAGTTTGTACCCTGAAGAGGTTATTGTGATGTATTTGCAGTGCTACCTTGATCAAAGAAGCCGACACAACCTTATTGAAAACGGAAGAACAGGCACCCTGAATTCAGGTTCGGCTCCTCTGAAGCTGGGAGCTTTGTTTAATAAGGAAATATAAGGGTCTTGGTGATGCCTCTCATTACATTGGCTTGTTGATTAACTGATGATCAAAGTTTCCTAATCATGAACATTGGATGTTATTAATAACAAGGTCATGTCATTAGACAATGATGTGATGAACATTCACGCACAGTAGATTTAGCAATACTATCATGTCCTCAAGTTTATATTGCTATCTCATTCGAAGTAAATCTAATCCTTAGACCATGAGATCGGGCCAATCACTAACTCCAGATGAGTACTTTGATTCCATCAAATGTCACACCATAACAAGGTGATTATAAATATGTCATTAAGTATTTGGAAAGTATTTGTTGAGGCTCGTAGATCAAGAGTGGGATTTGTCCATCCTGATGACGGAGAGATATACTCAAGGCCCTCTCGGTGATATCACATTAACATAGCTTGCAAGCAAGTGATAAGATCACTAAGAATGTTATATCACGGGAATGAGAAAATAGTACTTGTCGGTAACAATATTGAACTAGGTATGGATGATAACAAATGATTGGATCTCAGATAAGTAAAATATCGTGAGACAAAAGGAATTGGTTACTGTGAAAAAGGTTCCTGTGATCACTAGCTCATCGTTGAATTAGTGGGAGTCATTATAGATCTCTAGGTCCCACTAATGATTATTGATCGGAGAGAGTCTTGATCATGTCCACTTAGTCCACGAACCTATAGGAATACACACTTAAGGGTAGTCGAGACAAGTGGATAGGGAATGCAGGATAAAATATAGGACATCATAGGAATTGTTCTGATAAATCTGCCAGAATAGTTTCAGTGCATCGAAATATTTCAAGGGATTGAATTGTTGATGTGTTCATTAAATGAAGTGTTCATTAAATGAGTGGCATTAAATCAAGTGAATTAAAAGTGGTTTTAATGTAATGACTCTTGATTTTTTAGTGGTGAATAAATGGGACCAAATGGCTCTTCATATTTTTGATTGAAGTGTCCACTAGCCATCATGAGGGGAGAGGTGGGGGCACTCTTCGGCCATTGCCATAGGAGGGGGCTTACCCTTCCCCCTATAAAAGGAGGGGTTGAGCACCTCTTTCGTGGTATTGCCGACAAGTACGCCATGGACGGGTCCTCACAGAGTGTGTTTAGAGATGTGGGGTAAGGCGGAGAATTGGCGGGTACGAGGTAACACAACTTATCTAGGTTCAAGTCGCACAATGGTGGCGGAACTCTACTCTTTTTATAAATCACTATAATGGCAATACGCCAAGTTACAGAGATTTGTTTGCTATGCGAGGGTGTTATGAATCATGCCCTAAAGGCTCCCACACGTCCAGTTTATAAAGTCATCAGAACATACGGTTATCGGGAAAGGACCTTGTCGGAGAAGTTACAGAGTCCTACACTAATACTAACTAGTCTTCGTGACTTGTACTCCGAGGCTCCGAGTATGTCAGTGACTCCCACGTAGCCTTCCTATATTTGTCATGGGCCTCCCTTCTGGATCCATCTAACTGGGCCGCCCAGCAGGCCATGGGCCATGTTACCAACTTTGGGCCACCCGAGTTAGCCGGATTAGAGACATGCAATGATGATACCCATTTAGCATATCCCAAACAGTAGCCTCGAAGGACTTTGAGATCTTGCGCCGTCTTGCCTTTCAATCTTGAATGCTCCGTCTAGGTGATTCTAGCAATTCGTCAAGCAACATCTCGAAGGTCTCCCAAAGAACCCTGCAGTCCTCTCCGTTTTTCATATGTAAGTCGGAGGTTCTTCAAATCTTTGTTTCTAGAGTCGGATAGCTTCGGTCTTTGATGGAATCTTCAGATGTGACTACTCCATTGCAATGGTCAGAAGATGACGTAGGCTAGAGGCTACGCTACCTCGAAACTCAAAGAAGGTAGTGAATTAATCATTAGCTATTTTTACGCGCACAAAATCCAAAACGTTAAAGCGGCAAAGACGGAGGACATGGTGAAATCACCACGCACGCTCATCTCCACGTCGGCAACGCTGCCTTTGTTAGATCTCTTTGCACGAATCTTGACACTGGGTCTATATATTTTAATTGAGGCTAGAATATCTTCTTCGTCCAGCCGCGAGACCGTTTGAGCTTTTCGAAGGAAAACCCTAACCAGAGCCTTCTCTCCTCTCCATCTTCCTCCACCTGCGCAATGGCCTCTAGCAGTAGTGCTCCCTCAACGGCGGCGACCCCCGAGGCTTCATCAGAGCCATCCTAGGGAGTAACCGGCCCACCGGAGGGGGTTATTGTTCCCGTCTCCACCGTGGTGGAATCCACCGGTGGTGAACAAAAACAAGCGACGCTAGATGCTGTAGAAGAAGATGGCGACTCCCACAAGGGAGTGTGGAGGGGTTCTGACCTCTCCGCCGAAGATCTGCAAGAACTCATCACCGAGGGGTATCTCACTGGGACGGAGGGCTTGGCCTAGCGGCCGACGCTGGCCGGTGAGGTCACTCCTCCCCCCAAGCCGGAGAGAAGGTGTACCTCAAACATCAGTTGGTACATGGCGTAAGCCTTCCAGTCTCCGACTTCTTCTTGGACATCCTTCATTACTTCCGGTACTTCCCCATAATCTCTCTCCCAATAGCATCCTCGTACACAGCAACTTCATAGCTTTGTGCGAAGGATACCTAGGAATTAAGCCTAAGTTAGATCCGTTTATCTATTTCTTTACCATCAAGAGAGAGTCCGTAGAATCCAAGGATGAGTTGTGGATCTGCAGAACTACTAGCTTTAAGATCCGGCATAGCCGACGCTTCCCCGACATTGTGGGCCACGAGTATTGCAAGAGCTAGTTGAAAGAACATTTCATGTTTTCCTATGTTTTGCGTGTTAGATAACAATACTACGAGGACTATTCATGTGCGCTAAGTGTGCAGGAAGTTTTGAGGGGGGCCGGATAATCCGACCTACCTCATCGCTCAAAGGGAGCCAAGGCGCGTCGCTCGGTGTCCGGTCGGAATTTCTCCTGGAAAATCCGAACTGGGTGGTTTTTCTTCCCTAGGCCGGATAATCCGGGTGTCGCATGGGCTGGATAATCCGGCCCCCAGTTTTCGAGCAAAAGGGGCCAAGGCGCGTCGCACGGTATCCGGTCGGATTTTCTCCGGGAAAATTCGAACTGGGGCGGTTTTTCCTCCCCAGGCCAGATAATCCAGCCCTCGCATAGGACCGGATAATCCGGCCCCCAGAAGTTGATCAAGGGCAAGCTCGGCGCGACGCTCTGATAGGGGGCGGATTATCTGCCGGATATTCCGAGTCTGGGGCGGTGTTTCCACCTGGCCGGATAATTTGGCCCTCACTTGGACCGGATAATCCGGCCCCCAAAGTGTGCAACGGCTGGTTTCTGAAGGGGGTATAAATACCCCTTCTTCCCCAATGTTTAGAACACTTGATTCATTCGAAATTGACCAGACATTGTGCAAGAGCTCTCATTCTCGATCTCCCACTTCAACCACCCGAAGGTCTTGATCTTTGGGGGAATTGAAGGAGGAGAAGTTCATCATCATCATCAAGAATCAAGCACTTCAACTCCTCTCCATTCACTTGGAGAAATCCCTGATCTAGTATTCTTGTCAATACCTAGATCTTGTTTATTGTATTTGATAACTTTGTTCTTGTGGCAGCTTGTTGTCATTCCGGGAGCCTCCAAGTTTTTGTGGAGTTGTTGCCCCGCTAGTTGTGTAAAGGCGCTGGTGCCCGCCTCGAAGGGTACCTATAGTGGAAAGGTGGATCAGGCCTTTGGTGGCGAGATCCATCGGAGAACAGGGTGAGGCCTTTTGTGGCGTGGTGGTCTAAGTACCGCCCACCCCTCCAACACAGACATACTTCCCTTAACAAGGAAGGAACTGCGGTTAAACAAATCATGTGTCTCCGCGTGCTTCACTTCGGTTTACCCGTTCCTCTTCCACTCGCTCTTTACTCGCTAGTAGATAGGGTTGCATATAGGGAAATTTCGCCTAATAGTTTATCTAGTGAATTTACCCTTTATGCTAAGCCTAAAATTGAAAAAGAATTAAAAATTGGTGTAGCACCTATTCACCCCCCCTCTAGGTACCCATACGATCCATTTCAATTGGTATCAGAGCCCCGGCTCTTAATTCCGGCTTAACCGCCTAAGAGTAGTATGGGTACCAAGGATGATGGAAATGAGGCTATGCATAAGGTCACAATGGATGATCTCAAGTCGTTGGAAACAACCTTGTTGAAATCCTTTGAGGCCAAGATGGAGGAGATGAATCAAATGATTGCTTGCCTTACATCATCCATAGCCCCATCTCCATCCTCCTCTGAGGCTGCCACACCATGATCCAAGGAAAAGGGTAACACCGGATCCAAGGATGATGATGTGGAAGGTAAAAAACTTAATGGTTCCACCTCCAAGTAGGGAAGTGGTAAGGAGGAATATAGTGAGGTTCGCCACGTATATTCCCCCGACCCACCTATCCCTCATCCTCATATAAACAATAGGGGTGATCCACCCAAGCTCACTGCATCCTCTTTTAATCAATGGCAATTCCTAATGAAATCTCATGTTTGCAGCTCCTCTATTGAATTGTGGAGGATTATTGAAGAGGGTCTTCATATTGGAGATCAAACCAATCTAACGAGAAGAGAAGTTGTGGATAGCCAGTTGAATGCCACCGCTCTCCACATGATACAACTGGGTGTGGGTCCCAAGGACATGCCACACATTGAACATCTCAACACAACTAAAGAGGCTTGGGATGCCCTTACGGATCTCTTTGTTGGAAATGAAAGCATGAGAAGAAACAGGTATGATGCCCCGAGTAATGAAGCTGAGGGATTCTACATGGTGGATGGTGAAAACCATGAGGACATGTATAGAAGACTCAAGGGCATCGCAACAACATTTCGAAAGCATGGGGCCACTCACATTGATGATGCATGGATAAAAAGGAAATATGTGAGTGCCTTAATGCCTTTCGAGCCAACGGACTTGAAGAGCCTGCAAGGTAGACATAACTATCATCAAATGACATCCAATGAAGTCATGCAAGAAATTGCGTCATTCAAAGTGGCAGCAAAGAATGTTGAAGATGCCCGTGCTCGGGCCATTGGAATGCAAAAGGGTGTCAATGTGGCTCTCAAAGCCAATGTTGTTGAGCAAGAGGAAGATGAAGGAGCTTTTGAGGGGGTATCCATGGACTGCCCCGATGAGGTCAAACGTTCTCACGGTGAGTACATGGCATTCTATGCAAAGAACTTTTGGAAGGACCCTGCCAAAGCCAAGTCTGAACTTGAGCGCAAGAACGGGTCAAATGGAAGAAGAGAAAGTGGCCCAAGATTGAGAACTTGCTTCAACTGTGGAGATAGAATGCACTTTGTAGCCAAGTGTCCATATCAAAATAGAGAAGACAATGGTGGCAGGCTCATTCTTAAAGAGAAATATAAAGCACCTAAGAAGAAGCCATTTATTAAGAAGAATAGCCCTTTCAAGAAGCAACCCAAGATTGTCTTAGTAGCTCAAGAGGAATACTCCTCCGCAAGTGAAGATGAAGAGGATGATGATAGTTCCTGCGAGGTGGCTGCTATAGCCACCACATCGACTCCCTCATCTCTCTTCGATTCGCCGAACGAGAACGCCATCAACAACAACGCCACTTGCCTAATGGCAAGAGGGTCCGAGGTATCAACTTCTAGCTCTTCATTTCCTAAGACTAACATAATTTTGGATATGGATGATCATGACAGTCTTAAAATGAAATAAGAAGTTGTTGCCTTGGATACATTTTTTCACTAACCTACAAGGTGAGCACAAACTCCATTTTGATGCTCTTATGAGTTAACTTGCTCAAGCCAAAGATCTTCTTGAAGAAAAGGGCAGAATTGAAAGAGAAGATGCCTTGGAGATAGCTTCTTTGAAGAATGCGTTGGAAGAGGAAGAGGAAGCTCGAGTATATTTGGAAGAAAGACTCAAATCCCTTGAGGAGTCACAAGAAGAAGATGTAGCTCAGCTCATTAAAGAACGTGACCATGCTCTTGCCAAGGTAAAGAAACTAAAGAAAGAAAAGATTGACTTTGGGGCTGTTCATGCTAGACTATTGGAGAAGTTTGATAATCTTGAAAGTGCTCACAAGGCATTGAAGAGTGATCATTCTACTTTAAATGAGTCTCATGACCAGCTCCAAACTCAATTGAAACAGTATGACGTGCCAAGTACCTCCACTTCATCCTCTGGAAAAGAAGACCTTGCAAGAAGTTCTCAACACAAATGTAAAGGGGTTATTGATGAGATATTGGGCAGGCAAAGGACAAACAATAGTAAAGAAGGTCTTGGTTACATACCCAAGACAAAGAGCAAGAAAAACAAGAAGAAGAAGAAGAAGAAGAAGAAGAGCAAGACTGCTCAACCAAAGACTAGCAACATTACCAATGACAAGACTAATTATGATGGTTTTGCAGGGATCAACAATCCTAACTTTGAACTATATTGTGATTATTATGGTGATGTTTATGCTAGTTATGTAGGCCCGTATGATTGTTACATTCCTTGGTTTATTTGCGTTCCCAAGACCCTTGTTACTAACATGAGAGTACCCATTTAAAAATGGGTACCTAAAACCAAGAAGTAATTTTCTTGCAGGGTTATGCTTCTGGTGGTTCTAAATGGGTAATCGATAGCGGTTGCATGAGTCATATGACCGGAAGCAAGGAGATCATCACGGAGATCATCACGGAGATGCGGCCAAACCTTGATCACATAACCGTCTCCTATGGTGACAAGTCAAAATCTGAGGTATTGGGTCTCGGCAAAGTTGTGGTGGCTCACGATATTTCTCTCGTGGACGTCACGCTTGTTGAGACCCTCGGGTACAACTTACTTTCAGTTCGCGTCCTTGGTAAGATGGGCTTTGCAGTTTATATTGATGCTGATTTGGTGGTACTCTTGTGGAGCAAGTCTCTAAAAGTCGCTTTTGTGGGATATGTCGAAAACGACCTGTATGTGGTGGACTTTTCAGGGAAAACCACTACAGGCCCCATGTGTCTTTTCGGAAAGGCTGACGCGGGTTGGCTATGGCATCGCCGACTAGCCCACGTCAATATGAGAACTTTGCAAAGTCTCCACAAGGGTGGCCACATTCTTGGACTAAAAGAAAATGTCTCCTTTGCCAAAGATCGTGTTTGCAGGGCGTGTGTTGAAGGGAAAATGCATGACTCACCTCATCGAAGGAAAACCATTATCTCTTCAAAAAGGATTTTGGAGCTCCTTCATGTGGACCTCTTCGGACCTCCATCTCATGCAAGCCTCGGTGGGAAGAAGTATTGTCTAGTGATTGTTGATGATTACTCAAGGTACACTTGGGTTGATTTCTTCAAGTTGAAGAGTGAAACTCAACAAACTGTCATCGACTTCGCCAACGAGGTTCAACGTCAACACAACGTCCCCATTCTGGCTATAAGGAGTGATAACGGCTCTGAGTTCAAGAACTACACCTTAAATGAGTTCCTAAGTGAAGAGGGGATAAGGCATCAATATTCCACTGCGTACACCCCTCAACAAAATGGTGCAGCCGAGAGGAAGAATCGAACTCTAATGGATATGGCAAGATCAATGTTAGCCGAATTTAAATCTCCATATAACTTCTGGGCTAAAGCAATCTCTACTGCTTGTCATTCATCCAACCATTTATACCTCCATAAGATCTTGGACAAGACTCCGTATGAAATACTTACCGGTAACAAGCTAAACATCTCATACTTTCGGGTATTCGGGTGTAAGTGTTTCTTTCTTATTAAAGGAGTTCGTTTATCTAAGTTTGAATCTAAGGCCTTCGAAGGTATTTTTGTTGTTTATGGTGCCGAATCCCACACTTATAGAGTCTACAATAAGCTCTCCAGAACTATTGTAGAATCTTGTAGTGTGGTGTTCGAGGAAAATAACGGTTCCCGTGAGGAGCAAGTTGGTGTTTGTGATGCAGATGTTGAAATACCCCAAGATTCCATAAGAAGAATGGGTGTGGGATTTTTCTGCCCCATTGAGGAACCCTTGTGGCGGACCAGGAAGGACAATGCTCTACTCATACAGAGCCCTCATCTACACATACTCATCATGTTCCAACCACGGGGGCAACTTCTACACCATCTCCATCAACTGCTGAAGGTCAAGATGTTCTAGAAAGCTCCAGGCCGGATTTTCTGGTTGACACCGGATTATCCGGCCACCCCGCTCCAGCTGACCATGCTGCTCCTGGTGGTGAAGATATCAACACAAGCTCCAGGCCGGATTTTCCGGCTAGCGCCGGATTATCTGGCCCTCGCCAGTTCAAGCAAGCCCCAGGAATCCTAATGAAGCTGATACAAGTACTCCTAGGCTGGATTATCCGGCCTCTCCATCGGCCGGATTATCCGGCCCTGACTCTCCAGTTCTGCAGCCTCCTGTTACGGCTACGGACTCACCTCAAGGGCACACGTCTCCACCACCTGCTTCTGATGTTCTAGTTACTGGTCAAGGTCGAGAAAATGCTTCCAATGAAGACTCAAGTGATGAATCTCCTCCTCCAAGAGACAACAAACTTATTGAACTTCATCGCAAGGCTCGGGCTGATCGAAACCTTGAGTTGAGGGGTCACACTCTCGACAAGGTTGTCGGTGATCTTCGACGAAGGGTTTCTACAAGAAGAGAATTGGCCAATTTTGGTGAGCATCAAGCTCATATATCCATGGTGGAACCTAAGAAGGTCTTTGAAGCTCTTGAAGACCCAGACTGGGTTGTTGCTATGCATGAAGAATTGAACAATTTCGAGCGCAACAAAGTCTGGAAACTCGTGGAGAAACCCAAAGAGTGCCGCAATGTTATCGGCACCAAGTGGATTTTCAAGAACAAGCAAGATGAGAATGGCATTGTTGTGAGGAACAGGGCAAGACTTGTGGCACAAGGTTACTCCCAAGTTGAGGGCATCGACTTCGGCGAGACCTATGCTCCAGTGGCTCGCCTTGAGTCCATCTGTATCCTTCTTGCTTATGCTGCACATAACAATTTTAAGTTGCAGCAAATGGACGTCAAGAGTGCCTTCCTTAACGGTCCTCTACATGAGTTGGTATACGTAAAGAAACCCCCGTGGTTTGAGGATCCTAACTTTCCGAACCATGTCTATAAACTCGATAAGGCACTCTATGGCCTTAAACAAGCCCCACGTGCGTGGTATGAGCACCTTAAAGAGCTTTTGTTAGATCGTGGCTTCGAAGTTGGGCAAATCAATCCCACTCTTTTTACTAAGAAGGTTAAGGGGGAGCTCTTTGTATGCCAACTATATGTAGATGATATCATTTTTGGTTCTACTAATAAAGCTTTTAATGATGAATTTTCAAAGCTTATGACTGACGGGTTTGAGATGTCTATGATGGGGCAATTACGGTTCTTTCTTGGATTAGAGATCAAGCAACTTAGAGAAGGAACCTTTATTAATCAAGCAAAGTACATCCAAGACATCCTCAAGCGATTCAAGATGACGGATCTAAATGGTGTCGCCACTCCGATGCAAACAAAATGTCATCTTGAACTTAACCCTCATGGTAAAGATGTGGACCAAAAGGTATACCGGTCCATGATTGGCTCTCTTCTTTACCTCTGCGCATCTAGACCCGATATTGTGTTGAGTGTGGGAGTGTGTGCAAGGTATCAAGAAGCTCCTAAAGAAAGCCACTTAGTGGCGGTCAAGAGGATCTTTCGATATTTGGTTCATTCCCCTAACTTTGGT
This sequence comes from Avena eriantha, assembly GCA_910589775.1. Taxonomy (NCBI): domain Eukaryota; kingdom Viridiplantae; phylum Streptophyta; class Magnoliopsida; order Poales; family Poaceae; genus Avena; species Avena eriantha. The sequence goes on along the minus strand of OU342743.1, from coordinate 430,182,799 downwards.
CTCTGGTATCCCAAGGGCTCCAATTTCTCTTTATGTGGCTATACTGACTCAGATTGGGCTGGTGATAAGGATGATCAGAAATCCACTTCTGGAGCTTGTCAATTCTTGGGAAGATCTCTTGTATGTTGGTCCTCTAAAAAGCAGAATTGTATATCTCTCTCCACAGCCGAAGCTGAATATGTTGATGCTGCCAGCGCTTCTACTCAATTATTGTGGATGAGGCAAACTTTAAAGGAATACGGTGTCAATTGTGACAAAGTGCCTCTTTTATGTGATAATGAAAGTGCAATCAAAATTGCGTACAATCCTGTTCAGCACACAAGGACGAAGCATATTGAGATTTGGAATCATTTTATTCGAGACCATGTTGCTCGCGGCGATATTGATCTATCCTTTGTGAGCACGAAGAACCAACTTGCGGATATTTTTACAAAGCCACTTGATGAAGCAAGATTCTACTACTTGAGGAATGAGCTAAATATCATTGATTCCAGGAGCTTGTCTTGATTACCCATGCACTCACTCGTACATATCAGTCCTTCTTTGGTCTAGGAGTGGGCATGGATATAGGGGGAGTGTGGTCCTAACTCATTGGGCTAACCCTCCTCCCATAATGCCAATAGCAAGATAAATCATTTCTCTTAATATCATGTTGTGATATGTGAGCTTATTGATGAGTATTGGTCGTGAACCCAAGATATATCTTCGCGGTATCACACCATACACTCCAACAAGGTGGCTTCAGCCACCGCCCTCTCCCTTGAGGATAATTGGATCTTTTTGGCTGTTGTTTGCTCTCTCATGTTCTTATGGGAATCACACTCAATCTTGGCTTTTATTTGATTTGGATTTTGCAATTTTGAGTGTCTAGTAACATCTCAGTTTGGCTCTCTTAATCCCAAGCCTTTCCCTACCCCTAAGCCATCTATTCTTGCACACAAGTGCCTTCTACACCTGGTGGGGGTGTTGTTTGGGGACGCGCGGGCCTGGTTGTGTGTATAAAAGAATCCCAGATTTTAGGCCGGATAATTCGGCCCAAGTGTAGGCCAGATAATCCAGCCCTGGCAGATTTCATCTTAAAGGGCAGGGCTCGGGGGGAAGGGCTCATAACGAGCAACACTTCTCCCCCAGCCCTCTCCTCCTCCTCAGCCGCCGCCTACCGCCCCTCACCCTCCCCGGAGCCTCTCCGGCCACCGGATTTTCCGGGCCTCCCCGGATCTTCTTCTCCACGCCTCCGGGTACCTTCTCCTTCGCGTTCTTCCTCCAATGAGTGAGGGTAACTCCCTCTCTCCCCATCTTTGGCTAGATGTGTAACTTGTTGGGTGGAACGTTGTCTAGAAGGTTGTGTTTTCGCATAGAAATCGTAGTCTTACAATTTCTAGGCCCGATCTAATTTTTTGCATTCAATCTAGGTGAAATCGAAAATTTCTGCCAGGGCCGGATTATCCGCCCCTGGCCAGGCCGGATAATCCGGCCTGACAGATTCGATTCTGGTTCAGTTTCACTATGGAGTATGCATTGAGTAGTTTTGTCCTATGAACTTTTTGACTACTTTTTCCATGCTCTCTCCCGGACTTGTGTGTATGCTTATCCCCTTGCTATTGCCCTTATTCTCCTCACAGGTGGTTCCGGTGTTCCCAAGACCTACAAGCGCCGTCCTCGCGCCAAATACTTTCGGGATGACGGACAGGGTAACTTAGTGGACGAAGTTGAGTTGAGGAGAAGGAAGAACGAAGAGAAGCGCATGGCTGAACAAGCAAAGAGGACTAGGAAGGGGGTGTCCAAGAGGAAGGGCAAGGAGCCCAAGATCAACTACAGGGCTTTGGATGCGGTCTCCTATTCCGCCATCCGTCACCGTGACTTGTTTGCTGAGCTGCCTCGTGATGATGAGCTGGGGGATACTCGTTTTTGGTGTGCAGAGCAGAAGGGGATCTATGAAGATATTTATGCCAGGCTAAACATTAGGCCTATGCACCCACTGGTACTTGCTGATGCTTTGGAGAAGGCACATCTTGTGGATGCGATGTTTGTGGCTGAGAGGATGGGGCTGCACCATCTCATGTCTCTCTAGTGCTCCTTTGACTCTGAGGTGGTGAAGCAGTTCTTCTCCACTTTGGTGATTTGTGGGGATGAGCTTCGCACTATGAAGTGGATGACTCATGACAGGCCTATGACTGCTGATTTTCACGTGTTTGCTGATGTTCTGGGGTACTCCTTCTGCAGCAGGGATAGAGCCAGTGGCCACCGCATCATCACTCAGCTGAAGCCCAACAAGGATGCAGTTCTCTCCCCTTGCACTGTGGACAATGGCATTGTGGGTACTGTGGCTGGCCTTGCTCCCATCTATGCTGCATTAGTGGGTCTCTTCCGTGACTCCATTACACCGAGTGGGGGCAACAATGATAGCATCCGTGGTCACCTTGTTCAGCTACTTCAATTTTCTCATGAGGTTGCCTCCTGCGAGGACGAGTCAGTGCAGTACAGGCTGGATGTCATGGACTTCATTTACCATGAGCTGTGTGATGCTATGTTCAACCATTTGTCCATTCCCTATGCACCCTACATTATGATGCTCATTCGTCACCTGCTGCCTTCTGAGGAATTCCACATTGACTCGGTGCACAAGGCCAAGAAGATCTACACGAAGGTTTGGAAGACCTCTCACCCCTCCTCTGCTCCTGAGGGTCTCATGAGGGATGCTCGCAGGCCCCCTGTGCCTCCCATGGCCCGTGAGATCAAGCAGCTGAACTGGTTCTAGCGTAACATTCTCTGCATGGGCGTGGACATGCGCAAGGGTGCTCCTCCGGCTCCTACACCTCCCAGCAGCTCATTCTCCCAGCAGCTCATTCTCCACCACGTGTCCGGCGCTTCGGGTGCTCCTCCGGCTCCTACACCTCCCAGCAGCTCATTCTCCCAGCAGCTCATTCTCCACCACGTGTCCGGCGCTTCGGGTGCTCCTCCGGCTCCTACACCTCCCACTCCGTATTCTCGGTGGAACTCTTCCTCCGAGTTGAACTATGGTGAGCTGGAGCGTCACTTGTTCCCCTCTGCGCCTGCTGCTGATGATGAAGATGAGGATGGTGACACTGAGGAGCTTGAAGATGAGGATGAGGAAGAGAATGAAGAAGAGGACGAGGGCGAGGACCACGATTGATCCCATGGGGCGCTAGCATCACTCTTCTCCCTTTTTGGTGTCTCGATGCCAAAGAGGGAGAAGTAGTTCTATTACGTTGTCCGTGGATTTACATGGGTTAGGCATAAGCACTTGCACTTTCCTATTCGTTTTTTTCTTGCTTATGCCCATTTAGCATTGAACTTTAAATTCGTGATTTGTGGTTGGTTGAGACTTTATGTGGTTGTCTGGATTATGCCTATGGATTTCGTATCATGGATTATGCTTATGGATCAATCTATTCATATCCTATTGCTGGAGGCTTATCACGGAAGGCGCACTCATAATGGTTATCCGGTAATAATTGTGACTTATGTCAAGGATGCCTACTCTCTACTTCAGTTGTATGTTTTTATTGCTCATATGTCTATGGAATAGATTCACCTATTTGTGTGCATTTGTATTCCAATGCAAAACTCTATTATGCACACATTGAGGGGGAGTCTCTTTCATAGTTATCACTGTTTGTCTTGTGTCTTTCTCCTGCAAATCCTGGTATTGCCATCTAACACAAAAAGGAGGATATTGAAAGAACATTTCATGTTTTCCTATGTTTTGCGTGTTAGATAACAATACTATGGAGACTATTCATGTGCGCTAAGTGTGCAGGAAGTTTTGAGGGGGGGCGGATAATCCGCCCCACCAAGGGCCGGATAATCCGGCCTACCTCATCGCTCAAAGGGAGCCAAGGCGCGTCGCTCGGTGTCCGGTCGGATTTTCTCCCGGAAAATCCGAACTGGGGCGGTTTTTCTTCCCAAGGCCGGATAATCCGGGTGTCGCATGGGCCGGATAATCCGGCCCCCATTTTTCGAGCAAAAGGGGCCAAGGCGCGTCGCACGGTATCTGGTCAGATTTTCTCCGGGAAAATCCGAACTGGGGTGGTTTTTCCTCCCCAGGCCGGATAATCCAGCCCTCGCATAGGACCAGATAATCCGCCCCCCAGAAGTTGATCAAGGGCAAGCTCGGTGCGACGCTCTGATAGGGGGCGGATTATCTGCCGGATATTCCGAGTCTGGGGCGGTGTTTTCCCCTGGCTGGATAATCCAGCCCTCACTTGGGTCGGATAATCCGGCCCCCAAAGTGTGCAACGGCTGGTTTCTGAAGGGGGTATAAATACCCCTTCTTTCCCAACATTCAGAACACTTGATTCATTCGAAATTGACCGGACATTGTGCAAGAGCTCTCATTCTCGATCTCGCACTTCAACCACCCGAAGGTCTTGATCTTTGGTGGAATTGAAGGAGGATAAGTTCATCATTATCATCAAGAATCAAGCGCTTCAACTCCTCTCCATTCACTTGGAGAAATCCCTGATCTAGTATGCTTGTCAATACCTAGATCTTGTTTATTGTATTTGATAACTTTGTTCTTGTGGCAGCTTGTTGTCATTTTGGGAGCCTCCAAGTAGTTGTGGAGTTGTTGCCCCGCTAGTTGTGTAAAGGCGCCGGTGCCCGCCTCGAAGGGTACCTATAGTGGAAAGGTGGATCAGGCCTTTGGTGGCGAGATCCATCGGAGAACAGGGTGAGGCCTTTTGTGACGTGGTGGTCTTAGTACCGCCCACCCCTCCAACACAGACGTACTTCCCTTAACAAGGAAGGAACTACGGTCAAACAAATCCTGTGTCTCCGCGTGCTTCACTTCGGTTTACCCGTTCCTCTTCCACTCGCTCTTTACTCGCTAGTAGATAGGGTTGCATATAGGGAAATTCCACCTGATAGTTTATCTAGTGAATTTACCCTTTGTGCTAAGCCTAAAATTGAAAAATAATTAAAAATTGGTGTAGCACCTATTCACCCCCCCCCCCTCTAGGTGCCCATACGATCCATTTCACTAGTAGCGCACATACTTTTATGGCCCAAACACTCCTCTGCCCGGCCGCTAAGACACATACCCTGACTTTGTCGATGGGGCTGCCGCTGAAGCTCCCACCTGGAGGTCCCATGCCTCCCTCCCATCCAAAGAAGAAGCCAACCACGCCATAAGGCGGATCGAGTGGCTAGTAGACGGAGGTCTGATCGGCGTGCACCTAGTCATGTTCTGGTTCACTAGGCGGATCCAACCTCTGCAGCACCGGACCGAGTTGATGTGCATGTACTCCAAGAGCCGGAAGGATCCTATGCGTATTTCACAAGACAACTTCTACAGTGACTCCATCAAGCTCCGGCTAAAGGACATTGTCAAGGTGAAGGACATGAAGCGTGGCTTTAAAATCATCTTCGACATGTTCGAATGCGGCAAGTGCCCAGAGGTAGATTATGTTTCCTTTGTTGCTCGTTATATATACTCTAAGGCTTTTCCGTCTTGAAGTCATCAAACTAACATTCCTTTGTCCTACAGCTAGCGACCTTGGCGGTGGATCAAATGGCCTCCTAGGTCTATGATCCAAAGCTGAAGGATATCCAGGTGGTGTCCGACGATGATGCCTCCAAGGATCATCCAGCTCCAGTAATGCGAAAGAGGAAGAGCTCCACCTCTGACGCTGCTGCCGAGGGCTGGAAGAAGAAGAAAACAGAGAGTGGAGTCTCCAAAAAATCCACTACCACCTTAGAGGCGGAGAAGAAGAAGTCCGCCAGCATCCCCTTAGCTAGGTCGTCTCCTATATTGTAAGTATATTCATTCTCCGGCTTTAATTTTTATTGCACCTATTCAGTTCCTGTACTTACACTATGTACATTTCAGGAAGAAGTCCGGTGTTGACTTGAAGCAGACCTCCAAAGATGTTGGGGGTTCCGAAAATATTGGCAACATATTTTCCAAGTCGTCTCTCGCTACTACTCCCCTGACCTCTACCGCCAAGCCTATAACAAACCCCACTAGGCCTTCATCCCCCGTCATTCCAAAGGTCTCCGTTTTGGAGACAAATGTCAATCTGTCAACGGATGCCTCAGGTCCTGTCGGCATGCATATTGATCCTAGTGGCCAGGCCATGCAAGAAAGTACTTCCTTAAAAATGGATGAAGCTCCGGGTAAGGATGCCATTGAGAAAGGGAAACAGGCAGTGGAGGGAGTAGAGGCGGAGGCGGTCATAGCAACAGGCGAGGCGGGAGCCTCTGAGCCAACAACTACCATCATAACGCAGTAGGCAGCCAGGGCTTCATCCATGCCTTCGGCTTCGACAACTCCTTTGCCTTTAACTCCTCCGACTCTGTGCCTGGACGATCTCATCAAACAGGTATATTCTATATACAACAATGCCCGGACCTTCCATAATGCATAGGCTCATTTGGCCAACAATCTGAAGGTTATAGCCATTGTAAGTTTCTGAACTTTTACTTCTTTTACTTTGTACTATATACCAGTATAGCCCCCCCCCCCCGCTCTTAGGCGGAAAATTATTGGTTTTTGGCCTGAGTGCTCCAAAGAACTAAGTGTAGAACTTGTTATTGTAGCCCCTAAGTTTCTAGTTTAGAATGAATAATTCGGACTAGATACTCTAAGAGAGAACACTTGTCAAATTAAAATCTGATACTATAGCCCATGAGCGTTTAGTTGAAACTGAATAGTTCCAACTAGATGCTCTAGAGAAACTAAGCACTCTATCTTTTTTGCAGAATGATAATACCCGGAGAAAAAATGCCAATGAGAAGTATGACAAGCTTCAGAAGGATCTGGATCTTGAAAAGGGTAAAACAACCTTCCTGAAAGAACAGATCAAAAATAATAAGCATATGTTTTCTTCTAACAGCTCCTTTCATTTCTCATGGACCCATTTTTCCCGACATCTCATAATATTTTCCCTGTTCTATCTTGCAGAGGCCATTGCCAAAGCCAGGAGCATCGTCAAGCAATCCAAGCATATCCAGGAGCTCGATGCTGAAAACAAAATTTTGAAGAAAGACCTGGCTGATGTTGTCAAGGGACATGAACAGATGGTGAAGGTGATGCAATAATCCTCTGACGCCGATATGCAGCGCCTGAAGAATGAAATTACACAACTCAAGGACCAGAATCAAGCTGCCAAAGAGCAGAATGATAGGAACCTTGAGATGTACAAGAAGCTTCAGAAGGAGCATGCCATCTTGGCGGAGACCTACAAACAAGTTGAGATGAGCATCGTCGGTAACTTTCCTCTGACTTTGTCAATTCTGCAAGATGGACACTTGTATTGTTATACTTATGACCCTTGTTTCTGATGAAAACACAGCCCCCATTGGTTTAACCAACATGGGCGAAGGTGCTCCGGATCCAAAGGAATGCATGGTTCTTTCCGGCAACTTCATCACCACTGTCATCACTCGAGCAAAGGAGATATCCCCACCCCTGGACATCACCATCAAGGCGGCAGAGTCTACGGCCAAGTATTCAGAAATCATGTGTCGAGTTGTCGGGAGAATCAAGGACTAGAAAGCTTCTTGCGTCTAGGCTGGTGCAAGGGTGGCCTTGTCCTTGGTCAAAGCGCACTATGACAACGCCAACCTAGACTTGGTAACCTCCGACATGCCGAAGTATAACGAGGAGGGAAATGAGATCAATGGTGATGCTATATGAAACTCCCTCGCTGGCTACGACACCAAGGTTACCAAGTTGACTCAGGCGGATGTCTTCTTGCCTGCCGAGGAGATGGATGACAACCTGGTGTCTTCACAATCTAGCTCGGGGCCCTCCGAGTTTGATGAGCTCTCCAGGCCTGGCTCTCCTGCCGTTGATGATGTAGTGTCCAAGTCCCCTATAGCAGAGCCATAAAAACATTGATGTATTAAATGTGTCTATGCAATTTGTATGCGTATAAACTTATGTGTTTGTAAGGCAGAAAACTTGGCTACAAGCCTCCTACAACTTAACTAGATCTAGCATGTATATATTTTTTAAGCAAGTGCTGGCTTATCCATTATTCTGGTTCGTATACTTGAACATTCGTGAGACGGAAGACCCTCAACATAAAACTATGCCCTTAGGTGATGATGCTTAATAGCAACATCAAGAACCTAAGAGCAAAATCGCCGGCTTTGAGTTCCAAAAAGACACTAATCCAGAATCCACATAAAAACATCAGAAAACATGTAGACCAGAAAACTTAAGCTAACGCCCGTAGGCGGAATTTTCACGAGTGCAAATGCAAACTTGCGCATAAAGGGTTTATATGATCCAAATATGAATAACTAAAGGAGGTAAAAGACTCAGAGAATATAAGTGAACCAAATGCTTTATTCCATAGATCATATAAAGATACTTATTACATAATATAAAATATGCTAAGTGTAGAAGGGATGTAGTTGTGCTATGTTCTATGGTCGATATGTCTCCAGCTGTAACGCCCCAGTTTTAGTTAATCTTAATTAGGGCTTTGATAGTGCATTCATGAGCATCATCCCTTAAAATGCATGCAAAGAAAAAGAAATATGCAAAACCCTAAAACCCTAGCTATTTCTCCTTCCTCTTAAAAACAATTCAAAATGGGTTTGAATGTTTTGAAAACCACCAAAATAGTTGAGCCCAAATTGATTAAAGGGCTTTGCAATATTTTCTATAGTTTAATAAATTCTCTGGTATTTTTGAAATTGTACAAAACAGATCTATTTTGAAAATACAAAACAGAGAAAGAAAAACTAATTTCGAAAAGGTTTTCAAAAATAAAAACAGAGTTTCAGCTGCAGCCCAGGCTGACCTAGTTTTTTCTTCCCTTCTCTCCTTGCCGCCCACGTGCAGTTTCTGTGGCCCATACCGGCCCAAGCCAGCCCAGCTGCAGCCCGCGTATCGCTTCGACCTTCTGTCTCCCTCGTCGTCTTCAACGTCAACGGAGAGCAGCTCCGTGTCGTGCCGCCTGCCGTCCGCCGCAGCAGTGCGCCAAGATTCGGGCCCCGCCACCGTCCTGAGGAGGATAAGACCCTAGAGAGCACGTCTCCCTCTCCCTCATCATTTCCCACTTGCTCCAGCTCACTCTCTCCCTCTCGTTCCTCTCTGTCTGAAACCCTAGCCACGGGGCACCGCCAGTTGCCGCCGACTCCGGCCGTCCCAGACCCAGCTGAGGGTGCCTTCAGAATCCTCTCCTCGCCTTAGTCCCTCTAAGCCAGGTGAATCGTGCCAGGGTGCTACGAATCGAGCGTTTCGTCGAGTTCTTCTCCGCCGCCGACCGACGGTCATCATCGTTGATTCGCCGCCATGGGAGCTCCCTTCTACACAGCGACCACAACTTCATGTTCCTGGTAAGCAGGCGAACCTCGACGTACCTTCTGGCCTCTCCCTCTAGCTCTCTAGCTCTCCCTCGACGTGCTCCACCGCCCGCTGCCGCGCAGGCTTGTCGCCGGCTTCCTCCGGTGACCATACTAAAGCGGCGCCGCCCCTAAGTTTCTCAGCATGTGCCCCCGCATCGAATGTCCCTAGCCAAGCACCCCCCAACCCCCCTCCCCCCCCCCCCCCCCGCGTGCTATACCGCTGAGACCAAGCTCAACTTCAGAGGAGCTCCATCGTGATGACATCACAGTGACGTCACGACGAGGTTAGCGCGCGGGTCAGCTGGTCAGTCCGGTCATGGGCCTCTCCTTGCTGAGGTGGCCCGGGGCCCTCCTGTCAGCCTCTTTGGCTAGGGTAGCCCGTGTACAAAGGTTATCCTGTTTTGTTTTAATATTTTTCAAAAATGGGTTAAATCTTATAAGTTCAATATCTTATTATTTATAAGTCATAAAAATGTGTATAATATATCAAAATGTTAAGAAAAATGAGATCTATATGTTTAAACTATGATCATGCATTGTTAAGCAACTTAAATGACACGTTTAATTAGAGAACTAAATTAACCCCTCACAGGTGTTCCGGGGTTCCCCTGTCCTAGGGTTTGTACCCTTCGGATCCTGCTTAAAATGATCAAGCATGCCCTAGGGTTTCATTTAAGATCTATTTAACTTGTCATATCATCATCCTTGCTTGAGCATTGCATCGATGCCATGTGTTGATTGTTGTTCTCCCTTTCTTTCTGGTGTTTGCTTCTTTCCGGTAGAATACGATATCGAGATCGAGATCGAAGACCGAGATCAAAACCATCGAAGCTTGAAGAACAATACTTGACCAACTATAATCAAGTCAAGTACAATGCTTCCGAAGATCTTCTTATTGGTTATCAAGAAAAAGGCAAGCATAGCCCCGCCATTATACAATCCTATGGTTTCGAAAGTATTTCATTCTCTCCATGATGCATACGATTCTACCGTGGTCTTTTATTGATAGATAGAGTATCCTATATGTTGCATTACTCCCTTTGAGCTTATATTACCTGAAACACTGCTCCTAGCATAACTAGGTCTACTACTAGAGCTTTTATATGTGTCTTGCTTAGCCATGCGTAGCTGTCAGTTCTGGTTCATCCAGATGATGTACCAAATGCAGGGAATCTAGTATGACAGGAGAACGAGGTATACTGATGTGGTAAGATCAGTGGTAAAGGTCAAACATGCTAAGGATTGTATGGGAGGCCATGGTGGGATGTGGTTTTTGTAGTCCCATGCTCGCCACTACTAGGACCTGAGTTCTTGCCTTTGGAACCGAAACAAGCGTACAGCCACACGGGGCCTGGAAAACCTCACGAGCAACTAACTTGCCTAGTAGATTCCATGTGTCACATACGCATTCTGGATCTTCTCGAAGGCGATGAAGGAGTTGCATTCATACAGGTAGGTAAGCATGGACGAGGTTGGGGAGGCGGTTCCTCTGGGTAAACTAACCTCGCCTCACATCTCTAGGGACCGACTTCGGGATTTGACCAGTTACAGCGGAACCATCCTTAGGGCATGACTCATGGTCTCGCCGAAAGTAAGGTAAAGGTTGTGTCTAACCACCCTCTGCTGGCCTTCCAAGGAAGAGGGCTAATGATCTGGCATTAAGAGTCAGTTGGTACGTGTAGGTAAAGTTGTACACCCCTGCATGGTTAAATCTTTTCGAAAATACGTGTTCACGGTTATGAACGCTTGGTGAATGAATTCTAAGAACATAGAGAACTTTAAGCTAATCGTAAAACTTGAAGGTTCAACATGTGCTTAAGGATGCTTCCTCATGGGTACGAGGGGGTGATCCTAGTTGTGAGATGAGGATTACTTTGGTGTATATCAAGATGATGATCAATTCGTTGGAGCTGTCGCTCTCTTATCCCCTTTCAAAATATTCTAATTAGACGAGCTTCTTCTCCCTCTTGTTTTATAAACAAAGATGACTTTATGAAAAATAACCCCACCAGCCATAAGTTTTGTGGAGTACACCATGTACTCACACTTGCTTTGTTGATACTTTTGTAGCATAATAAGTGTTCCACTGAAGACAAGTTTGGTACTACATCGACATCGACGAGTAGCTTGGGGTTCCTAGCTGGTAGCCTGGAATCTATGGGCTGGGACGTCATCGTTATGCTTCAGGCCTCTTAGGCCATTTGTTAAGTTTGCTATACTTAATAGCATAATTTGCCTTCCGTTGTTTGATGTTTGTGGTCAGTGACCTCTGCTTGTAATAATTTGGTTCTTCGCTCAGTTATGAGCTTGCTGTAATAACTTTTGTATCGCGGGTTACTGTTGTGTGACCGATTTCTCACTGGATATCCTCGAGGTCTAGGTTAAGCTTATGTCAAGCTAAGGTTTGGATTTGTTTAACCCTGATCCCGGGGGTGTTATAGTTTTTGGTATCAAAGCAGTACCGACCGTAGGAAAACCTTGCTACTGGTCGACGTTGAGTCTAGTGCTTGTGAAAACTATTTCAAAGCTAAAAAAGTATTTGCGAAAACTCTACTATGCTTCTTTTTCTCCTTATCCAGTTTCGCTCTAACTCTGGGTCATCTTATCTTATGTTGATTTTGAAAAGTTTTGATATCTCTTCTAGTCTTTCAAAACTTAGGTGCCTCTTGGGCATGACGTTTCTCAGCCAGTTGACCTAGTGTTGAGTTCTCTGGAGTTGTGTGTGTGTTGTGAATTCCTTGTTTCCCCTTGCTCTGCTTCAATCGAGAGGTTTTATTCTATCATGATCTCCCTATCTGATGGGCCCACAATATTATATTGTAGAATCCATAGTGTTCTGTTCTAGGTCTTGAGGTTTCCTTTCGCCTCGTGTGCCTCCTTTTTATTTGTTGGGTACTTCAGGGGTCCTTTATTCTTTTTAAGCTACCTTGGGATTGCTACCTTGCGGTGTACGTTGTGTCACTCAAGTAGTAGTTACTTGTTTCTTGGGTTTTAACCCTTGGACTTGAACCGAAGATCCCGGATTGTGCTGGATTCTAGTGTTATGAATCTTGTACATGAAGCTGATCTGTAAACCAAGGTCCATTCTATTGACCCATGTTGCTAATGTTAAAAAATTACCTCAAGATGGGTGGTACTACAATTCTAGCCTTCAAGCTTGTGGTCTTTGTCACAATTGAATTGTGACAATTCAAGACTTCCCCTACCACTAGCCAGAGCAGATGTTCTTTAATGGAACCAAATAGATCACGACAAGAGTACTCCTCGCGAGTCCCGCATCTAAACTCGAGACTCTGCCACACCCTCCCTTCTATGCATTGGTTTTCAGAAGATTGATAATCTATGCATCCACATCTCGGGATTCCCTCCTGAGCATGTTCTTCTCCCCTTGTTGTTTCCGACCTTTGTCTACTAGTTGGTAGCCAAGTAGTAAATGTGCATCGGTGGTCTTCTGATGCAAGATACTCTTGTGGTCCGTCATGATAAACCATTTTGGAATGTCAGGAGAAACAAACTCCAGTACCTCATCATATCTAGGACTAGGTCAAAGTGTTGTAGTCCGCAGATTAAGAGGCATGATTAGCTTATATTTGTTCTACCTTAGAGAGTCGCACCCTTGTATATTAAGATGTCATGTTAAGTTTCATAACCCCCTTAATGAAGCGATGCCCTTACATATTTTACCACCTTTCCTCCGAGCCCTTGTGCTCATGAATGATGTGTGTGCGTAATAATGTGGTCATCTGAGATTCTTAGTAATTATTATTGCTTCGAACTCCAAGGATATTTGTGTTGTTCTTAGCGTGATGGTTAACATATCACTAAGCAAAGGATGGTTGTGCTACCAAGTCCACTATTCTGGTACACTCTTCTCGGTCAAAGAGTTAGGCTTGTGCCAAAACTCCGAGACTATGTCTACTTGCCTTACCAAGCAAGTTTCCTCTCGAACTAAGTGACATATCGGTGGTTCGTGATATTGAAGATGTCTTTCTATAAGTATTGCCATGTTGCTACATGACCGTGTTGTCAAGTTCTTGAGCAAGTAAGTTCTCTGAACTGCTTCGTTCTCTAAGGGTTCGTACTGCATACCCCTGAATTAGTTGGTTGAGTTTAAACAACAACTTGGAGAGTTGTAAGACAAAAGTTCTATCCAACTTAGTTTATCTTAAAGGGATGTCTAGTTTTGTTTGTGCTGAAAAAAGATAGTATTTCCTTCGTGGATATGTTATCTTTTCCCCGCCTTTGATTTGATTTGGGTTATCGTCAAATCAAACTCAGTTCCAAGGACTATCTTGACGATGTTTCTATTCGTGATGTTTCACTTGAGTACATCTTCTTGTCCTATGGTCTAACCAATATTGTTGTCTTGTTCATACAACCTACGAGTCCATCTTCTTGGAATATCTCGATAAGTTTGTTGTTGAGCCCATCGACAATATCCTTATCCTCTCCATACTAGAACAAACTCATATGAAACATTTGGCATTACTGTTGGAGAACTCTCGAGAACCTCCTTCGTGTTATCTCGAAGTATGTGTTCTAGATGTTAGAAGTGACCTTCTCTGATTCACGTGCAAATGTTGAAAGATGTCGTCGTGTATTCGAGTAGAGTTATCCTTGTTTCCTTTATGAACACAGGTGTATTACGTTGCAAGTACTCGATGTATGAGCAGTTGTCTTTTAACAAGTTGTTAATACATGAGTCTAGCAATCTAGCTCAGTCTATTGGAGCTTGACACTATAGTCCATATCTTGAGAATCTAGTTACTTTACCTTTACGATAAATGTTCCACACTTTCTATTCGAACATGCTGAGTCTGAAGTATCAGCTCACCTAACCAAATCTGCCATCTCAAGCAGATATGATGGTTTGTGTTCTTCAAGGTTTTGACATAGGTATCTTTGTAAATCTGGCAAGATTGATGTAATGGTTGACACAACTAGTCGGAAAGCCTATTGTCAAATTCTCGTGAATCAGCAAATAGCAACCACTCTTCTAGAGGCTCCTTCTATGATTCAATATAGGAGTTGCACTTATGGTTTCCTTTGTCTCCGAAGTCTGACCTTCACTTGATGTCTATTGTCTCGAACATCAAGGAGAACATTTAAGTAGTGCTCCTAAATGTTTCTCGGTCGATCCTCCAGACCCTTTTTATGTTGGCAAGCATTCTGTTATGCCAAGTAATTGAAGTCTGAGAATGAAATTTCTTTTTCCTCGTGTCATCAGGAATCTTCTTACCTCTTCATCCTGGTGGAGTAAAGTGATATCATGATCTTTGGCAAAGATTTTGATAGACTCTTGATGAATAAAGAGTTTCCTTCGTTATCAAGCATGTTCGAAGAGCGACTATGATGCTGGTAATCATTAGTTCCTCTTGTTACATGTTCCTTGTGACTCCTACGAGTCCTCGCCACAAAACACCTTTCTGTCTTAGCCTTCTGTTGAACGAAGAGTGATCCTTATGTATCAAAAGTAGTTCAACAGCTTGGTTATCTGTATCGTTGTATCCCTGGAAGCTCTACTTAAGCCAACCATTAGAGTTTCGTATCTCGAAGTCTGTGGTCATGTTCTTTCCATTGTAAGCTTTCCTTTTCAGAAGCCTAAACCCTTCTGAAACTCCATGGTCTCAATCCTTATGAAGACCAATTATCTAACCACTTGAAAACCTATCTCCTCTTGTTTCCTCTATTACTTTGATGTGTTTCATGTTTGTCATCTCAGAGTCGTTTCTGAACACTCCTTCATGAGAGGATCATGAGATACTCGGTGTGTTGTTTAGTATGTTTCCCTCTTAACCTTAGAAGTGACCATGTTGCTTTCTCCCTCTATCTCTTTTCCTACCTTTGGAATCTCGGGTCGAGATTCTCATAATGGGGATACAGCTGTAACGCCCCGGTTTTAGTTAATCTTAATTAGGGCTTTGATTGTGCATTCATGAGCATCATCCCTTAAAATGCATGCAAAGAAAAAGAAATATACAATACCTAAAACCCTAGCTATTTCTCCTTCCTCTGAAAAACAATTCAAAATGGGTTTGAATATTTTGAAAACCACCAAAATAGTTGAGCCCAAATTGATTAAAAGGCTCTGCAATATTTTCTATAGTTTAATAAATTCTCTGGTATTTTTGAAATTGTACAAAACAGATCTTTTTTGAAAATACAAAAGAGAGAAAGAAAAACTAATTTGGAAAAGGTTTTGGAAAATAAAAACAGAGTTTTAGCTGCAGCCCAGGCCGGCCCAATTTCTTCTTCCCTTCTCTCCTTGCCGCCTGCGTGCAGTTTCTGTGGCCCATACCGGCCCAAGCCAGCCCAGCTACGGCCCGCGTACCACTTCGTCCTTCTATCTCCCTCGTCGTCTTCGACGCCGATGGAGAGCAACTCCGTGTCGCGCCGCCCGCCATCCGCCGCAGCTGTGTGCCAAGATTCGGGCCCCGCCGCTGTCCAGAGGAGGATAAGACCCCAGCGAGCATGTCTCCCTCTCCCTCATCATTTCCCACTTGCTCTAGCTCCCTCTCTCCCTCTCGTTCCTCTCTGCCCGAAACCCTAGCTACGGGGCACCGCCAGTTGCCACCGACTCCGGCCGTCCCAGACCCAGCTGAGGGTTCCTTCAGAATCCTCTCCTCGCCTTAGTCCCTCTAAGCCATGTGAATCATGCCAGGGTGCTACAAATCGAGCGTTTCGTCGAGTTCTTCTCCGCCGCCGGCCAACGGTCATCATCGTAAATTCACCACCATGCGAGCTCCCTTCTACACAGCAACCATAGCTTCATGTTCCTAGTGAGAAGGAAAACCTCGATGTACCTTCTGGCCTCTCCCTCTAGCTCTCTAGCTCTCCCTCGACGTGCTACACCGCCTGCCGCCGCACAGGCTTGTCGCCGACTTCCTCCGGTGACCATACTAAAGCGGCGCCGCCCCTAAGTTGCTCAGCGTGTGCCCTCGCATCGAAAGCGCCTAGCCAAGCCCCCCCACCCCCGCACGCTATTTTGACGAGTCCGAGCTCAACTTTAGAGGAGTTCCGTCACGATGACGTCACAGCGACGTCATGACGAGGTTAGCGCGTGGGTCAGCTGGTTAGTCCGGCCATGGGCCTCTCCCCTACTCAGGTGGCCCAGGGCCCTCTTGTTAGCCTCTCTGGCTATGGTAGCCCATGTACAAAGGTTATCCTGTTTTGTTTTAATATTTTTCAAAAATAGGTTAAATCTTATAAATTCAATATCTTATTATTTATAAGTCAGGAAAATGTGTATAATATATCAAAATGTTCAGAAAAATGAGATCTATCTGTTTAAACTATAATCATGCATTTTTAAGAAACTTAAATGATAAGTTTAATTAGAGAACTAATCAACCCCTCACAAGTGTTCCGGGGTTCCCCTGTCCTCGGGTTTGTACCCTTCGGACCCTGTTTAAAATAATCAAGCATGCCCTAGGGTTTCATTTAAGATCTATTTAACTTGTCATATCATCATGCTTGCTTGAGCATTGCATCGATGCCATGTGTTGATTGTTGTTCTCCGTTTATTTTTGGTGTTTGCATCTTTCCGGTAGAATACGATATCGAGATCGAGATCAAAGACCGATATCAACACCATCGAAGCTTCAAGAACAATACTTGACCAACTGTAATCAAGTCAAGTACAAGGCTTCCGAAGATCTTCTTATTGGTTATCAACAAACAAGGCAAGCATAGCCCCACCATTATACAATCCTATGGTTTGGAAAGTATTTCATTCTCTCCATGAGGCATATGATTCTACCGTGGTCTTTTATCGATAGATAGAGTATCCTATATGTTGCATTACTCCCTTTGAGCTTATATTACTTGAACCACTGCTCCTAGCATAACTAGGTTTGGCTTGTGTGCACTGCTAGAGCTTTTATCTGTGTCTTGCTTAGCCATGCGTAGCTCTCAGTTCTGGTTCATCCAGATGATGTACCAAATGCAGAGAATCTAGTATGATAGGAGAACAAGGTATACCAATGAGGTGAGATTAGTGGTAAAGGTTAAACATGCTAAGGCTTGTATGGGAGGCCACGGTGGGATGTGGTTTTTGTAGTCCCATGCTCGACACTACTAGGACCCGAGTTCTTGCCTTTGGAACCGAGACGAGCGTACAACCACACGGGGCCTGGAAAACCTCACGAGCAACTAACTTGTCTAGTAGATTCCATGAGTCACATAGTTCGGGAGTTCCATTCGACATATGCATTATGGATCTTCTCGAAGGCGGTGAAGGAGGTGCATTCATACAGGTAGGTAAGCGTGGACGAGGTTGGGGAGGCGGTTCCTCTGGGTAAACTAACCTCGCCTCACATCTCTAGGGACCGACTTCAGGATTTGACCCGTTACAGCGGAACCATCCTTAGGGCGTGACTCATGGTCTTGGCGAAAGCAAGATAAAGGTCGTGTCCAACCAACCTCTGACGGCCTTCCAAGGAAGAGGGCTAATGATCTAGCATTAAGAGTCGGTTGGTACGTGTGGGTAAAGTTGTACACCCCTGTAGGGTTAAATCTTTTCAAAAATCCATGTTCATGGTTATGAACGCTTAGTGACCGAATTCTAAGATCATAGAGAACTTTCGGGTAATCCTAAAACTTGAAGGTTCAACGTGTGCTTAAGGATGCTTCCTCATGGGTACGAGGGGTGATCCTAGTTGTGAGATGATGATTACTTTGGTGGATATCAAGATGATGATCAATTCTTTGGAGATGTCGCTCTCTTATCCCCTTTTAAAATATTCTGATTAGACGAGCTTCTTCTCCCTCTTGTTTTATAAACAAAGATGGCTTTATGCAAAATAACCCCACCAGCCATAAGTCTTGTGGAATACACCCTGTACTCACCCTTGCTTTGTTGATACTTTTGTAGCAGAATAAGGGTTCCACTGAAGACAAGTTTGGTACTACATCGACACCGACGAGTAGCTTGGGGTTTCCTGCCGGCAGCCTGGAATCTATGGGCTGGGACGTCATCGTTATGCTTCAGGCCTCTTAGGACATTTGTTAAGTTTGCTATACTTAATAGCATAATTTGCCTTCCGTTGTTTGATGTTTGTGGTTAGTGACCTCTTCTTGTAATATTTTGGTTATTCGCTCAGTTATGAGATTGCTGTAGTAAGTTTTGTGTCACAGGGTTACTGTTGTGTTACCGATTTCTCACTAGATATCCTCAAGGTCTAGGTTAAGCTTATGTCAGGCTAAGGTATGGATTTGTTTAACCCTGATCCCGGGGGTGTTACACCAGGAAATCATCGTCGGAGTCACGTTGCTTGCGCTTGCACTTTTTTGGCCTATCTTTCAACTCGTGAATATCGACGAGGTAATAGGAACCATTGAGCAATGCTTTGCTTATGACGAATGGTCCTTCCCAAGGCGGGGATAATTTGTGTGACTTTTCCTGCTTGAGTCTAGGCACCAGATCCACCACTTTAAACAAGCGATGCTTAACGCAGCGACTATGGTAGCCACACAACTTCTGCTGGTAGATGGCAGATCTCTGGCATGCCAGCACGTGCTCTTCCTCTAGTAGGTCCACAGATAAGCGTTTGGATTCTTCAGCGTCATCTTCATCGTAGGCGGCGACTCTTGGTGCATCGTGGAGGATGTCGGATGGTAGGACGGCTTCTTCTCCATAAACCATGAAGAAAGGGGTCAAGCCAGTAGATATGTTGGGTGTTGTTCGTAAACTCCACAACATAGATGGCAACTCCTCCGCCTAGGCTCCAGCTGCTCTATTTAGTGGTTCCTCTAAGATGGCTTGATTCCTTGCAGAATTAGTCCATTGGCCCTTTCAACTTTCCCATTTGACAGTGGATGTGTCACAGATGCTAGGTTAGGGCGGATGCCTTTTCATGATAGTACTCCTCAACTTCTCAGAGAGACAAATTTCTGTTGTTGTCGGTGATGATGTTATGTGGGAGACCAAATCTCATCACCAAATCCCGTAAAAATTTGAGGGTTGTTTCCTCATCGAGCTTTCTAATGGGTTTAGCTTCAATCAATTTGGTGAACTTATCCACTGCCACTAGAAGATGTGTAAATCCACAAGGTGTTGTTTGCAAAGGTCCAACCATGTCAAGCCCCCAGACTGCAAACAACCAAGTGATTGGTATTGTTCACAATTCTTCAGCTCGAACATTTGGCTGTCTTGCATAAAACTGACACCCAAGACAGGTTGGTACCAACTTGTCGGCGTCTTCCTTGGAAGTTAACCAATAGAATCCTTGTCGAAGGGCTTTTTCCACCAACGATCGGGGAGCAGCGTGATGCCCACAATCTTCGAGATTTATTTCTCTAGGGATATCTATACCTTGCTGCTGGGAGACGCACCATAGGAAAACTCATGTGGTGCTTCTTTTTATAGATGGTCGTCAATGATGACATAGCCTTTTGCTCTGCGTACTATCTGCTAGCTTTCAACTTCGTCGGCGGGCAAAGTTCCATCTTGAAGATAGTCCATGAATAGTTTCATCCAAGCCGGAGGGATCACTGTTACTGCATTAACAAATGAGTCCACTCTATTCGGGTTGTCGGAGTCCGCTCCTTTCACGGATGGAGTCCGCAAATGCTCTAGGTGAACGTCTAGCGGAATTGGTCAGCGAGCTGATCCAATCTTTGATAGTAGATCCACTACTTTGCTGTCCTCCCTTTTGACATACTTGACTTTGTAGCCATCAAAGCACTTGGCTATCTCGTCTACTTCGTCTTGAAATGCCGACATAATAGGGTTCCGCGCGTTCCAGGTGCCAACCACATGTTGGGCAACCAAGTCAGAATCTCCACAGCAAACTATGCACTTGATGCCAATATCCTTGGCAACACGAAGTCCGTGAATGAGGTCCTCATACTCCTCCATGTTGTTGGTAGCGTTCAAGTGGATATGTAGGATGTATTGTAGCTTTTCTCCTGTCGGTGATTGTAATAATACACCAGCCCCCGAGCCATTGAGAAACTTGGATCTGTCAAAGTGCATGACCTAATACTCTAGCTCTGGTACATGAGTGTCTTCTAGCAGTTATGTCCAATCTGCAATGAAATCCGCCAATGCTTAGATTTAATAGCATCTTTTGAAGGTGATTTCAAAGGCGGCAAGTTCAATGCCCCACTTTGCCACTCTCCTTGTAGCATCGCGATTGTTGATGATGTCGGACAGTGGAGCTTTGCTCGCTACTGTGATGGGGTGCTCCTGGAAATAATGCCTTAGCTTCCGTGAGCAAGGAAAACTACATAAGGTATCTTCTGGTAGTGCGGGTAACGCTGCTTGGATTCCGTCAAGACCTCGCTTACATAGTAAATTGGTTGCTGAACTCCATATTCGTTTGTTGGTTCCTTGCGCTCCACCATGATGACGATGTTGATAACCCGGTTGGTTACCGCCATGTACAAAAACATAGGCTCCCTTCATATCAGTGATGCCAGTATTGGTGCGTAGGAGACTATTCTCTTCAACTCCTAAAGATTTGCATCTGCTTCGTCCGTCCATATGAATTTGTCCGCCTTCTTGAGCAACTTGTAGAGCGACATAGCTTTCTCCCCAAGTCGGCTGATGAACCGGCTTACTGCTACGATGCAGCCTATGAGCCTTTTTATGTCCTTCAAGCATGTCGGGTGTTTTATGTCAAGGATGGCCTTGATCTTCTCTAGGTTGACCTCAATGCCGCGGTGTGAAATGATGAAGCCTAACAATTTGCTGGATGGCACCCCGAACACGCACGTCTTAGGGTTAAGCATCATGTTGTACTTCCAGAGGTTGTCGAAGGTTTCTTGTAAGTCGGTGATTAGGTCGTTTGATTTCTTTGACATCACCGTGATATCATCCATGTAAGCCTATACGTTGCGACCTTTCCTGTCATGTAGGCAACGCTGCATCGTCCGTTGGTAGGCGGCACCAGCATTTTTCAACCCAAAGGGCATCGTGACATAGCATTATGTACCATAAGGTATTGTGAACGAAGTGGCCAATTGGTATGACTTCTGCATCCTAATTTAGTGGTATCCTGAGTATGCATCGAGAAAACACAAAAGTTCTGAGCCAGCCGTCGAGTCAATGACTTGGTCAATGCGAGGCAAAGCAAACGGATCCTTCGGACACGCTTTGTTCAAGGCGATGTAATCAACGCACATTCTTAATTTTTTGGTTCCCTTTTTGGGGACAAGTATAGGATTTGCCACCCATTGGGTGTGAATGACTTCTCGGATAAAACTAGCCTTAAGTAATCTAGCTATCTCTTTGCCTATGGCCTGTCGTCTTTGATCACCAAAATGTCGTAGATGTTGCTTCACCGGTTTGGCCTTAGGATCAATATTCAAGATGTGCTCTGCAAGTTCCCTAGGTACACCTTTCATGTCGGCAGGTTGCCAGGCGAAGATATCCTTATTCTCACGGAGGAACTCGATGAGTGCGCTTTCCTATTTAGGATCCAGGTCCGTGCCAATGGCGGTGGTCTTGGAGGAATCTCCTTCAACAAGCTCCACCTTCTTGGTCTTAATGGCGGCCTTAAATGCGGGTTCGGCAGCAGTAATTTGCTTATTTGAAGCTGGCATCTCCGAGGCGTCGACCTGGCTCTGGATCGCCTTGAAATCTTCATTGTATAGGATCACTTCAGCGAAGGCGGCTTCGCTCAGCTCGTACTCCCTTGCCTTGGTGAATCTTCCATCAATGGTGATGATGTCGTTTGGTCCAGGTATCTTGAGCTTGTTGTGGACGAAGCATGGCCTAGCGAGGAAGGAGTGGAAGATGTCGCGTCCAAAGATGACGTGGTCGATGCTCTTGAAGGGCACCACTTCAAAGGTCATGCGCTCTTGGTGGTAATTCTTGACATCACCAAAGGCGACTGGAAGGGTGATGCAGCCAAAGGAATTAGCTTGTTGGCCAGGGATGACGCCATGGAACACGGTGTTGCTCTTCCTTAACTGAGTTTCCATCAAGTTCAAATTGTGCAGTGTATCCAGGTACATGATGTTGATGCTGCTTCCACTGTCCATGAGGCACTTGGTGAACTCGGTGCCATCAATCAATGGGTTGATGACCATGACATACTGGTTCTCTGTTGGGATGAGGTCTGGATGATCTGTCCCAAGTGATTGGAACCTCCGACCACCTGACGTACTGGGGAACCGGAGGGAGGGTAGCCATCAGTATCCTTAGTGAGGTTTTCTGGGCCCGGATGGTGGGAGTTCCAAGGAAAGTATGGTAGACCGGAGCCTTATTTTCGAAGGGGTTCTTGCCCTTGCCATCGCCCTTGTCGGCGGACTTGGGTTCCACATCTTCATCCTTGTTGCTTAATTCCTTGGATTCCTCCTCCTTCTTCCCTTTGTCTTTTCTGCGGGATCTGTTCTTCCAACTTCGCTTGTAGCTGGACTCAGGGTCTTCCTTGAGGTTGTTGACAAACTTGCATTGGCGGTTGGTGTGGTTGGCCTTGCCGTTTGCGTCGAGCTGGACAAAACACGGCATATCACGGTACTCTTCATACGTTTGGGGAACACGGGGCGCAGAAGGCGTTGAATCACTTCTTTGCTGCCCATGGCTAGCCCCGCCGCCCACGACAACGCTATCCACCTCTGCCTCTGCCAGCAAACATAGTGGCGACCATGTGGGCTGCTTGCTTCTCTTTTGGCAGAGATTTCCGCTTGTTGTTATTGTTCCTCTTAGCCTGGGTAGGTATGGCGATTGCTGGCAACGAGCCGTGAGCGTCATTGGTGGTAGTAGCAAATTCGCTAGCCATGGCGACCATCGCATTAAGGTTGAGATCATTGTTTTCCTGTTTACACTTCAGCGTATGTCGGAGCAATGTCCTCTTTTCTAGGTCATCGATGAAGGCAGCCATAGCGATTTGTTCATGTACCCCCGCACATGAATTTTTCATATCCAGCTAGCGGGAAAGGTAAGAATGAGAGTATTCACCCTTTTCTTGCATGCACTGTTGTAGGTCTCCAATAGTACAGGGACACTTGTACATACCCTCGAAGTTCTTGGTGAACGCTTCATGCATGTCCAACCAATTGCAAATTGATTTCTCTGGCAAGTCGTCAATCCATTGTCGGGCGGTGCCAGTGAGAATTAGTGGGAGGTACTTGATAGCGACATTAGGGTTTCCCCTGGTGACGTGAATCGCCTCGCTGTAGTCCTGCAACTATGTAGCAGGCCTGGCAGTGCCGTCATAGGACTTGATGGTCTTGTCGATCCGGAGACCCATGGGGTAAGTTGTGGCACGTATTACCGGTCCAAAAAAACGTGGCCCTAGATGGAAGCTCCTGTGCTTCTTAGATCTTGTCCATCCGTGAACGTGCATCATACAGCTGTGGTTGCTTCCACTTTCCATCATGGGGAGGAGAATTGTGGTGCAATCCTTGGGATCCACCATGTCCTCCACCATGATGGCTACTGGGTGGCGACGGCGGCGGTGACGGTGGTGGGTTAGCCTTCTTTCTGCTCCCTCCATGCCAGTCCTCACGCCTGTCGCGATTGCTTGTCAGACGTGGTGCTTCCTTGTGGGATCTTCTCCTATGTCCTTTGTTACCGCTGCGCTCTCCGTCATGCCGAGGTTGCTCACCCTGATCGCGTATGACGATGCTGACCTGTGGATGCCTTGGAGGTGGCATGCTTGTGCGGTGGCGCGGCTGTTGTTCCTCGTGACGTCAGGATGGTGGGGGTGGCGACGATTGACGAGGGCGAGCCTTCTCTTCCTTGTCAGAAGATATGGGTATGGCACCAACCCTATTACGCGCATCCTTCCGCCTTCACTCCGTGGAGACTGTATGAGATCCTTCGTCGCGGGGAGATCTTGGCCTTCGGCGGCTGTTTAGCATTGACTGGGAAAGCTCTGGATTAGACTCAAGCCTTTGCGAGGTGGCCTTCTCCTGCTGCTTGCAAGCCTTGGATACGAGGTCATAGACCTGGGCCACCGCTTCTGGTGACCTGTCCTGCTCTAGGAGGGTCTTGGTGACGACCATATTGAGGGCAGGAGTTGGCATCACTTGCCTCCCCTCTGAATCAATGTATGGGGTGGCCTTCGCCGATTTGGATGCACCCCATCCCAACATGCGTCGAACGCAGGGGTCTTCGACAACATGACCTGGTGCTTTCTTTGCCTTGTGCTTCAACATCAACTGCTTGTATTCAGCCTCTATTGCTCTTGTCGCCTTGATGGATTGCTACGCCTTGGCCAAATCTCTGTCCAACTGGGCTCCCTGTTCTGCAATGCACTTTGCCTCCACGAGGATTTCTACATGTTTCTCATCGAGCTCTTAACGCTCCAAATATGGGCGACGGTAATGGACTAAACGAGAAGTGGACCATACATCACTTTGTCGGTGGGAGTAACCAATGGGTTGCCAGCTATCGACATTGATGGTGGCGGTGGCAGCAGATTTGTTTGCTTGGCGGTACTAGGGCCTGCAGTGAGTTCCTGCGCCTGCTGCGGAGGCATGGCTTTGGCCAGACCCTGAGGGTCAGCAGCCTTCTTTGTTACCGTCGCTCTGGTAAGTGCAGGCGTGGGGAAAGCTCTTTTAGGTTCCGGTTCATGTCCGTATTCTTCCATCACGTTCCCAATGGCGACTAGCACCTGGCGAGAAGTTGTGGCTTTCTTGGCACGCTCCTCCTTCTCGATCTCCTGCTCGATCTCCCTCATAATAGCATTGTATTCCTCCGAGTTAGCATCCAAGCCACTGCCATCCATGTTGATGTCGACGTATAGTGCGTCAAGCACTGAGTCGGAGTTGGCTTCGGTGTTGCTGATGGCGGAGGTGGAGGGCCATTATTTTTGTTTCCTCTGGTTTCGGGACTAGGCATGGACTGGGTGTTCTCCTAGGCGCCCGCCTAGTCGTTGATGATTGAGACCATCTCACCAAGGGTGAGCGGGCCGACGGCCTGCCGCCTTCGTAGTGTATGCCGGAGGAGCGTTCCGGGTGTGAGCCCTTCCATGAAGTAGTAGACAGGTTCGTCAGCGCGGTCACTTTCCAAGGTTTCCCTTACCCTCATCCATCTGGCGAGGTTTTCACGAGGAGATCCTCCTTCCCTTTGAACGCATCTGGACAGATCAAAAATGCTTACAACACTAAAAAAGTGTGACCTCCACATCTCTAACGCTCGGGGAAGCCAAGCGGATCTACGGAGTCCTTCCACCGTTATATGCTACACAGGGGCAGTTTGGGTGGGCCTTGAATTTTCCCGACCTGAGCTGTCATACTCTAGAGAGAGATATGGCCCAGATTCTTCTGTGAATGTATCCTGCCCGTAGGCGGTCCGTGTGGGCCTTGATGAGTTTCTGACTTTCTGGGAGCTAGGACCCGAGTCGGTTTCACCGATGAATATGTGGATGTCTCCGACTGGGACGACGGAGCAGCGGGTAGGGTTCGTCTTTGCCAGGACCCAGAATTTGTCGGGAGGGACGATCGGGACGTTGCCGGAGAAGAGGACGCGCTCAATGTCCACGGTGTCGCTGATTCCCACGAAGATCTTGGACCTTGCCCGGTGTAGAGCTCGAAGCGCCTCTTGGCCCACGGTGGGCACCAACTTTCGTGGTATTGCCGATGAGCACACCATGGAGGGGTCCTCATAGAGCGTGTTTAGAGACGTGGGGTAAGGCGGAGAGTTTGCAGGCACGAGGTAACACAACCCCAGGTTCAAGTACCACAATGGTGGCGAAACTCTACTCCTGCTATAAATCACTATAATGGCAATACGCCGACTTACAGAGATTGGTTCGCTGTGCGAGGGAGTTATGAATCATGCCCTAAAGGCTCCCACAGGTTTGGTTTATAAAGGCACCAGAACCTAGGGTTATAGGGAAAGGGCCTTGCTGGACAAGTTACAGAGTCCTACACTAATACTAACTAGTATTCGTGTCTTGTACTCCAAGGCTCCGAGTATGTCGGTGACTCCCACATAGCCTTCCTATATCTGTCATGGGCCATGCTACCAATTGTGGGGTTAGCCGGATTAGAAACATGCAATGGTGATACTCATTTAGCATATCCCCAACAACCTCCTCTCTCACTCATTCCTTCTCCCTCTCATATGCCCTTTGGTTGGCATCTTCCTTCCCTTACTAGTCTTGTCCATTGCCATGAGAACGGTACTTAGGCGAAGCCCTATTCAAGATCTTCTCTACCACCACCACCATGTCTTAGTGCTGCTGGAGTTTCCAAGGATCCTTTTTTTGACCGTGGACTGTGAGGCAAAGCCCCATGGCAAAATTTATTATTAAGAAAACCATAGGTATTTACAAACCTAAAATACAAAATATGAGAGGATCCTGAGAAAGGCTCACCTACTTAAAGGAAAACTAGTCAGCATAATGTATCTATCCAAACCTTCAGAATCTTTCTATGCTTTTTCTTAATTCTATGCACTAAGAGATATAGGTCATGTACAAAATTACACTTCCACCTAGCAAAGGTGGGCCTCTCAACCTGGAAAATTTTACCATTTCTTTGCATCCAAATATGCCAGCATGCTAGTACATAACCTCCATGAAAAGGCTTACCAAAAGCCCTTCTAGCTTATATAATTGCTGTGTGCATATCCTCACTCAAAGTCCAATCAATCTATAAGAAGTTCCATATCCTCAAACTGAAATTACACGTGAAAAAAGATGAAAGAGTTCCTCATATGTCCTTGTAGGACAGAGTACACAGAAATTATGACCGGTAAACTTCCAATTCCTCCGAAGGAGCAGATCTTTAGTGTTTAAACGATCGCTTAGCAACAGCCAAGCAAAAACCTTAACTTTAAGAATACATGCAGATTTCTACAACCATTTATAGACAGCAAGCACTAGCAAGTGAGAGTGCACATGAGCATAATACAGACCAGCAACATACTTCTATCCCCACTCGTAAGTCCAGACATCATTCTCAATTGTTAGAGGTTGTTCCATCATGCCATCCTGGACTAGGCCCATCTCCTCATAAGCTTGGACAGATAGCGGCAAATATAACAAGGATGTGAGATCAGATGTTGCATAAACCTCCACAGCAGTGAGTCCCTTATCTAGGACAAAAGAGAATAATCTCGGAAACCTCAATGACAATGGCTGAGAGGATCCCATGAAATTCCAGGCATCTGTCCAAAAGAAGAAGGTAGTTCCCACACCAGCCTGAACAGTAGCTACATCCTTAAATTTCCCATGTAGTTTCAGCACATCCCTCCACCAAAACGATCCACAAGGTCTATCCATATCTGGTAATGAGTCATTATAATAAGCACTCCAAATGAGACTGACCCAAGGCACCTGTGCTTTATTAAAGAACTTGTCTAAATGTTTCAGAAGAAGGGCATCATTTTTCTTCTGAAAATTGACAATACCAAGTCCACCATTTACTTTGGGTTTGCATACCATCTCCCAAGCTGCCAAAAAAGGTTCATTCTTATCTCTCCAAAGGCATTGCCTCAAAATCCTATCCAGCTGTTCTGTAAGTCCAACCGGAAGACTGAGGGAAAGCAAGAAATGTAGAGGCATGGAGCATAACACAGACGAGATCAATTGTAGACGAGCTCCTTGAGAAAGAAAGATGGATGTTGCACTTAGTCTATGCTCCAGACCATTAACAAGAGGCAATAATTCTTGAATTGAGGGCTTGGTAGTCCCAAGTACGGGAAAGGCAAAGATCCAACTTGACATTCTAGAACAGCAGCAAGATTATCAATGTCCTCCTTATGCACATTCAACAGTATAATTAGTGATTTTTGAAAGTTAACCCTGAGACACATTCACTGCCCAAATTTCTGCAAAATATCCTTCAAAGCCACCATTTGATCCATATCCGCAGACATCACCAAGATCGTATCGTCTGCATACTGTACTATGGGGAAATCATGGTCATTTGTGTTGATAGGCAAAGTTAATGTCCCCTGATGAAGAGCAACATTAATCACAAAATGCAAGAGATCACCCCCATAGACATATAGCAAAGGAGAAAGGGGGTCCCCGTGTCTGACCCCCCTCTTACATACAAACTGCTTTCCTGGTACCCCATTAAGAAGAACTAATAAAATACCAGAAGACAAGATTTCTCTAACCCAACAAAGCCAAACTTTGTCACAGCCTTTGTGTTCCAAAATTTGTATTATAGCCTCATGCTCAATTGTATCGAAGGCTTTAGCAAAATCAAGCTTAGTGATTAAGATGGGCTTCTTGGGTTGTTGACACTGATAAATGTACTCATAAGTCCAAGCAATGCAATCCTGTATTGACCTTGTTTTCAAAAACCCATATTGGTTCTTATGAATTCATCTAAGAATATGCTCCTGAAATCTGTTGGCAACTAGTTTGGTCAAAAATTTGAGGCAAACATTTGTAAGAGAGATAGGGCGATAGTCATTTACACTCTTAGGGGACCCTTTTTAGGCACTAGGTTAATAAGAGAGTTATTTATATTCTGCAACCCAACCTTCCCAGCATGGAAATCGTGTGCAAAACAATAAAACTCATTCTGAATTATATGCCAGCACTTTTTTAAGAACGTCCCATTAAAACCGTCTGGCCCAGGAGCCTTGTCAGATGGCATATATTTAATTATATCATCCATTTCTTTCTTCTCAAATGGCCGAGATAGGGCCTCCATCCCCTCCACTTTCGATAAAATACGATGTAGATCAAACTGCATCTGAATACCAGCCGTAGAACCCATTCTATCTTTGTAACTTGCCCAAAGAAGACCAGTCATTGCCTCATGATCAGTAACTTCAGTCCCATCATCACCCTTAAGGAAGCAATATTGTTCCTCCTGAATCTTTCGGTTGCCATGGAGTGAAAAAAATTGGTGTTATCCTCCCCTAGCTTAATCCATCGCTAGTAATTGCATTCGGCCAATAGTAAATCTTGCAGGTGAAGCTTAACCAAAAGCTTGAAATTAAATTCAGTTATAAATAGAGGCCTCTTATCCTCTAAGGAATCCATGATGAAGATAACTTTATTGCATTTTTGTATGAGCAGCTTTAACTTAGACAGACTTTTCTGCCACCTCTTAAGGTCATACCTCAGCCCTTTTAACTTGTCAGCTAGAATTCCCACACTTGTTTTCTTAGAGGATGGTTTATTCCAGGAAGTAGCAACACACTCTTGAAAACCAGGCATGTTAACCCAATAATTTTCAAAACAAAACAGTCTAGCTTTAGGAATTTCTATATCGATGTTAACTACACATGGTAGATGATCAGACTCAGGCCTAGCAAGCGGTAACACAACAGTATTGGGAAAAGAGATAGACCAATTTGGACTGATAAAAAACCAATCGAGCTGCTCCAATAGACGGTCATGTTGCATATTAGACCACGTATACGATCTCCCCTTTAAAGGCAATTCCACTAATCCAGGATGCCCAATGAGGCCATTAAACATAAACATGTCATTAGTATTGCCTCCTCCCCTATTTCGATTCGGGTCTGATCGAATAAAATTAAAATCACCCAGAAGGAGATAATTGTTGAGTGGTGGAATTGATAGGTCATGTAACCAAGAAACAAATTGCTCTCGTAAAACCCCATGACATGGGCCATACACTGTCGTTAGAGTCCAAGACTCATTGTTGTGCACGGAAGTGAACTGTATAGTGACTCCAAAGCTTTTAATTTCAATTAGTGAACCAGAGAAAATAGATGAGTTCCATAATACTAATATGCCCCCTAAGCTCCAGCTGATGGTGCATAAGTGAAATTATGAAAACGCTTGGGACTGAATTTACGTATAAGGCGTTGATCAAAAACCCACATTTCATCTCCTATAGACAAACAATCTCACAACCGCTTTCCTCTATCTTGGCACGAACTACTCTCTATCTCGCCTCTGAATTTAGGCCACGAACATTCCAACATAGTACGCACCATTTCCTTCTAGTAATTAGACACATTTAATAATTTTATTCGGCAGCGAAACACATAGACCAAATGTTCAACATCAAGTCTCACAGGTACTAGAATGATCAAGAAAGATGCAACACAATTGACAATGAAATAACTGACTCTGATACTGACCCTCAAAATACTGACACTTATGCTAACCCTCACACTGACTTCAAACTCAACAGGACTGACACAAACCAACCAAAGTTTATGCCAAACATTAAAAAACTGTGCAACAAAATAGACCTCCCCTTTAGATAACTGACAGAAAGAAACGATCCTTCCCTCTGCCACCATGTTCTTGTAACTTCTACTAATCATCAGAACTTTCCAAGGCATCCGTAGCTTCAGGAGTGGCTGCAAGCTTCTCCTTGGTCAACTGTGCAGGATCAATACCCAGGGCAATTCCTACAGCTTGCATAACTTGTACTGGGGTTTCAGGAGGCATTTCTTCTTCAGCATCCACCTCCACCGTGGACTTCTTCTCTTTAACTTTCCTTGGCTGCACCTTAGCACGCTTCCTCGGCTTCTCCTGTTGCTCATTCCTAGATTTTGGACGGTAGCCATCATTCTTGATCATGTTACGAGTACAACGCCGCACTGAATTTCCAAGTAGTGGCGTTTCCTGCTTTTTAGCACGTCCACGACGTTTCTTTACTTCTAGAGAGCTAGGGGTGGCAGCGAAAACCGGTGGGAGCATATGTACTTGCTCAACCTCTTCAGAACTGTCCTGATCAGAAAAATAGAGAACCCTTGCCACCAACCTACGGAGAGGAGAGCGTAAACGACTATTGCTCTGGTCAACTTAAGACACACTGAAGCAGCATGCTTGGTCAAACACCATCGACCAAGTTCTCTTAGTCAAAACTAGACTATAAAAAGGACTAGTTCTGATAACAATTGGGAGATTGGTTGATAACAGTTGTGTCATGATTGACTGAAGCAACCTTCCCCAAATCATCTCAGGAGGGAGTTCAGGCCCAATAAATCAGTGGTCTGTATTACTACAGTGTGCATATTAACAGACTACGTAACAAAAGGCACCAAATCCCGAATAGTGTTTTCCTGCTGTTGGACTTGAAGAACCGGCTGAATCAGACCCTACACATGTGGCTGCTGGACCTCGATAATATCATTGTCCACAACTTCATTCACAAATTGCACTGATGAAGAACCAGAGGTCACAGAGGGGTCCATAACAATTGAATCCTGAACAGTTTCCTCAACCACGGGCTCAAAACCAGGGTGCACTCGGTCCACTAGAGCTTGAGGGCCTTCATCTTGCGGTACATCATTCCAACCCATCTCTGGAAACTACGGCAGAACCCAGTTATGCATATTGGCTTGCAGATTACCAGGAAAAGGGTGTGGGTTCCTGTTCAGTGGCATTAGATCCTCATCTGCTGGCATTGCATCCGCAAAATCAGCAGTTAAAATGTAACAAGCTGCTACTGTCCCTAAGTGACGATTACCCACAAGATTACTGCAGTTCCCGAAAACAACATCTCTAGGAACAGTTTTTTTTTTGAAACAATCACCGGGGGGAGAGAGTCCCCACCTGAATATATTATCTCAACAGAAGAACAACAGTTTTCACGAGCGTCATGACAAGAGGTAGTCACGCCACAAGCCGGCGTGACTTTTTTGGGACAAGTCCTTACAACGATGAGACCATAGAGTGATGTCGTCCACAATTTTTGATATAGTTACATAAGATGATTGATCGACATCTCTGAACACCATGATGTTTCTAGTGTCCCAAATTTTCCACAGAATGACGAGAGCGATAGACGACCAGACAGAGGAGTGAAGCCCCGCGGGAACGGGAGAGGTCCACAAGTCAGAGAAATCCTGGAAAGTCGGTTGAACATTGATGTTATTCCATACCTCCTGGGTGTGTGGACAAATGAAGAAGAGGTGTTCTCGAGTTTCCCTGATGTGGCCACACCTAGGGCAAGTCGCAGCTCCAACAATGGTCTTCTTGTGCAGATTCTCGCGCGTATTGAGCCTGTCCAGGGAGAGAAGCTAGCCAAAGATCTTCACCTTTTGGGGAACGAAGGACTCCCACACGTTGGCCAGGTGGAGGATCTGAAGTTGAGTTGAGAGAGCAGCATAGGCACTCTTAGTAGAGAAGCTAGAGCCGTCGAGCATCGTCCGCTGATCAGCCGTACCTGAAAGCTGCACATCCTGCATCAAGACACGAAGAGACAAGAGCTCGCTAGCAGCGGCCAAGGTTAGCCTGTTACGAAGGTCAGAATCGAGCTCGCCCTGCAGAACCATTGACACTGAAAAATATGGTTTAGTATGGTGTGAGAATATGGCGGGGAAAGCAAAAGCTAAGGGCTCCAGAAGGAGCCACCTATCCAGCCAAAAGAAAGTACTTTGGCCATTTCCTACTTTGCATTGTGATATAAGACGAAGAGTAGCAAGGTTTTGCTTGACAATTTTTGCGAGGTAAGTGGTGTTGGAGGAGTGGTGGATGGGGAAAGGAGAGTGGTACAGTAACCAATCCCGCCAAGGAAGGTTGGATGCATGCAAGAAATTGTAAGCAAATTTGAGCAGAAGGCAAACATTTTGAATTTCCAGGTTTTTAACACCTAAACCACCAGCAGTTTTAGGAGTACAAACTTTATCCCACGCTACAAGGCATTGAGCACCCGTACACGTTTCCTCATGAGCCCAAAAGAACGCCCTTTTTTTCTTGTTAAGTTTTTCAATGTTTTCCTTAGAG
Source organism: Avena eriantha (assembly GCA_910589775.1). NCBI lineage: Eukaryota > Viridiplantae > Streptophyta > Magnoliopsida > Poales > Poaceae > Avena > Avena eriantha. The sequence goes on along the minus strand of OU342743.1, from coordinate 430,149,899 downwards.
AAAAAAAGGAGGACATGACATAGGTAGGGAGACTATCGAGGACGGAAGTGAGGAGACCGAGTCTCCCCCCTTTGTTTAAGAGGGAGGCGCTCCAGCCAGCAAGATGGAGATCGGTCCTTCCTAGGGCTAGAACAAAAGCAGATGTGGGTAGCTTTTGGTGGGACAGGGGTAGACCGAGGTAGACTTGGGAGAAGTGGGAAATAGAGGTGCCTAGGGCAGTAGCCATGGAGTCCGCATCTGAATCGGAGACATGCAGAGGAATGAATGTGGTTTTATGAAAGTTAATCCCTAAGCCGGTAGCAGTCGCGAAGTCATCGAGAATGGAGCGAAGATGTGCGGCAGCAGCAGGCGTTGCCTTAGCGAGAATGAGGGTGTCGTCGGCGTATTGAAGAACAGGGCATGGTAGACTAGAGGTGATGGGGTGGGCGAGGATGCCATCATCGCAAGCATGCAGGATGAGCTTCTGCAGCACATCGGCAACCATGTTGAAGAGGAATGGGGATAGCGGGTTGCCTTGGCACAAACCGTTTTTGCAGTTTATCCACGGTCCAGGGATGCCATTGAGGAGAATGGCGGTTTTACCAGAGGATAGGATGTCCCTAATCCATCGACAGAACCTGGGAGGAAAACCCCTATGTTCGAGGATGGCAAGGAGGGAGTCCCACTTGACGGAGTCGAAAGCTTTTTTGAAGTCTAGCTTGATGACAATGGTGGGGGCTTTTGACTTGTGACAGCAGTTTAGAAGATCGGCGGCATACACAAAATTATCGGAGATACACTGGCCCGAGATGAAGCCTGATTGGTCTTGGCTAACTAGGAGCGGCATGAGGGGTTTTAGTCTATTAGTGAGCACTTTAGCAATCCCTTTGATAGGGCAGTTTTGCAGGGATATTGGGCGGAAGGCATCGGCTGTGCGAGCCGCCTCAGTCTTGGGGAGAAGAATAATGTAGGCCCGGTTGATGCTAGCAGTGTCAGTGCGATGATTATAGAAGTCATCAAAGAGGCACTGAATAGACGTTTTAACTGTGTTCCAACATTTTCGGTAGAACCCAGGGCCAAAGCCATCAGGACCTGGGCTAGCAGAGAGATTCATGTCGTGGAAGGCGTCAAAGATTTCTTGGTCGGAGAAAGGTGCGTCGAGATGGCGGAGTTGAGGGATAGAGTTGGGATAGATTGTTTGGAGAGAGAAATTCTAGGAGGTAGGCGGAGTAGTTCCAAGAAGGTTGGTGTAGAAGTCAGTGAAGATGGTCATCTTTTGTTCATGCGAGAAGAATTCTATGTCATTAGAAACGAGGACCGATATTTTATTACGACGCAGACGGTTAGAGGCACAGGCATGGAAATATTTTGTATTTTCATCCACCTCAATAGCAGCTTTAATTTTGCTTCTTTGCTTCCAAGAAGCAACTTTGGCCCTAATAGTACGTTGGAGGATATTAATAGTAGTTTTCCTAAGAACAATCTCGTGTGGAGAGAGTTCCCTTATTTCCTCAATGTGGTCAAGAATGGAAATAACAATCTTGCAGTCCGTCTCTTGAGTTTGTAAAGGGAGCAGAGATTTGCGCCAAGATTTAAGAGCGGAGCGAGTTTTCTTGATGGCGGCAACAATGGAATTCGCACCGTTAGAGAGCTGGCGGGCCGAGTTCCAAGAAGTTGCCACCAACGTCCGGCAGGCCGGATGGGAGGCCCACGCATTTTCAAACCTAAAGATGGCGGGGCGAGGAACGGAAGTGGAGATGGAGACGATGAGAGGGACGTGATCTGAAATAAATCTCGTGATGGATGAGACAGACGTGTTGGGGAAGACCGAGTCCCAAGCTAAATTAATGAAAACAACATCGATTCTTTCAAGGGTCGGAGAGGCCCGGTTATTAGTCCAGGTAAATTGTCGATCGAGAAGAGGCAGCTCAATGAGAGAAAGCTGGTCAATGTATTCGTTAAACATGGAAGCTTCAGCGTCTCTAAAAAGATTATTGTTTTTATCTAAGGGGTAACGGAGCAGATTAAAGTCGCCTAAAATAATCCAAGGGGTCGACGGGTTTGGGGTGACGAAGGCTAGGTCTTGCAGGAATGCCTCCTTGAGATCATGATCTGTGGGAGCGTACACATTGGTGACAAGAAGGGGAGATGGGTGAGCGAGACAGGATACAGTAGTTTGTGGCGATGGAAAAGATGCAAACACCATGGTTCTACACTTAAACGGATCATCACAGTGCCAATCAATATAGCGACCAAAAGTGTCAACCGCATTGGATATTTCAAAATCGTTTCTATAGTCAAGTGGAACCCCTAGCATCATAATCCATCCGTTCCTAACTCCATGAGTTTCCCTATGGTTCTCTCCTTCATCATGGTTTACAAAACGAACAAAGAGATTCTCAATTAATCTGCTGCGGTGGATGCTGCACAAGGATTTCCCTAACCGCAGAGCTCCCATCTCGAACAAACCAACGCCAAACAGAGAAGATTGTGCATCCATAACATCATAACCTAACTGTTGTTCAACAAACTCTGAAACTCTCTCCCGCCAGAAACCATTACCTTCAGGCTTTGGTGGCTCAACGTAGGCGATGCAGTAGTTGTCATGATGGCGCGTTGGAGCTGCTTTCGGATTGTAGAAAGTCTTGGGCAACCGTGTTGGTCCACCATCGATGATCTGGTGTCCCAGCGGAACCCAATGCATAGGATCAACCTCGTACACCGCCATTGACGGCTCCCGCTCTGGTGAACAAAAAGTAGGAGGCGTCGAGGGCAATGTAGATTGGTTTGCACTGCTGAGAGTGTTAGGATACGAGGCGGCAGAGCAAGGCAAAGGGGAGGCGTCACAAAAATCTAGGCCCGTAGAAGTAGTAGCTACTGTTTTGGACACCCAATTTTGAGGTATTTTGGCAAGTTTGTTAATACCTCTTTCTTCTGAGCCGCCACCATCCTGATGCGAATTAATTCCGTGATCACCCAAAAATCTTTTTGGTACCCAAACCTGTTTAACGTGCCCAGCCAAACCCGGACACTCCTTTTTAACGTGTCCAGACCGAAAGCATTGTTTGCAGCGTATCTTATTACTACTGCAATTATCTCGCGCATGCCCCATGGAGAGGCAACGGCCACACTCCCAAAATCTATATGCAATGTCGTCAATCACTTGTTCAAGGCCATCAAGGTCAATATCTGAGACAGGAGTTTCTGAAACTGAACCTGAGTTTGACAACATCGGTCTCTCCTGGTCTTCACCTAACTTATCTGATGAAACAACAGAGCTGGGTACTGAGCCAAATTGAATTTGCTCATCCGATTGCTCTAAAGACTCAAGAAGCAAAACTGCAGATCGTTTATTAGTTAGAATACCAGCATCAGGGCATTCATATCTTTTACATGCATCATACTCAATAACATCCGCATAAGTTAAAACCTCTTATCAGCCTGTCTTGATTTACTTAGAGATGGTTTAGAAGGCTTCATCTGTAGAGCAGAAATAGCATCATTTGTCCTACATCTATTTGGGCTGACCAGAATCCATTTTTGTTCACATTCAGATTGCCAATTATAGAACTCTCTACGCCAATTTGGGCCACCTTTCCCCCACAAATGGAAGAAACACTTGAACTGGTCACAAGAATAGGAGCGAAGCGAGTAAACCATTAGACCAACATTCTTTGATGATATAGAAAACCTGAAAACCCTATCATGTAGATGCATGACTGTTAGATCGTCACACAGCCCACCCAAACTGGATTCTAAGGCCAAGCTAACAGAATCAACATTAAGCTTGAATTTTGATCTTCCAATCTGTCTTTGACTATATAAACACGCAAAAGTCCCTACCAAAGGCACATGTTCCACCCAGTTTGATAGTCAATGGCTCAAGCAGCAGCAGTTCCATGGATATTAGAAGATTGGAGAGGTTTGTAGAGGCCGAAAGTGAATTCCTCGTGTTCATCGAGTTTCGTGGAAGTGGAACCCCATGGTGGTAGTATATGTTCTTCCACCCTCTCGTCGGCGACCTCCTTGCCGGGAAGACTCTACGCTACCAAGCACTGTAAGGAGGATGCTTTACCATCTGGGGATGTGACCCATGAAGTTTGTGGAGCGCAGAGTGGAGGCCATGGTCTGGTTCACCTTTCATGATTTCAGGGACCCTACAAAGAGTATCAATTTCAAGTTCATGATGCGTCTTTCCGAGAGCAGCGACGTATTTGGGATCATAGTCGACTGTGTGCGAATCAGTGACACCTCACTTCATGACTGCTTCTAAAGACGTGAGGAGATAGCTCATCTAGCTTCCCATGCAGGAATTTTCCTAGGAGTCGTGTTTTCCGTACGTCGAGAAGGAGTAGTGGGTTGATGTTCACAACACTTCTACCCATTGGCTTCGTCCAGACCCACTCTGATGCAACAACGATCATGAGCATGACCTTTAGCAATAGTGACACGTAGGAGGCATCGTTGTTGTGGATATACTTTCCGGGCATACCCACTGTGACTCGCTGACTAGGGTGGCCCACTTCGGGTTAGACCTCTGCTTCACGGGCGACCCAGTCAGGGAGAGAAGACCGAGGTCCATCCGGCTATGGGATGGCCCAGAAGACTTACCTACTTAGGCCTGTTTAGTTACTTGTAGTCCAAGATGTACTTTGTAACCGACTTTGCATCGTAGCTAGATAGGTCTCTCCTGTAACCCTAAGCCGGATATCTATATAGGCCATCCTAGGGACCAGCCTTTAGGGCACCCCACAATCTACAACCTCAACTCGCATAGGCGAACCTCTCTTGTAATCTGTACTTCCGGCTCTTTCGTATTATTGGATTGCCAGTAGGAATAGGATCTACTAAAGCCGGCGGATTCGAACTTGGGTAAAGCTTGGTTCTCACCATCCCGGAATACCGTTGCCTCACACCCCCTTTCACCACACACCTCGAGGACCCCCTCTCGGCGTAAATGTCTTAAATCCGACGAGAGTTGGTGCCCACTGTGGGGAAAGTGAGTTTCGGATCTTTGTTCTGGGCAGAATCTGCGTGAATCGGAATCGGCGAGATAATCACCGTTAGTCAGGTCCTTTATGCCAGTGATGTCCCTCTTGTCCTTCTCAACGAGACTTGGATTCCAGCTAGGGAACCTATGACCACCTACACCATCATGTCTTTTGGCGAGATCGATGTTTACCTCGGTTTCACTGAACATACCCAACCCACCCAGCGGTGATGATAGAGGCAGAAGAAATTTCTGGATCTACTTTGTCCATGAAAGCAACAGAGTTCCGGATCCTAGAAAAACCTAATCCCACATATCCCTCACCTAAAGGGGAGATAGTGGAGAAGATTGGATCTGAAGAGGATCTCCCCAAGGAGGTTAAACCTAAAGATGATCTCCCGAGGGAGGTCTAATCTTAGGAGGCTCTCCCCAAAGAGATTGAATCTCAGGAAGAACAAAGCAGATGATGTTGGGCAGAAACGCTAGCATGGAAGAGATCCTCGAGACTATCAAATGTTTCGAGGAAGCCAACAAAGAAAGTCGTAACTACCTCAGGACACCCACATCTCACTTCACCGGATACATTAGATCTGGATCTGGTTCTACCGATGCTGGAGATGACAATGACTCGGTGCTGGAGGTAATCAGAACAAATTTCGACTTACTAGCATCTTCGGATGACTCCATGACATTGGTAGATTTCTGAAATTTCTCCACTGAATATGAAGAGGAATTCAACTCCAAGGCTGTGGAAGAGGGAGAAGCTATGGATCAAAGCCCTCGCAATAACATGGATGAAGGATCTGGAGAAAACTCTCCCGAACCACTGGACGATATGGATCTTAGAGATAATCCCGACGTCCAGATGTCCGAGAGTACTGATAGAAGCTTGACTCCAGGAATCGGACCCAAATCTGTCTTCACTATTAGCGCAGCCAAGAAGGCAAAGAAGAAGAAGAAGACTCTGGATAAGGACCTTCCAACTGACGAGGTAATAGCCAAAGAATATGAAGAAGACTCAGATGGAGCTTTGATCCCTAATGAGCCAAAAGGAACTCCGTTGGATGGACACGTGGTTACTCCCGGTGCCCGCAAACTCCTTGGAGAGGCAATTACCACACCTATTCCGACAGCTGCAGAACTTACACCTGTAGAGTTGGAGGATAGGGTCCAAGCTCTACAAGGATATTGTCAAGTACTCCTTGAGGAAACTGCAAATATCATCGAGAAGCAGAGCATTGCAGATGCGGGGCAACCTAGCACCTAGCAGCATCAGAAGACTCGGAATGGCCCTGAGTTGTGTAAAAAAAATTTGGACATTAACAAAACCCTTTTCGAAGGAGATATAGCTATAGGGAAACCTCGGATCGACAACAAGGGAAACCGGTTGTATGGCATGCCGGTAGAAAATGCTGTTGTAGCTCGAGATCTCTTGGCAAACAATCCAAGTCCAAACCATATTTGACTAAGTGTGAAGCTACTCACCAAGGGCCTAGAACAACGAAAAGTCTCCACATCCGGTAGCAGAAAGTTGGTCTCCAAATCCGACCAATGACGCACGGACACAGGTCGACAGTAAGATGTAAGACCCCGACGGGGGCCGGAGTGATTCTACCATCCCCACCCTCGGGAGGACAAATATTCAAGAATTGGATCTTCAGATCATCGGCACAAACCCACATGAAGTTGGAGCAATGTTGCTCTAGCTGCAGAGCGAGACGCCATTGTAGTAATGGTCCAACCTCCCCGGCGACAGTCGAATAATCGTAGGGAATATGAAGAAGCTCAACGTCGAGAGCAGGACTAGCAAAGGATGCCCCCTCCTAGACATACAAGCCTTCCAGTTGATCCACGTCACAACGACGGCAATAACGGACGAAGGAATGACGAACATCGTGCTAGATCAAACCGGCATTATAGCCATCATCATGAAGCCCCATCTAGGGGGTAATACTCCACCACCACCCTCTCTGCCAAGCAGCCACCATAACAGCTCCCATGGAGGCTAGGGAGGGTACCGTGGCAGAGACGGTGGTAGAAGGAGCAGAAGTCCGGCTCATGGACACCGTAGCCGCGCCGAACAACCAAGACAACGCGCCATGTCACCAAGTGACGCTAGGCACCGGATCACCTCAAACATAGAAGCATGGTGCTATGAGTTGGATAACATCTATGTGGGTCCAAAATGCTTCAGACTACACATATGACAGACAAACTTTCCGTCAGGGTTTGCCATCTCAAGGCACATCCAGCCCTACGACGGTGTGGCTCGGCTAGACACCTGGCTCCAGGACTTCTTCTAGGCCCGTTGCATCGCCAAAGGAGGAAACAGCTTGGTCGCAACCCGGTATCTCCTACTTATATTGAGGAAGATGGCTCGATCATGGCTCAATGAACTCTCACAAAACACCATCCACAACTGGTATGATATGCATTGTTCTTTCTATCAGAACTTTGAGGGAACATACATGAGGCCCTGCATGGTCGAAGATCTGTAGCAGTGCACCCAGAAACTCGGAGAAACTTGTCGGGACTACCTCAGATGATGGATCGACATGAAGAACTCCTGCGAAGGAGTAAATGACCAAGCTATGATAGAAGCATTCATTGCGGGACTTCCAATTGGTTGGTTTACTATGTCATCGCTTAAAGTGTGATAAAGTGACTAACTTGGGGGAGATGATAGAGATGGCAAGAAAATGCACTGATGTCGACAATGATTCAGAGGGACTGCTAAATGTACTGGCTGTGCCACAGTCAACAAAGTAAGCAGCAGGCCCTGAAATGCAAGAACACCTCGGAGGAAAAACCCAAACTGGAAACCGCAACAGTCCATGCAACTTTCGAGTCTGGACGACGAGGAGGCCACGGAGGCAGCTGGGGACGAGGTCGTGGAACTTCCAGAGTCCAAGGTAGAGGAAATCAGCAACCTGGCAAAACCAACTCTTGGGCCGACATTGCCAACAATCTATGTGTGCATCACTCGGATGGCAACGGGGGCTCGTCCCACACCAATGCTAAGTCTCGTTTCAATGATGACATCAAAAAAGATGAATCCTCTGGCTACAGGGCCAAGCGATGAAAAGGAAAGAAAAGTTCCAACAAAGAAAAAGAGTCCAAGGAAGATTTCAACATTGAGGAGGCAGAAGCTTCAAATCCCAAGTCGAATGGAAAGAAGACCTTCGCAACCAAGAATGGCACTTATGTCTGCTTCCTTGGATCCTAACCGGCTAAAGTCAAAAAGGCAGTGATGCGTGAGCTCAACGCAACTGTCCCTGCTGTCCCTCAGTATCTGGACTGGTCGGAAGTTACAATCACCTTTGACCGAAGCGATCATCCGCCTAAACCACACAGGCGAGGAAAGTACGCTCTAGTCGTTAATCCACTTATTGATGGTTATGGGTTCTCCAAGACCCTCAAGGACAGTGGTAGCAACATCGACATCATCTATGTCGACACGCTACGCTAGATGAGGATATCAGAAATGCAACTGAATCACAGCTCTATGAATTTTCATGGAGTTGTCCCCGAAAGACAAGCAAATTCTCTAGGAGAGATCACTTTGGATGTTACCTTTGGAACTCCAAAGAACTATCAGACGAAAGCACTTTCCTTCGAAGTGCTCCCATTCAAGATCACATACAATGCTATCTTTGGGCGTCATGGTTACACTACTAGGGAAAATCCTATAGGAGACATCCTTATAGCAGGCACATCCCTCAAGCATGCGCCTCCACTAAATATACAAGTTGCATGCCTAACTGTTGCGACTCCAGTATATTAATACTAGAGGCGCATTATTGAGGGATGTGTCTCATATATTGTATTTACGGACCAGATCTGGCTTCCCCCCTTACTCGAGGTGCATCTGCTCCAACTACTCGAGGCGCATATGGGGCAGATGCGCCTCGAGTAAAGTGGGTGGGCCTAGTGGTGGTAGGTGCGGCAATACTGGAGACGCACCAAAAGATATGTGCCTCTAGTATTTTTCAACACTGGAGGCGCATCACTAGGACATGAGCCTTGAGTAAGTGATGTGGGCCCGGAGGGTGGCAGGCGCGAGACACTCGAGGCGTAGCTACTAGATACGCCTCAGGTATTATATGTATACAAGGCGCATATTATGTGGGATGCGCCTCGAGTAATCTTGCCACCTTTTTCACCTTTTTGGCACATGCACATGCACCACCTCCCCACGCACTTCTCTCTCACTTGTTTCCTCCTCCAGACAAAGAAAGATCTGGTCGCCCCCTCCTCATCCCCACCTTATTTTCTCAATCGTTTCACCATAGAAGCTTTGCCAAACCTCTATTGGTTGACACACATATGTAAGTGAAATATCTTGCACTTCTCATCTACAAGATCTCACTTTACTTCTCCTCTAGCTCTCCTACTCCTAGTCGTCGTTGGAGGAAGTGTGAATGCGTTGTTGCATGTATGCGCATTGTCGGTGACATCGACTAGATTGTGTTGTGTGGTTCCTTTGTTTTGTGCAGGGATTTCATTTTGGATTGCCAATGTTTCACTAGAATGTCGATTCATTTCTGTTCCGGCGAATTTCTGGCACCCGATGGATGTCCTTGTTTTAGGGGAGGTCATGCCGAATTTTTTGGCGATCTCGACGTTTGTGCTCTAATTATTCTTTTGCTCTTTGTATACCACGCAGGAGACCATGGTCCAACCACTGAGCACACCCCCCGTGGATAGGTGGATGACATGCACGAGGGCTGACATGGCACAAACAAACATGAAGGAGATAAGATGTCTGTGTCGTGACTACAAACTGATGTATTTGATAAAGCATGATTGCGGAATGCTGGAGTCGCACCTGCTCCAGCGTGGTTTCATGGATGGCTACACTCGATGGATATGTGATGACGAAGATGATGATGAGGATGTCAATAATGGTGAAGATGAAGATCAAGATGCCGGCAGGGTAGGTGATCATGAAGATCAAGGTGGCGCCGGACATGAACATGATGAAGATCAAGCAGATGGCGCTGGGCATGAACATGAAGATAATCAAGGTGGCGCCAGGTAGGAACATGAAGATCAAGGGGCCGGGCATGCTTCGAGCTGGTTGCGAGAGCCTCATTACCAAGAGCTGCTTCTCAGGGAGACGAGTACCGCCAGAGCCACCGCTAGAGAGAAAGCTAAGCTAGAGCAAATGGAGAAAGACGCGGTTACTCCATTGTTTCACGGATTCAATGATGGCGATACCCTTCTGAATGTAACACTCAGGGCTCTAGAGATGAAGGCGAAACACAAAATGACTAACGAATGCTTCAATGACAACATGGAAGTTTGGCATGATCGTCTTCCCAAAGGGGAACACATGTCCGACTAGTATCGCTGAGGCCAAAAAGTCGTGTGCCCTCTCTATCTACCGCACGTGAAATACGACGTCTGCATCTCATATACCAGGGCGAGGCCATGGAGAAGACCATGTGTGCGGTGTGCAAGACCTCTCGAAACAAGAGAGGGACAAAGAAAGCCCCTAGAAAAGTGGTGTGGTACTTTCCTCTAACTCCTCTCTGAAGTGGTATTTTGCATACCCTAAGGAAGCACAGCTCATGCGCTGGCACGCGGAAAGAAAGAGGCCAGAAGATGAAGATCTGGAAAAGGAGGAAATGTTGAGGCACCCTTCGGATCCTAGCCAGTGGAAGGCGTTGGACCTCGAATATTACCAACGGTTCGGGAAAGAGTCAAGGAACCTCAAGCTAGGCATGAGAACCCACGGACTCAATCCGTTTGGAACCCAGAGCATCACACATAGCACCTAGCCCGTGTTTGTATGGATCTACAACCTCCCCCCATGGTTGTGCATAAAGAAGAAGTACGTAACCATGAATATGCTAGTTCAAGGGCCAAAACAGCCTGGTACAGACATCAATATGTATCTCACGATGTTGAAAGAGGTGTTGGCCACGCTATGGGAAGACGGAGCCCGTACGTGGGACGCTGCCGCACAAGAATATTTCGATATGAGAGCAGTGGTGATCACGACGGTGCAGGACTATCCTGGTTACAGATACATCACGGGGCAGGTGATCCAAGGATTCTTTGCTTGCGTTAGGTGCAAGGATAATACAACATATCGCTAGCTACAAAAAGATCCCGGGTCCAGAAAAACCATGTACGAGGGGTCTTGAAGGTGGCTTCCGAAGAATCACACCTGGAGAAAGTTCTCCCATCTATTCGATAGGACAGTCGAGCTCCAAGGAATGCCATACCAGAGGAGCGGCACAGAAATCGATGAGCTGTTGAAAAACTGGAAAGAGTGTCCGGCGCCAGGAAAGAACCAGAAGAAGCCAGAGCCACTGTTGAAGGTTTGGAAGGCGAAGTCTATTTTCTGGGACTTGCCATACTGGAAGCTCCTCTGCGTGCCTCATAGCCTTGATCTCATGCATATCACGAAGAATGTGGGGGGAGAGTCTGCTTACCACCATCCTTAACACCGACAAGACCAAAGATGGGCTAAAGGCAAGGAATGACTTGAAGCATATGGGCATCAGGAAGGACCTTCAACCACCACCTAGTGACGATGAAGCCGATGATCAGTCGGAGGAGGAGGAGACAGAAAAAAATAGTTGTCGTCGCCAGGGAAAAAATGTCAAGAAGGCCGAAGTTAAGCTCAAGGTCCCGTGCTTCACTCTAAGAAAGGTGGAGGCCACACAGTTTATGAAGTGCCTCCTCGGAGTCAAATTTCCGAACATCTACGCGGGGAAGATAAGCAGATGGCTAGATGAGACGAAGCAGCGCTTCAGCAAGATGAAGTCTCATGACGTCGCCGTGCTAATGACATAGGTACTTCCGGTTGCGATCCGAGGGATAATGGACAAGCACATCTGTGAAACACTGTTTGGCCTCTACAATTTTTTTGACGTTATCTCTCAGAAGTTGATAGGCATTAAGAAGATCACGAGGCTATAGGAGGAGATCGTGGTGATAATATGCGAGCTTGAGATCTACTTCCCTCCTGCATTCTTTGACGTCATGCTTCCTCTGCTGCTCCATGTCATGGAGGATATCGTCTAACTCGGGCCTCCGTTTCTATGAAGCATGATGCCGTTCGAAAGGATGAATGGACACATCAAGGGATACGTTCGTAACAGGTCCCGTCCAGATGGAAGCATAGCAAACGGCTTCCTGGCTGAAGAGCACATCTCTTTCTTCTCGAACTTTCTACAAACCGAGACCCCTATCGGTCTGGCATTCAACAAGCACCTTGGGAGGTACGCTGGATGGGGTCACCACGAGGGTCAGCGTGCAAAGCATGTCGACTTTTCGAGGAGCGAACCAAGGACTTTGAAAGAGCAAACTTGGTTGCGCTACAACACCTACAGGTGGTCGATCCATATATACACGAGCACAAAGAATTTATCAAGAAGAAGTACGCTGACCGCGGCCTGGTGAGTATGGAGGAAGATGTAATCAAAGAGCACAACTCCAGTTTCACGCAGTGGTTTAGGAAGAAGGTTCTCGGTAGTCCACTGCAGGGAAAGTCTACGGAGGATGATGAACTCATATTCTCGTTTTCACAGGGCCCAGGGCACCACCTGATGACCTATCAGGCATACGATATCAACGGATACACATTCTACACCGAGGAGAAGGACAATAACTTTGATTACGAGAACTCAGGGGTAACGGGGATATTCTACACCGACGACATCCTGGAAAGATACTACGGAAGGATCGAGGAGATATGGAAGCTCGACTACATTATGGAGAAGGTGATGATGTTCCATGTCAGGTGGGCCAAGAGCGTCAAAAAAGAAGACCGGTATTTCATGACCATGGTTATACCTCCAAAGTCAAAGACCACTAGCGTGAATGTACCCGCAAGAAATGAGCCATGTGTTTTGGCTAGTAAAGTCGACCAATGCTTCTACATTACTGACCCATCAAAGCCTAGCCGGATTGTCGTCAGGAGAGGCAAAAGGAACATCATCAGAATAGACGGAGTCACCAACGAGCAAGACTTTGACCAGTACGCTGACCCAAAGATGGAAGACGGATATGGAGACCAAGCACCATACACCACAAGCCTACCTAAAAAAGGACTCCCATTCAAAACAAAAAGTGAAGACGTTCTGGACCTAACCTATTCAACCACGATAAAGAAGGGCAAGAAGATAATTGTCAACAAGAAACGCTAATAACTAGCTCCGACTAAGCACAACATGCCGCGCGTGTGTGTGACATTATTATATATGTATCAACACATTCTTATTAGTTATCTCTTTTGTATGCTAATTGTTGGATGTAATATTATGTATCAACACAATTATATATAACTTATATGATAATTTGATATTTAAAGTACTAAAATATATTTTGTAGTTTATATTAATGTTGCAAAATGATTTAACAATTAGAATGTCTTTTTTTTTAAAGAAAAAATTATGGACACCACAGGATTTGAACCTAGGTGGCCAAAGTTTAGAGGGAATTGGACTAGGTGGCTAGCCACTAGGCTGATAAGTGTTTGGTGTTAACACTTGTGTGCTGCTTCTTTTTGAGTGTAGTGGAAAATAGTATAGGAGATGCATCATACAGAAATACGCCTCGCATAATACTATACTGGGGACGCATGTTTCTAAAATGCTACTCGCATAATGCTTCAGTTTTATCAGTTAGTCAATTTTTCGATATTTAAAATATTTACACTAATTTTAATAGTTCATATTAAATTTATACTATTTTTAATAGTTCATATTTATTTATTTTTTAGTTCCAAAAAATGATGGCTCATAGGAATCGAACCTAGGATGCCAGGGAAGAAAGGGTGGAATGTGTAGCTACTAGGCTACGAAGTGTTTTGTGAAAACAAAGGCGCTACCTTCCATTTGAATTTAGTTGCACGATTACACGAGGCCCATTTTGGCAATATGCGACTCGCATAAGTTATACGAGTCGCATATTGCCAGGATGCATCTCGCGTAATCTGCTAGCTGGCTAAAAATTAAGTGTCGATCCCAGTCAGTTCGTCGGTGTCACGTTCTGCTTCCCCTTCCCCCTCTTGCTGCCATTCATCAGTGCCATCCGTCGTCAATCCCCTCCTGCTACCGTTCATCGTTGACGATGAGCCGCCCTCCCCCTTTCCCTTTCCCTGTTCCCCCTCTCTCCCTGCGCCACTCCTCACCTGCGATGCTTCCTTCTGCAGTTCACCTCCTGCCACCGCGAGAAGAGCCTGCGCCGGAGAAGAGCCGCACGTTGTTGAGCACACTGTCGAGTCCACCATCTGCATGCCATCGAGTCGACTATCCATAGGTGAGCGGCCCCTCCCTTTGCCCTTTCCCCCTCCCCCTACCCCTCCGCCTTTAACGACCTTGTGTCGCCGTCCGCAGGAGCCAGACACCACCGTCCACCGGTGTTCTTTCGGAGCTAGGAGCCAGGCGCCGCCGCCCGCCGTCCAGGAGCTAGGAGCCAGGAGCCGTCCAAGAGCGACATTGTCCCCCTCCCCCTTTACCGTGAGCACCGCCGTCCCCCTCCCCCTTTACAGTGAGTGTCGCCGTCCCCCTCCCCCTCCCCTTTACTGTTATTGGTCACTAAATATGTGCACTGCTAGTAGTAGAAATTGAATACAAGTTCTGGCATGTGTCATGCAAATTTTACTTGGGCATTTATGACACCAAAGTGTATGCTGCTGGCTACTCCTAGTAGTGCTAGTTTAAGAAATGAAGCTGAACTAGGCAGATTAAACTCTAAGTTGATTCAGTTTGATGTGGCTGTGTCAAATCGAGTATGTTATTTTCTTGTACATAGATAGATAGAGCATGTACTTGAGAAATTGTTGTTGCTTTCTTAGTTAAGCAAGCATAGAACACTTGCAGTACATGTTTAAGTTCAGAATTAGCGCAAAGGACAATTCATAATTTTCTACTCCATGAAACTACTTCAACGACAGCTTTAGTAGCAAAGGTTCATTGATTACTCCATGAGACTATACCCACATTTGAAAATTGAGTATATTACCCACATTGATTACTCTAGGTGGTATTTGTGTACAATTATTGTTAGTTGCAATTCGGTGTACACGATGCTGGCACATGTCACAGTCTTTACAAAATAGAGTTTTTTTGTAGAATATCAGAGAGTTTTAACTCTGTTATAGTGATGTTTTCACCTAAAATGCATAGGTTATGTTTTGGTGTTTCAAAAATTGTAAATCCAACTTGCATGCATTGTGTACCCGTAGGCCTATTATTCTGGAAAATTGGATTGAATGCTTTAGGACTACTAGATCTACTGTAATGAATTTCCTAAGATTAATGCAATAGTGTTTCTAGAGTCCAAATATGCTCGCTAAAAATCCAAGTGTTTAATCATGGTCAGATCATTGAAATGCATAGGTTATGTTCTGGCTAAAAAGCTAAGTGTTTAACCATGGATAGCATGCTTTAGGACTGCTAGATCTGCTGTATCTAGTTGATTATATATGAGCAGATCATGTGCATGCATGACCATGGTTAGATCATTGTATATGCATGTTTCTTGTATATGCATGTTTCTTGTAGATTTTCTTGTATATGCATGTTTCACTTCAGATCATTGTATATGCATATATTGTGTATGTTG
Source organism: Avena eriantha (assembly GCA_910589775.1). Taxonomy (NCBI): domain Eukaryota; kingdom Viridiplantae; phylum Streptophyta; class Magnoliopsida; order Poales; family Poaceae; genus Avena; species Avena eriantha. Next base: position 430,134,346 of record OU342743.1, on the reverse strand, counting down.
TCCAGCTTTTGCTAGAGTATTTTGGCCTATATGTAGGCCTTTTATTATGGACAAGTTGTTGGTTGTGTGTTTGTGCCTATTTAGGCCATTTTTGTGCAGGTTTTTCCTTTTTGAGATGCCAATGTTTCGCTGGAATGTTGATTCATTTTTGTTCCGGCGAATTTCTGGCACTCCTAGGTTTAGAAAATTAGCAAAGATCATGACCAATTTTTTTGTGAATTTTGGTGTTTATTATTTCCATTTGTTTTTGTTTTTATACATGTCGGGTGGTGGATAGCACGACGCCGAGGCATGCACTTCTAGAAAGAAGGCCTATTGGGAGCATTTGGATGATATGGACTTACAAGTAGACCCATAATTCGTGCCGCGGGAGGAAGAGATGGAGGACGAGGATACATCGTCCGATGAGGAGATGGGGGATGATGCCGATGGCAAGGACGTCACTACCACTGATGGCGGTGGTGATAGTGGAGCCACAGATGGTAGCCGCCAACCAAGGAAGCCCCGGAAAGAACGGACCCTGATCATGGTTGGCCTCAAAAAGTTCATCTTCACAAGTGTGAGCGATAAAGGGCTGCCTTTGGAGCCGAAGGAATTTGTCGTGTTGTACTCACTGCAGCTCTCTACAATCCTCCGGAACACCGTCATGATCAACACCGAGAACCTGAAGGGCCATGAGAATGAGTGTTACCGCCATCAGCTCTTGAGGAAGCTACACGCAAGATACGCATACTCGGGTGATGAGGAGAACAAATACAACAATGACGATGTCAAAGGGAATTCGGTAAACAAGTACGCCCTCAAGACGATGACCAAGGCCTTGTCCAATTGGAAGGCGCGGGTGAAGATGCTCATTTACAACAAAAAACTAAGTTACGAGGAGCTCATCCAGAAGGAGCCTCTGGTCAAGGAATAAGACTTCAAGGTGGTCAAGGCCAGATGTGAATCCACCACGGGAAAGACCAAGAGTCTGTACTTCAAGGAGTTGTATGAGATGAACATTGGTACTCACCATCTCGGCTCCAGCGGTTATAGAGTTGCGATTCCCAAATGGGAGAAGGAGTATGTCGTAGCTCGTGAGAAGGGGGAAACACCTCCCTTTTCCAATGTCACCGAACTGCATGCAAAGTACTTTGTCAGGGCCTAGTTTCGCAAGCCAAAAGGGAGTTATAAATATTCCTCGGAACACTACGGCCCATTTGCTCCGAAGGTGACGGACTTCATTAATAAATATATAAGTAATTTGCATGCAAGTCGATTAATTGCATTCTCAATTAATCAATGAAGTCCAATTTCTCAAATGCTTCACGTTCATTATGAGCAGGACGAGGAATATAGGAGCTCCTCATCCCAGGGGTCGGCGCTGGTCGCCAAGTGGGACACCACTTTTAACAGGGAGCTGAACCGGGTCAAGAATGTCGAGCCCCAGGTGCCACCATCATCGGCTGGCCGTATGCCCGACTTTGGAGGTATTACATGGTCCAAATACTATGGCACGTCGCCACGGAAGGGCAGGAAGCAGGCCGAGAGCGCCGAGGTAAAACACCTAAGGGAACAAGTGGAGAAGTTTCCACAGCTGCTCCAAGATATAGTGAAGGAGGCTGTGATGGCAGTCCAGACACAAGTCCAGTCACAAGTCCAGACACAAGTCTAGACACAAGTGACCGAGAAGCTCAACACCATCATTCCTGCCTACTTCGAACAGTATGCCAAGTGGAATAAGAGTGGTAAATGGGGGCCGCTCCTAGTTCCCAACATCGCCAACGCCCAATCGGACAACGCGGCGCCGGAGATGATGGTGACTCCTCCGGCGGGGCCCAAAGGTCCGGAGCTTACCTTGTCTGGTGCGGCGAAGGCGCCGGACCGCACCTTGCCAGCAAGCAGCCACTCCACCACTTGCGTGCTCAACATCGGCGGTGGTGCCTTGACATTGTCCGAGCTCGACGCCCTCAAGGTCCCTAATTAAAGCGAGAGTTTTGGGAGGCTCAACCAATGACTTCATCTCCCTTCTCTCCCTGTTTTACTAAGGACCAGCCTATACATGTCTTTCGTAGGAAGACACTCCTTGCTCTCTAATGCACTGGCGGAACGGCGAGTTGAAGGATGTTGCCAAGGGTTCCATCGTTCAACCAGCGAACCGCATCTTCCACAGCAAACCAATGGCACCCAACATTCTTAGGGTCAAATACAGTATGGTGCTTCCAGGCTACGAGGGCTTGGAACCTCCCTCTCAACCTCATGGATGGGATAGTGACGAGCCGGCAGTCCTCAGTATCGGCTTCAGCTACATGTTCCTATGGACGAAGAGCTAGATCCGTCTAAGGACGGAGGGCCGGGGCACCACCCTAGAGGCAGCACAACCAACACATCATGAAGACATTGGGATGGCACATCAAGAAGACATCGAGATGGCACAGAATCCCGCTGATGATGATGAAATTGATGAAAACTTTGGCGACTAGTTCTTGAACACAGGGTTTGGTGATGATGACCATGAGCAACAGGGAGGCCAACTATTCACGCAGACAGTTGTCGAGCCCCAACCAGCACCTAGACCCTCGACGAAACTCACTTGCCAAGTGCGTCTCATCCCATCTAGTCAGGAGATGCCGCCACCCATTGCCTTCACTGAGCCTCAGATTCCATCTCGTCCTATGATCAGCCCCACACCCTCCATAGGGCGGTCGAGGAGGTAGCGGTGGCCGATGATGCTATAAAGGGCAAGAAGGGTCAAAAAAGGAAGCCTAAGGGTGCGAGCCAGAATCCAAAGCCTGATATCTAGGCTCAGGACGTCCCTGCAGAAAATCCCAAGAAGCGGGTGCACGAGGAAGGTACACCAATGCTCAATGAATCGATGCTCGCGGTCGCAGGCTCGCATATGCGTAGTATTCATCATGGTTGTATATATATTGAGGCGCGCCGCATTCGAGAGGGTGACCAGTGGTACCTGGTTTATAAGGCTAAGGTGCCAAACATGATGGGTTTCGTCACAGTAGCCCCCAAGGATATTTTCTACATGCGGCATACCAACCTCTTCAACATGTTGCAAGGATTCTGGCTGCATGATACCTTGGTACGGCTATTCTCGCTCAATATGGCCATGCAGATCATTAGATACGGGACCCCAGGCATCACGATAGTGGATCCCTACTTCATGTGTGACGTTGTCTTGAGAACACATGAGGGCGTCCTAATAGTGACCGACTACCTCTCATACTTCCTGCAAAAAAAACCTGGGAAAGGATGTGATTCTCATTCCCTACCATCCAGAGTCGGAGAATGGTCACCAAGGCTGCATGATCATATCCTTGGACGTGCAATGCTCAAACGCCTTGTATATGGACTCAGGTAGTGCAAAGAGGAAAGACTACTCCACTATCAAGAGAGTTCTTGATGATGCTCTCAACGCCTTCTTCATATCGGGAGGCATCATCCCTAGTAGGACAGTTAAGAGGCACGGCATGCACGTGTTCGGCCACACAACGGAATTCCCCTGCGTCAAGCAGGCGGCTGGCAGTGGGAAGGATGCCTTCTACGCCCTACACCACATGAAGGTGTTCGTATGGGACCAGCATAACATCATGCTGTCATCTGACCTCCAAAGGTGAGCTGAAGATCTTGAACGTATACAGTATCACAACCTCAGGATGGATTTATTCGATATCCAGGAGGAGATCTCGACAATCATGCACCAACAAGTCATAAAATCCGAGGGCCTCTTCTATGGCAGCACTCCACCGTGCAACAAGGAGATAGATGAACACTTCGAAAAGCAGGGTGATGGCAGGACGTTCATGACGTTAGCAAAAGGAGCTAAACAGGGCTTCATCAATATCCCTGAGCCGACTCATCAGCTGAAGAAGTCTTGATGTTTTCGTATGGGATCAGAAAAATAGCAGGTTTGAGTTTGGGTCAAGTTCAAGCGGTGGTGGTGGCTGGCGTGATGAGGGCTCTGGTTCTCGTTGGCGTGATGAGGGTACTGGTGGAGCTGGAGGTCACGGTTTTGGAGGTGATTTTGGCGATTTCGATCAAGGTTACTATGAGGGGAACCATGGTTTTAACAATGTTTATGGTGCAAACAATCAAGGTAATTTTCGACCTAGACAATACCGCCCGCAGTTTTATAATGGATATAGAGGTCGCAACAACTATAGAGGTAATGGGGGCAGTTATAGGTATCAACGTTCTTTCAGCAACCATGCCAATATTAATCAGAATGAGGAGATAGCTCCAGTTGAAAATGTTGTTCAGCACACAACACCTTCTTTAGCGGTAGTTCAGCAGCCTCTGTCGCAAAGGACTATATCCAATGACACTTTTTCTGCAGTGAATCTGGTTGCAACAACTAATGTTCGAGTCCCAAGAAAGCCTGACAAAACTACTTGTTTCAAATGTGGAGAAACGGGCCACTTTGCAGATGCTTGCCCGGCTGTTCTTTGTATTTACTATGAGAAAATAACCATGCCGCCAAGGATTGTCCTTTGCTCTCTATGCCGAAACCTGTTGCAGTAACATATGGGGTTTTCCGTAATGACCTGATCTTTCATGAAGTTCCGGCATCATCCGAAATTACTTTTAAACATGATAGCGGCAAAGTTGGCAGAATTTCTGTTGTCGGGGGTACGATGACAACTCAAGAAGTTCTCAGAGAGTTAGAGTGGATTTTACATGTTGATCATCAATGGGATCTTTCGGTGCTAGAGGATGGAGCCTTCAAAACTATTTTCCCATCTAAACTTGATCTTGCCAGAATGACAAAAATTATTAACGTGCATGTTCAAGATACAGATATGTTTCTGCACTTCGAGGAGTGGTCAGCAGCGGATCTAGATAAGTTCACCCTTGCAGAGGTATGGGTTAGAGTTCATGATTGCTGTTACAAGGAGAGATGTGATTATTTGGCGTTATTCGCTGTAGGCTCTCTAATTGGCAAGACAAAAGAGGTAGACATGGAATTTACTAGATCACATTCGGCGGTGAGGATGAAAGTAGAAGTTACCAGGGTAGAACATATTCCAAAAACGACTGTTGATCATAGGTATGAAGGTGAAGGTTACAGTCTATTATTTAAGGTGGAGGAAAATATAGCTCCAACATCAAAAGATGTTATCATGGATGATGCTGATTCAGATGAGAATAAGAAGAAAAATGGGGATGAAAGTAATAATGATAAACACAATTTGGGGAACAAATCGATTCCAGGGGGTATGGAAAATGCTTTAGGTACTAGCAATCTTCCTAAGGATCAGAGTGGATCAGTATTGGGGCCGAAACAAGTTAGTTCTGTGCCTATCATGTTTGGTTCGTTCACTAGTAATTTTGTGTTGTCACCGCAGTAGTGCACCCATTCGAAGGGAAGACTAAAGCTCATTGTGCCACGCAGATTGTGGGGTGATTGTGATGTGGATGAGGATAGTCTGCCGTCACCTCTGACATGCCTCGGCTCTCCGGTACAGCAGCTGGACGAATCGCAGCATGTCGAGCCCTCTGTGGCATGCAACATTGCCGCGGCAGGTGGTTTTCCGTCTTCCGAGATTGACTACATGGCTGCCGTTTCACGTAGTATGGGTGTTCTCTCTGCCGGGGCAGAGTACTCTGCTGGTTTGGACGCTTCTCGGACTGGGCCTTTATTTCATGCTTCTGTGGAAGAGCCACGGCGTCAAGAGCATGTGGAGCATGTGGAGGTTCCTCTTTCTCCAATTTCGTTGAGTGCCAATGTGTCCGAGCAGGAGGATTGGCTGCACTCTTTTTCAACGCCAATTTCTTCCCCTACTCTGCACGTGGACCCATCTCTTTCACTAGGAGCTAGGCCGGGTCCCCTCAACTCCCAGCCAGTTGCTATGGGATTGGCAGGGGGTCGGGGTCCATCTGCTGCGGCAGGAACTGGTGTCTTCCTCGGCGGTCGTTTTTCGGTGAATGATGTGGTGACTTACGGTGGTATTCCTGCTGCTTCTACAGATGTCCGATCCAGCTCTCGGATCAGAAGCCAAGCTAATGCGGATGCGTCACAAATGAAACGTGCGCAGCAATTAGCATATGCTAAGGATGATGCTTCTTGTTCAGATAAACATCCATCTAATTACTCTTTATCTTCGTTTTCAGATGATGCATTCCTGCATAGAGCTAAGAGTTTGGGAGTTTCGTTGGGGGCTACACCTAGCAAAATAACAGCCATGATTAACAAAATTAAAAATGATGATAACAGTCGCACCTTGATTATTCTTCAAAAAATCTAGAGGAAAAAATTATAAAAGAGGCTGAATGTCCGGATAACAATGAGACTTTAGTGCATGCTTCGTCTCTTGCTACTGATCTTAGTGAAGAAGAGCAACAAGATTCTAGGGAGAAAGAGTCTCCAGTTCGGGAGGTCAAGAAAACAAAAGTTAATAAGAGAAAAGAAAAGAATGTCCCAAAGGGGGTACGTAGGAGCACAAGGCTCACAAAAAAAATTAACTTTAGTATTCTTAATGAAAGGAATATTTTGGAATAGCGACGGGTTTAGAGATACCGCTAAGCACTTCTTTGTTCATGAGACTATAAGGGAGCATAAACTAGACTTTTTTGCTGTTCTAGAGACAGGTAAAGATAATTTTTCAGCTCCCTTTCTAAAACATATTTCGGGGGCTCAAGATTATCAATGGTATTGTGTACCCCCTATTGGGCGATCGGGTGGTATTTTGGTTGGAATAAATACAGCCACTCTATCTATTCAGAATATAATTACGGGAGAGATGTGTTAAATTCTATGTCACTTCAAAAGTAGACAATTTTAAATGGGTTTTAATAGCGGTGTATGGGGCTGCTCAGGATGATAAGAAACCTGACTTTCTTGCCGAATTAGTTCGGATTTGTGAGGACGAGCCGTTGCCTATGATTGTGGGAGGCGATTTTAATATCATTAGAAGAAAAGAGGAAAAGAATAAAGATAACTTTAACACCCGTTGGCCGTTCATTTTTAATGCCATTATTGAAAGCTTAGACTTGAGAGAACTAGCTCTCTCGGGTCGTCAATTCACTTGGGCTAGCCGTCGAGTTAATCCCACTTTTGAGAAGCTAGATAGAATTTTAGTTAGCGTGGAGTGGGAGCAAAAATTTCCGTTGGTTTCGGTGAGAGCCCTGTCTAGGTCTGGTTTCGATCATACACCTCTTCTTCTTGATTCTGGTGAGCAAGCTTTCCTAGGAAATAAGAAGAATTTCTCTTTTGAACTCCCATGGTTACAACAAGATGGTTTTACTGAGATGGTGGCACAAGAGTAGGCCTCGATTTCTAATGTAAACCATGCTATGAACAATTGGCAAAACAAACTGAGACATATTAGACAATTCCTTAGGGTTTGGGCAAGACATTTGTGTCGATCCTATAAAATTGAAAAGGAACATTTACTGAAGATTATTGATGCTCTTGATCATAAGGCTGAAACAACTCCTCTAGATGAGGATGAATTGAGATCCATGCGCCATGCTAATGAGAAATTAGCTACATTAAGAAGGAATGAAGAACCCAAATGGGCACAAAGGGCCAAAGTTAAACATATTCAGGAAGGGGGAGATAATACAAAATATTTCCATTTAATTGCGAATGGAAAACATAGAAGAAAGAAAAAAATTCAGTTAGAACAAGATGAAGGGACAATTATAGGCCAGGAAAACTTAAAATCTTATATTTCTGAATATTATAAAAATCTGTTCGGCCCACCTTCCATGAACCATTGTGTGATGGATGAATCAGTCACTCATGACATCAATCAGATTTCAGTGTTAGAAAATCAAATCCTAGCCGCTGATTTTAATGAGAAGGAAGTCTTTGAAGCGGTCATGCAAATGAAAAAAAATAAGGCACCGGGTCCAGATGGTTTTCCTGCCGAGTTCTTCCAAAAAATTTGGTTCGTAATTAAGAATGATTTAATGGCTCTGTTTGCTAGTTTCTAAAGGGGAGAGTTACCTCTATTTCATTTAAACTTTGGCACTATCATTCTATTGCCTAAAAAAGAAAATGCAACTCAAATTCAACATTATCGTCCGATATGTCTGCTCAATGTTAGCTTTAAAGTGTTTACCAAAGTTGGTACGAATAGAGTGACTCAAATTGCTGAAAGGATAGTGTAGCCTACACAAACAGCTTTTATGCCAGGTAGACACATTTTAGAGGGAGTTGTAATCTTACATGAAACTATTCTTGAACTTCATAGGAAGAAATTGGATGGTGTTCTTTTCAAAATCGATTTTGAGAAGGCTTATGACAAAGTAAATTGGTCATTCCTTCAACAAACGTTGCGTATGAAGGGTTTTGACCCTAAATGGTGTGATTGGATTCAACGTTTTATTGAGAAAGGGAGTGTGGGCATCAAAGTTAACAATGATATAGGTCATTATTTTCAAACTAAAAAAGGGTTGCGCCAAGGAGACCCTTTATCACCCATTCTCTTTAATCTGGTTGCGGATATGTTGGCAATTCTCATCGCAAGAGCGAAAGAAGATGGCCAAGTGAGTGGACTTATACCCCATCTAGTTGATGGAGGTGTCTCCATTTTACAATATGCTGATGACACTATTCTTTTTATGGAACATAATTTAGAGAAGGCTCTTAATATGAAGTTAGTCCTTTGCATCTTCGAACAATTATCAGGGCTCAAAATTAATTTTCACAAGAGTGAAATTTTTTTTTGGAAAGGCAAAAGAAGTTGAAACTAATTATATGATTCTATTTGGATGTGATATAGGTTCCCTTCCTTTTAGATATCTTGGGATTCCAATTCATTTTTGCAAACTCAAAAATGGTGAATGGAAGCCAGTGGAAGATAGGTTTGAGAAGAAGTTTAGTAGTTGGATTGGAAAACTATTCTCTTATGGAGACATACTAGTTCTTATAAATTCGATCCTAACAAGTCTACCTATGTTTATGTCATCTTTTCTAGAAATACCCAAAGGGGTAAGGAAAAGACTAGACTTCTTTCGTTCTCGATTTTTTTGGCAAAGCGATGATCATAAAAAGAAATATAGGTTAACAAAGTGGAACATGATATGTAGGCCAAAATACCAAGGGGGATTAGGAGTGGAAGTTCTGGAATTAAAAAACAAAAGCCTTCTTAGTAAGTGGCTATTTAAGCTTATGAACGAACAAGGGGTTTGGCAAGAGCTGCTATAGAATAAATACATACAATCCAAAACTTTATCTCAGGTTTTAGCTAAACCAACTGATTCACCTTTTTGGAAAGGTTTGATGAATGTTAAAGATGATTTTTTTAGGAGGGGTTCTATGTTGATCGGTAATGGTCAAAATACTAGATTTTGGGAGGACACGTGGTTAGGGGATAAGCCTCTAAGCGATCAATACCCAACACTCTACAACATAGTACATCATAAACACGTTACAGTTCCAAATGTTATGAACTCCACCCCTCTGAACATAGGTTTTAGGAGAACGTTGTTGGGAAACAAGTGGCAAAGATGGTTACACTTGGTGTCTCGTTTAATGCTAGTGGAATTAAATGAGGAGGAGGATGTCTTTAAATGGGAGTTAACTACCTCGGGTGTTTTCACTGTTAGATCCTTGTATTTGGGCTTGATTAATGGTCATACGATTTTCTTGAAAAAATACATCTGGAAAATTAAAGTGCCACTTAAAATCAGGATCTTTATGTGGTTTCTTTATAGGAAAGAAATTCTCACAAAAGATAATTTGATTAAGAGGAATTGGCAAGGGCCCTCGTTATGTTGTTTTTGTGATCAGGCTGAAACAGTAGATCATCTTTTCATATCATGTCCTTTTGCTAAATTGTTATGGAGGATTATTTTCATCAATTTTAACATTCCATCTCCTACGAATATTAACAATCTTTTTGGCAATTGGTTAAATGGGGTTCATAAGAAGGATAAGGGACACATTAGAGTTGGTGTGTGCGCCTTATTATGGGCATTATGGAATGTTTGCAATGATTTTGTCTTTAACAAAAAAGTTTCCCATCTTTTATGCAGGTTATTCCTATGGTTACGCATTGGATCCATATGTGGTCTTTCATGCAGCCGGCGGAGGAGCGCCTGGGCATGGATATTGGGTGCACCCGTTTGGACATGGTTGCACGAGACTTTTACAGCCGGTGTGGTTGGCGGTCTGATCGGCGTTTAGCATAGAGATGTTATTGTGCCGATTGATATTATCTCTCTTTAAGTGGCTTATTTTTGTTGAGACTTTGGATGACAATGAGCTGTAATAATCTGTAAACTCTTCTAATAATGCAATAAAAGGTCGTATGCATCGATTGATGCAGAGGCCGGGGTTTTGCCCCCTTTTCGAAAAAATGAACCGTGGAAGTATTTCTCTTCTTTTGTCTTTGGTGATATGAATATATTAGATAGCGTGAATTAAATGAAATGGTGAAGTATGTAGTTTCAAATATCTCACTGTAGCCCCAAAGTAGAAAGGAAAGACATTACTTCACTATTCGTATAGCATTGGCGACATTGTTATATGAATCGTGGAATGATTTCTTTCCTTTCATCTTTTGCGATACAATGAAATGGTAAACTATGTAGCCCCAAGTCGATAGAGGGGACAAATAAGTTTGTGATTTGTATATATAGCATGGCGACATTGTGTTAGTTAATACTATTTCATCTAGTAGCCCCAAAGTTGAAACAGGACAAATATTTTTGAGATTCACATACAAAAGACATAATATGTTCAATGGTAAGCCAAGGAAAGGATTCTAGGTCCACAGCAACGACTCCTTTCGACACACCAAACTCAAAATGAGTCGTTGTCGTGGAGACCGAATCGTTTCCTTGCTTTACCATTGGACATATCATGCCCATGCTATATGAATCGTGGAAGTATTTCTCTTCTTTTCTCTTTGGCGATACGAATAGATTAGATAGCATGAATTAAATAAAATGGTGAATTATGTATGTAAAATCCCAAAACTCTAATCCAAGGTTATTAAGATCCAAATCATCAAAATTTAGGGTTAACAAAAACTTTTCCTTTTAAAAATATTTAAGCATTCATATGTGTGTGTATTTAATTTAGGAGTTGATTTGAATAGCCATATTTGAGTGATCCATTGATTGTAAAATGATTCTAAGGTGAATTAAACACCATCTAGATCATTTCCAAGCAAATCCCAAAGAAAAACAAATCAAAAAGAATAAAATAAGCAAATGGTCATTTGTGCCATTTTAATCACCATGCCTACTTTGGCTATTCCTAGAACTCAAATCTTAACAGATACAAATATGGATCTTTGCACCCCTTGCTAGTAAATGTAGTGATGTACCAAGGCCCACTTTGTTTCATCCAAAAAACTTTCAAACACTAAATTTAAATGACATTTGAAAATTGAATCTAGTGTAGGTATCAAGATCACACTTATTCAAAACCACTCAAATGAACTCCATTTTCAAATCCCAAGAAACCAAAGATGCTTAAGCATGTGACAAACAACTCCACCAAAAATCATCTCAAAATTCAAAACTTGAATTCTTTCGGCCATTTGTCAAACACCTTGTGTGCAAAAATCTGGAAAAATCACAAACACTATTGTGAGCAGTGTTTGGACCAATGTGGTCCCCCATTTTGCAACCAGAGCCACCCCAGTGCACCCCCTACCCTTTGCTAGCCCGGCCAAGCACTATGCCCCGACCAAATGCTCATGGACATCAATGCCGAGCCCAAATCGAGCACCTCACCGGTGACAGCGCGCCACAGCAGCTGCCAGCCTCGCCCACCATGTCCAGCACGTCGCTCGTGGTCCACCTCCACCGCCAGGCCAGCCCTAGCCCAAAGGCAGAGCGAGGAGCAGCCTTGAACGGCCGCGCTCGGAGCTTGTCTGCCATGCCGACGCCGCCCGCAGAGCGCGCACGGTCCCCGCTCAGCCAGACCCCGCCTAGCTCTCGCTGTCCACCTATATGATCGCCACCACCCAGGAAGCTGCTAGACATGCCCCTTTCCCCGACCCTGCCCCGTAACCGCCGGCCGCCGCGAAACTCGCCGTCGACCGAGACAGCGTGCGCGCAGCGACGCTCGCTGCTCCCGACCGCTTTTCACTGCACGAGCACTACCGTGACGCTCGCCAGGGAACCACCCACCATCCTAGCCCACCGCCCACACCTCTAGCCCGCTATACCGTTGACCACGTCGAGCTCCGCCCATGCCGAAATGCCGCCTCGCCAAGCCTATAAATAGAGAGCTCCCCGACACCAATTCATCACACCAACTCCATCCACTCCACCTGAGAACCCTCCCAGAGCCCCACCGGAGCAAGCTGTAGTCCGTAGCGCTGGAATTTCGCCGGAGTCTGCCGTGGAAGGAGGAGAAGGGCGCCATTAATCAAGGCCATCTCTCGGGATGCCGCCAGTACCAGGAGAACCGCCGTCCTCGACTTGTTCATTTGCCCGCCTCGCCGACCCTCGCCGGAGCCTTGGTAAGACGCCCTAGACCCCCACCGAGCCGCTAGGGTTACACCTCGCCGGTGACCTATCCATCGTCGATGACAAGCCCCAGTCGTAGGTCTTCTTTCTAATCCAACGGTCCACGTTGCCCCATACCGCTTCGTGTTTAAAGAGCCGCTGACATGTGGGACCCCCTGTCAGCTTTCCTCAGCGCCGCAGAGTGAGACTGAGCCGGCCCATTTTCTTTCCCGCGCTAGCCCACGAATTCAAATATAGGTTTTTCTATTTTAGTTTAAACTCAATTATGTCCCTTAATTCAAAATTCAATTCAAGAAGATTTATTAAACCAAATTGAGTGATTCCAATTTTGTTGGAAAGCTTCTGAAAAGATCTATCCAAGCCCGTTGGATTTAATTCATTTAGAGTCAGAGATCTCTCCTAGTAAAAATAACAAGACAGAAGCATTTGCACATTCAAACATTTTTATAAAATCAACCACAATAGATTTTGAGTTGATTCCAACTCTAAAAAATCACACTTAACCATACCTATCTGAATATGTAATAATATTAAGGTTTACATGCAGTGCCTTTGGACTAGTACCAAAATAATGCTATATAGGCATTTCTAGTCACTTTAAATCATTAAATAATAAACTTAAACTTAATTAAATGTGATCCAACCTTTAAATCACATTCCCATATGTTAGACTATGTGGTGATGACATGTGTCCACATGATCCCATATTTTAATTGGAGAATATTAAATCTTAGTTATTTTTAATGAGTAGAAATTACTTTTCTCAAATAAAAAGAATGAAACTAGTTAATTAAACCTTGTGATGCTTGTGATGATAATAGATCATCAAATGTGTGCCTTAGTGTAGTAAGTAGACTAGTTAAGTATTGTTTGGTGATTGTGTATCCCGTATGTATTTATAGACGATAGTACCGACCAAGCTTTCAAGGAGGAGGAGTTCTATCAAGAAGAGGATGAAGAAAACTTCAACCACTGCACCAACCAAGGCAAGCTAGCACTATACAAGTTAACCCTTGCAAGTTTTACTTGCAAGCATAGCACTCCAAGTAAACTGAGCAAGCTATTTTTAGGAAGCTAGAATTAAATTAGATAACCTAAGAAAGATGCACTAGGCATGCTTTGGTTATACCACTTTGAATATTACCTACCCCCAAGTTTTACTTTCAATCTTTTTACTTTCTTTACTTTACCAAGGTCCCTTACTTGTTTTGAAGGTAGCATAAAAAATATAAAATTTGACCTATCTAGATAACCTTAGATGTCATTCTATGGCATGAGATTGAGATTAGCATCCCACCTTAGTGAACACTCTTAACTTAGTAGCTTAGAGCTAAATCAAAACTTGAGTCACTTTAGATGGGAACACTTGGTGAAAATGAATTGTGAAAACCTTGGAATGATGAGTTATTCTATTGAGATGTTTTGACATGTGTTGAGAAACACAAATGGTTTATGATGATGAAAATGTTGAGGCATGTGCCTTAGCCCTTTTACAAAAACTGATGGTTGGATTCGGATGCGATACCATTCCAATTTTACCGTATAACCACAATACCTGAATTGGGTAAGGCTTAGCCAGAAATTTATATGCATTAGTATTAGTTCCCTCGCGGGAGAGGTTTGAGCTGAGGCTACCTCTCAATGTTGTCCACCTATGTAGTGCCCAAGATGACAGCTGGTCATGGTTGGGAGGCCATGCTCATAGGAGAGGTGCTTATACTAGGGTGTGTAAAGGAAAGGTTATGTTTGATTATCTGCCTACTAAGTATGATGATTCAGGGTTATCCCTGATAGATGTATCGAATCTTGTGGTGAAAGTGTACCACCTCTGCAGAGTGTCAAACTATTCAAATAGCCGCGTCCGCGGTTATGGTCAGTTGGAGTGGCCATACTGTTTCGTTGTCAGATGTTTTCAAAATGACTTATGAAATGAATGATGAATCTTGACTTGACCACAACAGGGTTGTGACTATGACACTAGCTTCCCAACTTAAGTGATTCTAGAACTTTATTTTATCTTTCTTTGTTTCTGAACTCAGCTTAGGTTTCAAACTTAACTTTACAAATAAACATAGAGTTAGCATTTCCCACTAGCACTATCTTACTTGTTAGTGGTAGTTTGCGAGTACTTAAAGAGTACTCATGGCTTTTGTCCCTGGCTATTCCTATGGCCAGACTATGAAGGAGACTACCAAGATGACGGATAGCAGTACGGCTATGATAACTATGACTATCTTCCATCGTCAGCATTGTCTGTGCCCCTGAAGTTGGACCCCACCGCTACGCTTATTAATTATTCCGCTGCTTGTTGTATTAAGACTGGATCATGAGATTCTTTATTCGTGTAAGACCTTATTATCGTTTGTAATGGATGATGTGCTGTGATATCCAATCTGTTATGTCTCGCAAAAATGGTAATCATGGGATTGCGATGTATGACATAACAGGCATCTGGGATTAAAAATCCGGGTGTTGACAAGTTGGTATCAGAGCCATCCTGACCATAGGAGACCCTAGTTAGAATGGACGTCCGTACAAAAACTTAATTTCAAAACCAAAATGAGTATTTATGAAAAACTATTTCCTCTCTTACCCATGGGAATTCATTCTTTCTGAAAAATTCATGTTCCTCCAATTCTTACATTACTACATAAAATTTGATACACTTGATCACTTCACTAATTTCCTCATCCTTAATTCTTGTAGATGGAGACTCAGTTCAGCAAATGTGAGTTTTGGCTGAAAGAAGTAGGATTCCTAGGACATATTATGTATGCCGGAGGAGTCTCTGTTGATCCCGCCAAGATCAAAGATGTCGAAGAATGGGAAGCCCCAACCACTCAAACCCAAGTCCGTGCATTTCTCGGATTAGCAGGATATTACCGCAAGTTCGTCAAAGGATTTTCGAGCATCGCCAGACCCATGACCCAATTGTTGAAGAAGGACAAGAAGTTTGAATGGACCAACAAATGTGAAGCCAGTTTCCAAGAACTGAAGAAGAGATTGATTTCAGCCCCAATATTGATCATGCCAGATATCAAGAAGCCGTTTGATGTGTATTGTGATACATCCAAGATTGGTCTCGGATGTGTATTGATGCAAGAAGGCAAAGTCATCGCTTATCTTTCTCGACAGCTGAAGCAGCATGAGCAGAACTATCCAACCCATGATCTTGAGTTAGCAGCCGTAGTTTTGGCATTGAAGACATGGCGTCATTATCTTATGGGTAATCGCTGTGAGATTACTCAGATCACAAGAGCTTGAAGTATATTTTCACTCAGAAGGAGCTGAATATGAGGCAAAGGAGATGGATAGAGTTAATCAAGGATTATGACCTTGACATTCACTATCACCCCGGCAAAGCCAATGTGGTAGCGGATGCTCTTAGCAGATTGCCTTGTAGGCTAAACACCATGATCAAGGAGAAGCAACCATGTTTGTATGAGGAGTTGGAGCAGTTTAGAACTGAGCTTGTTAGCACAGGATTTTTAGCTAGCATTGAACTTCAACCCAGTTTGATTAGCCAAATCAAGGAAGCCTAGAAGGGAAATGAAAGTATCGACGGAATCAAACGTCGTATTGGTACGGGAAAGGTACCTGGATTTACTAAGGACGAAAAAGGAGTTCTGTGGTACAAAGGTTGTATCTGTGTGCCAGCAGATTCGGAGCTGAAGCAAGTTATCATGCAGGAAGCTCATGATACTCTTTATTCTATCCACCCCAGAGGAATGAAGATGTATCAAGATTTGAAAGCGCAATTTTTGTGGCACAAGATGAAGAGAGAAATCGGGAGCTACATCCCCAAGTGTGACATCTGTCAAAGAGTCAAAGCAGAGCATTAGAGACTCGTAGGATTGTTGCAACCATTGTAGATTCCAGAATGGAAATGGGATTCTGTCGGAATGGACTTTATCACCGGTTTGCCTACTTCTAGTAGGGGAAATGACTCAATCTGGGTCATCGTTGATAGACTGTCCAAGGCCGGTCACTTTATACCTGTCAAGACAACCTACCAGAGTTCGAAGCTAGCAGAGCTGTATATTTCTAGAATTGTTAGTCTGCATGGAACCCCCAAGACCATAGTATCAGATCGAGGAACCAAGTTTACCTCGAAATTTTGGCAGAAAGTCCAAGAAGGATTAGGCACCAGGTTGAATTTCAGCACTGCATATCACCCACAAACTGATGGACAGACTGAAAGAGTCAATCAAATCCTAGAAGATATGTTGAGAGCTTGTGTGTTGGAATGCAGATCAAAATGGGAAGACTGCCCGCCTTTCGCAGAATTCTCATATAACAACAGTTAGCAAGCTAGCTTGCAAATGGCACCATTTGAGTTCCTATACGGAAGAAAGTGTCGCACCCCTTTGAATTGGTCGCAAGTAGGAGAGAGTCAGATTTTCGGACCCGACGTTCTCCGAGAAGCCGAAGAGAAGGTTCACAAAATCGGTGAGCACCTCAAGACCGCCCAATCCAAACAGAAGAGGTATGCTGACAAGAGAAGGAGAGACCTGACTTTCAATGTCGGAGATTTTGTATATCTCAAGGTTTCGCCATTGAAGGGAACTCAACGCTTTAGTCTGAAAGGAAAGTTAGCCCCCACATATATCAGGCCCTTCAAGATTCTAAGCCGTCGAGGAGAAGTATCATATCAACTAGAACTTCCTGAAGAGGTGTCAGCCATCCACAATGTGTTCCATATCTCGTTACTTCGCAAATGCCTAGAAGTGCCGGAGAAGACTGAAGTTTTCAAAAACATCGATCACCGAGCTGTTGATATCAACAAGGACCTGACATATCGTGAAGTGCCCATCCGTATCTTGGAAGAAGCTTACAGAACCACCAGGACCAGGAGTATCAAATTTCTCAGGATTCAATGGAGCAACCATACCGAAGAGGAAGCCACTTGGGAGCGAGAAGATTACATTAGGACAGAGTTCCCAAATATCTTTAGTTCCTAGTTTTCTTTCGTAAATCTCGGGACGAGATTTTGTTTAAGGGGGGAAGGTTTTTAACATCCCAAAACTCTAATCCAGGTTATTAAGATCCAAATCATCAAAATTTAGGGTTAACAAAACCTTTTTATTTTAAAAATATTTAAGCATTCATATGTGTGTGCATTTAATTTAGGAGTTGATTTGAATTGCCATGTTTGAGTGATCCATTGATTGTAAAATGATTCTAAGGTGAATTAAACATCATCTAGATCATTTCCAAGCAAATCCAAAAGAAAAACAAATCAAAAACAATAAAATAAGCAAATGGTCATTTGTGCCATTTTAATCACCAATGCCTACTTTGGCTATTCCTAGAACTCAAATATTAACAGAAACAAATGTGGATCTTTGCACCCCTTGCAATTACAAGTAGTGATGTACCAAGGCCCACTTTGTTTCACCCCAAAAACTTTCAAACACTAAATTTAAATGACATTTGAAAATTGAATCTAGTGTAGGTATCAAGATCACACTTATTCAAAAACCAGCCAAATGAACTCCATTTTCAAATCCCAAGCAACCACAGATGCTTAAGCATGTGACAAACAACTCCACCAAAAATCATCTCAAAATTCAAAACTTGAATTCTTTCGGCCATTTTGTCAAACACCTTGTGTGCAAAAATCTGTAAAAATCACAAACACTATTGTGAGTAGTGTTTGGACTAATGTGATCTCCCATTTTGCAACCAGAGCCACCCTAGTGCAACCCCTACCCTTTGCTAGCCCGGCCAAGCACTGTGCCCCGACCAAATGGTCATGGACATCAATGCCGAGCCCAAATCGAGCACCTCACCGCCGACAGCGCGCCACAGCAGCCGCCAGCCTCGCCCACCATGTCCAGCACGTTGCTCGTGGTCCACCTCCACCGCCAGGCCAGCCCTAGCCCAAAGGCAGAGCGAGGAGTAGCCAGGAACTGCCACGCCTGGAGCCTGTCTACCATGTTGACACCGCCCACAGAGCGCGCATGGTCTCGGTCAGCCAGACCCCACCTAGCTCTCGCCGTCCACCTATATGATCGCCACCACCCCAGGAAGCTGCCAGACATGCCCCTTTCCCCGACCGTGCCCCGTAACCGTCGGTCGCCGCGAAACTCGCCGTCGATCGAAGCAGTGTGCGCGCAGCAACGCTCGCTGCTCTCGACCGCATTTCACTGCACGAGCAACGCCGTGACGCTCGCCAGGGAACCGCCCACCGTCCTAGCCCACCGCCCACACCTCTAGCCCGCTGTACCGTCGACCACGTCGAGCTCTTCCCATGCCGAAATGCCGCCTCGCCGAGCCTATAAATAGAGAGCTCCCCGGAACCAATTCGTCACACCAACTCCATCCACTCCACCTCAGAACCCTCCCAGAGCCCCACCGGAGCAAGCCGTAGCCCGTAGCGCCGGAATTTCGCCGGAGTCTGCCGTGGAAGGAGGAGAAGGGCGTCGTTGATCCGCGCCATCTCTTGGGACGCCGCCAGTACCAGGAGAACCGCTGTCCTCAACTTGTTCGTTTTCCCACCTCGCCGACCCTCGTCGGAGCCCCGGTAAGCCACCCTAGACCCCCACCGAGCCGCTAGGGTTACACCTCGCCGGCGACCTATCCGTCGTCGATGACAAGCCCTAGCCGTAGATCTTTTTTCTAATCCAACGGTCCATGTTGCCCCGTACCGCTTCGCGTTTAAAGAGCCGCTGATATGTGGGACCCCCCTGTCAGCTGTCCTCAGCACCATGGAGTGAAACTGGGCCAGCCAATTTTCTTTCCCCCGCTAGCCCACGAATTCAAATATAGGTTTTTCTATTTTAGTTTAAACTCAATTATGTCCCTTAGTTCAAAATTCAATTCAAGAAGATTTACGGAACCAATTTGAGTGATTCCAATTTTGTTGGAAAGCTTCTGAAAAGATCTATCCAAGCCCGTTGGATTTAATTCATTTAGAGTTAGAGATCTCTCCTAGTAAAAATAACAAGACAGAAGCATTTGCACATTCAAACATTTTTATAAAATCAACCACAATAGATTTTGAGTTGATTCCAACTCTAAAAAATCACACTTAACCATACCTATCTGAATATGTAATAATATTAAGGTTTACATGCAGTGCCTTTGGACTAGTACCAAAATAATGCTATATAGGCATTTCTAGTCACTTTAAATCATTAAATAATAAACTTAAACTTAATTAAATGTGATCCAACCTTTAAATCACATTCCCATATGTTAGACTATGTGGTGATGACATGTGTCCACATGATCCCATATTTTAATTGGAGAATATTAAATCTTAGTTATTTTTAATGAGTAGAAATTACTTTTCTCAAATAAAAAGTACGAAACTAGTTAATTAAACCTTGTGATGCTTGTGATGATAATAGATCATCAAATGTGTGCCTTAGTGTACTAAGTAGACTAGTTAAGTATTGTTTGGTGATTGTGTATCCCGTATGTATTTATGGACGATAGTACCGACCAAGCTTTTGAGGAGGAGGAGTTCTATCAAGAAGAGGAGGAAGAAAACTTCAACCACTGCACACCAACCAAGGGAAGCTAGCACTATACAAGTTAACCCTTGCAAGTTTTACTTGCAAGCATAGCACTCCAAGTAAACTAGATAACCTAAGCAAGATGCACTAGGCATGCTTTGGTTATACCACTTTGAATATTACCTACCCCCAAGTTTTACTTTCAAGCTTTTTACTTTCTTTACTTTACCAAAGTCCCTTGTTTTGAAGGTAGCATAAAAAGTATAAAACTTGACCTATCTAGATAACCTTAGATGTCATTCTATGGCATGAGATTGAGATTAGCATCCCACCTTAGTGAACACTCTTAACTTAGTAGCTTAGAGCTAAATCAAAACTTGAGTCACTTTAGATGGGAACATTTGGTTAAAATGAATTGTGAAAACCTTGGAATGATGAGTCATTCTATTGAGATGTTTTGACATGTGTTGAGAAACACAAATGGTTTATGATGATGAAAATGTTGAGGCATGAGCCTTAGCCCTTTTACAAAGACTGATGGTTTATGATGATGAAAATGTATCGAATCTTGTGGTGAAAGTGTACCACCTCTGCAGAGTGTCAAACTATTCAAATAGCCGCGTCCGCGTTTATGGACAGTTGGAGTGGCCATACTGTTTTGTTGTTACATGTTTTCAAAATGACTTATGAAATGAATGATGAATCTTGACTTGACCACAACAGGGTTGTGACTATGACACTAGCTTCCCAACTTAAGTGATTCTAGAACTTTGTTTTATCTTTCTTTGTTTCTGAACTCAGCTTAGGTTTCAAACTTAACTTTACAAATAAACATAGAGTTAGCATTTCCCACTAGCACTATCTTACTTGTTAGTGGTAGTTTGCGAGTACTTAAAGAGTACTCATGGCTTTTGTCCCTGGCTATTCCTATGGCCAGACTATGAAGGAGACTACCAAGATGACAGACAGCAGGACGGCTATGATAACTATGACTATCTTCCATCGTCAGCATTGTTTGTGCCCCAGAAGATGGACCCCACCGCTACGCTTATTAATTATTCCGCTGCTTATTGTATTAAGACTGGATCATGAGATCCTTTATTCGTGTAAGACCTTATTATGGTTTGTAATGGATGATGTACTGTAATATCCAATCTATTATGTCTCGCAAAAATGGTAATCCTGTAATTGCGATGTATGACATAACAGGCATCTGGGATTAAAAATCCGGGCGTTGACAATGTAGTCCCAAAGTAGAGAGACGGGGCAAATAAGTTCGTGATTCATATAGCATGGCGATACTCGTATAGCATGGCGCCCATATATATATGTATGATCTTATCTTGTGAACTACTATTGCTTTCCACTGATATAGCTAATATCATCTACCTTGTGTACAGGAGATGGCGAAGAAGTGCTATGTCGTGTATGTCGGTAGGGTTCCAGGTGTGTACGAGGAGTGGAAATACTGCCAGAAGCAAGTGAACGAATTTTCGAGCAACAACTACATAGGCTATAAGAGCAGAGAGGTGGCAGAAGAGAAGTGGAGGAAGCACGGGAGGAAGAAGTGGAGGAACTTAGTCATGATCACCACCTTGCTCTTCATGGTAGGTTGTGTGCTAAACTTCACCTAGAAAGCTCCACCGTGCATGTAGTTGTAACACGATTGTGAACTTGTACTCGATCGGTACCCCCAAGAGATGCGAGCTTGGTGTTGTGTGTGTGATGTACTCTAGTTGGTTGATGTGTGAACTCTAGTATGTCACGGATTAATTCAAGTTGATGTGTGATGTACTTGTATTAGTGTTGGTTATACTATGTTTTGGCTAATTGCAACTTTCTGACAATTTTGTGTTGTTTATACTCTATTCTGGACTGTATTATACCTATATACTGTGTATTCTTGACTGTATTGTGGTTCTGTAAAATTTAAAATTCGAAATTGATATTTGAGGCGCATTTGTGAACTTATTAAAGGCGCATCTGTAAACTTATGGGAGGCGCATCTCTAATACATACTAGAGGCGCAATCCAGATGCGCCTCCTATAACCTATATATGCGAGGCGCATATCAATATGCGCCTCCTATGCACCTCCTATGTATAGGAGGCGCATATTGATATGCTCCTCGCATATATAGGTTATAGGAGGTGCATCTGGATTGCGACTCGGGTAACAAATACTAGTAGCGCGGCGCTAGAGTCACATCCCATATGCGCCTCTAATGGCTTTTGAGATGCGACTCCATTAGGATTTTCTCTAGTAGTGTTACTGGGCGTTTATGTCTCGCCCTTGTTACATTTGTAATATGATGGAAAATCCAGATCACAATGGCGTAATCACGATCCGAGGAGACCTGAAGAAGGCACGAGAATGCGAGGACAAAAATATCGCATTTGCTAAAGCCATGCTGCATGCTGAGGAGTACCAGGAGATCATGAAGAACATCGACCCATCCGAGATGCCCGTGACGAAGAAGGAGGTGACAAAGCGGACTCTGGAGTTCAAGGAATCGGAAGAGACAAAGACAACGTCATTGAAGGATGATGACCCCTCCAAAGTAACTTAGATAGGCATAGGTTTAGGCCACACATAGGAAAGCGCACTTGTCGAGTTCCTCACATCCAATAAAGGCATCTTCTCATGTCAGCCATATGACATGACCGGATTATCTAGGGAACTTGCCAAGCACGGCCTAAATGTATACCCAAACGATAAACCCATCAAACAGTCCTTACAATGTTTTGGTGATGAAAAGCACAAAGCAATAGCTAAGGAACTAGCCTGATTCGAATTAGCCGGATTCATAGAAGAGGCCATCCATACTGATTGGTCAGCCAATCCTGTAATTGTCCCCAAAAAGGACACCACTTATTCAAGGATGTGTGTTGATTATACTGCATGGAACAAGGCTTGCCACAAAGATCCGTTCGCTCTGCCTAGTATCGATCAAGTTATCAACTCGGCAGCAGGGTCGGAACTCCTGTGTTTCTCGATGCATATTCTAGATATCATCAAATTCGGATGAAGGAGTCAGACAAAATAAGTACTTCCTTCATCAACCCCTTTGAAACCCTATGCTATGTAACGATGCCTTTTGGGCTCAAAAACGTAGAATCTATGTACCAGCACACTATGCAGTATTGCCTCCACGATCAAATCAGACGCAATGTACATCCATATGTGGATGATATAGCTCTGATGTCCAAAAAGAAGGAAACACTAATTTTCAACTTAGAGGAAACATTCGGCAATCTACGAAAATAGAACATAATACTTAACCCGAAAAAGTGTTTCTTTGAAATACCAGCCAGAAAATTGTTAGGTTTCATTGTGTCTCAAAGAGGCATAGAGGTGAACCATGACAAAATAAAGGCTATACTCAACATTGACAGGCTAACTCGTCTGAAGTACATACAACGGCTAACTAGCTCCATCACCGCGGTTAGTCGATTCGTAAGACGGCTCGGTGAAAGAGCCGCGCCATTATACAAGCTCTAGAAAAAACCAAGAAGTTCGTCTAGACTGATGAAGCTGAAGCGGCACTTCAGGATCTGAAAGCCGTAGTCTCGTCCGCCCCTATTCTTGCAGCACCGGAACAACAGGAGCCAATGTTACTCTAATTAGCTGCGACAGATAGAGTCGTCAGTGTCATCATGGTGGTGGAACGGCCGGAATAAAAATAGGAATACCTGGTGCAGCGTCTGACTTATTATCTCAGTGAGGTGTTGACTGAATCAAAGCAAAGGTATCCCCATTACCAAAAGCTAGCCTAAGGTGTGTTCTTTGCATCCATAAAGCTATGACATTATTTTCAAGAGCACAAGATTACCGTGGTGAGCACAGCTCCCATGAGAGACATAATCAACAATAGCAATGTCACAAGACGCGTCACTAAGTGGGGCATTGAGCTAGCAGCTTTCGACATTGAGTATAAACCTCATACAGCAATCAAATCCCAGATTCTTGCTGACTTTGTTGCTGATTTGATAGAGACAGTAGAAAACATAGGTCTCCCAGAGACAGAAGTTTGGACCTTACACTTTGATGGGTCTAAAGCGCTCGGGGGCTCGGGGGCTGGCGTGGTGCTCAAGTCACCCCAAGGTGATAAACTATTCTATGTATTCACTTCACGGCAACAAACAACATTGCTGAATATGAAGCCCTACTCCATGGAATTCGAATCACAAAAGACATTGGCATTCGCCGACTCATGTGTTATGGAGACTTGGATTTAGTTGCCAGCAAGTATCTGATATATCCAATGAAAATAAGCACATGGAAGCATATAGAGCTGTCGTGGATGAACTATCTAAATCATTCGAAGGGTTTGAGGTTTAACACATTCCTAGAACAAGAAACGAGGAAGCGGATGCTCTATCAAGAATAGGCTCTACGTGGAAACAGGTCCCGGATGGTACTTTTTTTGGAGAACTTAAGAGTTCCCTCTATCACAAGAGTTGATGAGGAGTATCCGACCAAATCCGACTCACCGCTAATAGCATTCTGGCTATGATTCCCAGCTGGACACAACCCTACCTTGATTTCTTGGTAGAAAGAAAATTACCCAAATACGAAGTTCTGAGCTAACAGATCGTTTGACGAGCAAAATCTTACACAGTGGTGGGAGGTGTGCTATATAAGCGGAGTGCATCTGGGGTCTTTCAGCGTTGTGTTTCTCCGAAAGGAGTGGAAATCCTCAGGGAAATTCACGAAGGCGAATGCGAACATCATGCCGGAGCCAAATCTTTAGTGGCAAAGGCCTTTAGACATGGATTTTTTTGGCTTACAGCCAAGGCAGATGTCGAACGGCTAGTCAAGACATGCAAAGGTTGCCAAAAATACGGCAAATAAATCCATGTTCCGACTGACCAATTGTGAACAATTCCGATTACATGGCCCTTTGCGGGTGGGGGCTTTTCATGGTAGGACCGTTTAAATGGTCTCCAAGTGGATACACCCACCTTCTTGTGATGGTGGACACATTCACGAAATGGATAGAGGCAAAACCTGTCACAAGTTGTGATGGAGCAACAACCAAAAAGTTTGTCGATGACGTGATCATCCGATTCGGGTATCCGCATAGTATTATTACAGACAACAAGAGTAACTTTTCTATGGGAGAACTCGTTGAATTCTACAATGAATAGGGGATTCGACTTGATATTGCATCAGTTGCACATCCACAGGCTACTGGACAAGTCGAAAGGGAAAATGGTCTAATTCTTCAAGGCCTGCAACCAAGACTCGAAGCACCACTTTATCGTTTTGTAGGGGCTTGGGCAGAAAAATTACCGTATGTGGTGTGGAGTTTATGAACCACTCCTAACAAGTCAACCAGATATACACCTTTGTTCTTAGTCCACGGTACATAAGTTATTCTTCCAAGTGATATTATTCATACTTCTCCATGAGGCACTACGTATGTCGAAGAGGATGCCGAAGTTGCTCGACAAGATGACCTCGACATGCTCGAGGAAGTTCGCGTCGTTGCTGAGCAGAGATCTGCAGCCAATCAGCAGAACTTACTCAAGTATCATAGTCAGAGAGTTAGAAACCGGTCTTTTAGGAAGGGCGATCTGGTTCTTCGGCTAGTGCAAAAAAAGAGCACAAACTTGCACCTATATGGAAAGGGTCCTTTATGGTTAGTCGAGTATTGCACAATGGTTCTTACTACCTAACTGATATGAGGCCAGAAAAAGAAAGACCTGCTACTAAGAAGAGAAAGAGAGCTGGAGGCAGTACAAATCCGGATGAAATGGACCATCCAAGAAATATTGCTTAGCGACGTCCCTTTTATTCTTAAATTTATTTCTTTGTAATCATATACATGTACATGTTCAAAGTGAAATAAAGTATTGGTCTCCTCAATGTTTTTTATGTACCATCTTATTTCCGAATGATCATGTCATAGTTAAAAATCCTAGAATACTTGAAAGTACTTTATGCTCATGTTTGTTCTGGTTAGATTTCGGATAAAGGATACCTTCGGGTATAAGTCTAACTATTCTAGTTTAGATTTGGGTTTTTTCTGATTGCTGAATGCGGGTATTTTCCGAGTAGTGAATTATTGGTACTGGAAGCCGGATTTGATTCTGAGTTTAAACTAATTTAGCAATTGAGCTTCATTGCTCGGCAAAGTTTCCGTGATGAAGGTTTGCCGGCTCACGAAAGGGACGAGGCGGAAAGCCAGATAAACGATAAGTGTAGACAAAACAGTGCTTAAGTAATTATCAAGCACAAAAATAAGAAATCCAAAAGTGCTAAAGAAGTAAAGCATGAGTTCTTACAAACTAGCATAGAAAAATAATATCCTACTTATTACAAATAGATTTTTTTTAAGAATAACACATTGTTTTTTTGGTACACTCTATGATGCAGGTGGAGACGAAAGATTTGCTGGCTTGCTGGAAACATCACTCGTATCACCCCGATATCTTTCTAAGACGAGTACGTCAGACTTGTTCTGCTCATCGTCTTTGGAAACTTCAAGAACTTCTTCCATGGGGGAGGTGGCATTTCAACGGGCATGAAGAACGGTTCATCATAATTGGTTAGCTCAGCCACGCGAGAGGCGTATCAAACACAAGCATCCCAGATCTCTTCGATGTTCTGTGGATAGCCGTCTTCATCAATAGTCGAATAACCCTTGGTAACTTGCCATATTTCCATGCTTCCATGGTGGCTCATTACCATTGTCTAGGAATTATGTGCCATTGTGCATGTATACGACATGTTCCAATCCTTGATAAGCTTGGGCATATCCTTCGCCTTATCTCGGAGCTCAAAGGCTGACAATGAATTCAAGCCTGGGAGCTGGATGGATTCACCAATTTCCTCCAAGGACTGGCGAAAGTCATGGATCAAGTCCCCAACGGCGACAAGTCGGCTGGTACGAGGCTCGGATGAAGAGGCATCAAGAGTGTTGAGAGGACCTATGAATAAGAAAACAAGGTAAACCATATATCCGAGTAAACAAAGTCGCAAAAACAAATCAGAGACATCAAAGTTACCGAAGATAGTATCATCTACTTTGGTCTTCTCCTATCGAAGACTTCGGAGTTCATTCCGAACAGCTTTGGAGGTATCTTTCTCCCTGTCCAATGTATTTTGCAAGTCCGAGATTGTTTTGTCTTGTTTGAATATGGTGTAGTCACGCGCCTCAGTAGCATAATTGCTAGATTCAAGAACACTGGCGATGCTGGACTCCTGATCTACCTTGAGTTTTTCCAGCTTATCACGCAAGTCAGCATTCTCCACCTCCAAGACTTTATAATCTTTGGCTTGTTCAATCATTTTGCAGGACTGTTTAACAAGTTTTGGAGCAGCAAGAAATGAAGTCGAATAAATATTCGGCAACAACTCAAAAAACAGAGTATGAAAATGAAGCCTGAAATTTTTACATTTAGCTTCATCCTTTGTAACTTTAAGTTGCGCATTTTCAAGACGGAGAGCTCTCATCTCTCTCTGCTTATTACAGATATTCTTCAAAAAATCCTGGTTATAAGAATTAACTTTCTGTAAGTCACAATGGTAACCAGAGTTAGAGGTCTACTAAGACTCGGGCTAATATTTTAACTAAGTTAAATATCAGCATGAGCCTTGGGGGCTTTACTAGTTCATTCTTTGGCATCCTATAAAAAGCATAAATCTGGATTCCTATCCAACTTCATGCTTGGGGCTAGAGGATATGATATGAAATACAATAAAAAGAGTCGGATTATGACTTACATAATGCTCAAGTCCCGAGTCACTCATGGTGACGTCGCTCTACGAACCAAGGATTACTAGCTAAGAATGAGCCAAAACATCTTCAACATGCGGAGAGGAAGTACCCTCCGGTGCTGATGATGCTTTGGGGTAGGAGTCGGAGCCGAGCAGGAGGTGAAACCAGAGTCAACTTCTGCTGGCGCAAAGTATTCCCCGGTTGTCCTTTTCCATTGCCCTCGGCAATTGATTTAGCCCTGGATGGTAACAGAGTAAGATCGTTGCAATTCAGAAAGAATACAGATTAATACTTGAAACCTTGTGAAGAAGTTTACCTCTTTGCAATAGGCACTTTCTGAGTGCCCATGAAGACAATCAGAGTTTTGTGCTTCTAGGTAAGCGCCTCCAGCAGCAATTCAAGATCTTCATCCTCCTGAGGAACCGGATACTCGAGCAGATATCCCTCGAGAGGAGCAAGCTCTAACTCGGGAAGGTCAGAAAGCTGAAAGACAAGTTATCTCAATATTGCAAATAACAAAGTATAGACGAGCAAATTATTGAGTGTTAAAGAATCAGTAGGAATACTCATATCAAAGGTTTGTCAGCAGTAAACATATCTAGATAAATATCTAGAATCTTCTTCTCAACCCGCTCCTTGATCAACCATTTGATCCGGGTTTCATACTCCTTATCCGGGATTGGTTGCGGGATGATCCTAAGTATATCATTCTTGGTTTGGTGATTGTATGCATGAGCCGATCGCCATGGTACTAGAGGGGTTGAATCTGACATGCCATCCAATAGTGGACTAGGTCGGATCCCTTCAGACCCTTATGCTTCATCAAATATTCAATCGGCCTCTTAGCATGGATCAAATCTTCATTGAGAGCCGGATCATCTGCATCCCAAGACTCTTGGGGCGTGGCGGCACCGTCGACAAAATCCAGCAAAGCTTCTTGCTTGCCGGGAGCCGGCTTGTCCTTTCGATAAAAGAACGTGGACGGCCACCTCTTCACGGACTCACTAGTTATAACCTTGGGGTAGACTCGGTCTCTCCTAAGGGTCAGGCTTAGTGTCGCGGTAATGTAGGGATTACCGGCGGTGATGGAATTTCTTCGGGTACCGAAGTAGTAACGAAACAAGATAGGACTCGGTTTTATTCTGAGATAACCCTCAAACAAGGAAACATAAGCACTAAGCTCTAGAATCATGTTTGGGGAAGTTGTGGAGTTAAACTCCACAGTGATCTACAACCTCAGAGAAGAACTCTAAGGGGGGAAAGATCAAACCTCGGTCCAGATGGTGAAGGGAATATGCCCGAGAGACAATAATAAAGTGGTTATTATCTTATTCCTTGTTTATGATAAATGTTTATTTTGCATGCTATAATTGTATTAATTGGAAATGTTAATACATGTGTGTTTAATAAAGAATAAAGGGTTCCTAGTTATGCCTCTCTTATAAAATAGCTCACTGATTAATAAGATGATCAAGGTTTCCTGATCATGGACAATGGATGTTGTTAATAATGAGGTCACAACATTGGTGAATGATGTGATGAAAATTCATCCGAAGTATAGTATTACGATCAAAGTCATTGTGTTTATATTTCTATAACATCATACGAAGTAATCTTAGTCCTTAGACCATGAGATCATGTTAATTGCTAGCACTAGAAGAGTAACTTAATAACATCAAACGTCACACCGTAATAGGGTGACTATAAAGGTGGGTTCAGATACTCCGAAGGTGTTATGTTGAGGCTCATGGATCAAAAGTGGGATTTTTCCATCCCGATGATAGATAGATATACTCTAGGCCCTCTCGGTGATATCACATTGAGATAGCTTGCAATCAAGTAACGTGATCATTAGAATGCTATATCACGGGAACGAGAAAAGAGTGCATGTCGGCAACGAGATCAAACTAGGTATGGAGACACTGATGATAGAATCTCGAAAATGTAATATATCGCGAGACAAAGGGATTGAGTTACGATGTTAAAGGTTCACACGATCACTAGAGTCATCATTGAATGTGTGGGAGTCGTACGGATCTCCAGGTCCCGTTACTGATTATTAATCAGAGAAGGGTCTTGATCATGTCTGCATTATTCATGAACTGTAGGGTGACACACTTAAGGGATACCGACACCATTTGGAGCAAATATGTTTCAGATAAAGATTTAAGAAAGCGCTGGAATCATTTCGATAGAAACCAGAATTATTTCGGGTGAAATTGCAGAAACTGGTTCTGCATGTGATATTGAAATGTTGTAGGTGGTTTTATGTGAATGTTTGTTAATTAAAGTAATTAACAAAATTCTGAATAAAATAAATAAAATAATTTTATTCAATGAGAGCTTGCATTAAATTTGGTGGAAAATTAATGCAAAGTGAGTGAAGTTGGTTTTAATGGGAGTGGGCTTAGTGGAAGCTCCACTCACCATTATGGAGGGAGAGGTAGGGCACCACCATGCCATGCGTATGGCCCCTTGGGGGCTGCCCCCTCCTCCTATAAAAGGAGCTATCCTCCTCCTCCACTCTCACACCTCCTCGTGAAGGATCTCTCTCCCCCCCTAGAAATTATTCCCCATGGTCTCGGATTAGCGAGATACATGTTCCTGATGGCATTATATGGAAAGAAGTTGATGCTTCCACTGCTTTGCTGGAGCAGGGACGAAGGTTGTTGGGGTACCGTATGTGTGTGCAATCACGGATGCACCGCTGCTTTGCGGTGCTGGACTTGCTGGTGCTGGACCTGCTGGACTCGCTGGACTTCATCACGATCTTGAGATCGACAAGTGTATGACTACATCAACCACGAAACCAATTTCGTTAACAATTCTTTGTTGCTCTTCAAGGGTATGTTCTCTATGGATGTATATCCACCCGTTGATTGTATCTAGGTAGATAGATCTTGGTGCTTAGATGTTCTCATCGTAGGAATTTTTTTTCTATGTTGCGAACCCAATAGTGGTATCAGAGCCTGATCTATGCGTAGATGCTTTGCATGGGTAAAACACATAAGAGTATGTGGGCGTTGATGATCATTTTATTGCATCTTCTATGTATTTTAGATATTGGTGGCATAGTGGGATGAAGCGTCCTAGATTAACTTTACATGTCCTCGCACAAGAGACATGTTCCACGCTTGACATGCAACTAGTTTTGCATAAGTGGCTAGCGGGTGTCTGTCTCTCCTACTATAGTCAATATCTGATTTACAACTAGTTGCTAATAATTTGGTTATCATCTTTGTGGTTCCATGTTCATAGGTGAGACCGGTTCTATCTTTGAAAGCCCTAAGCCACGTAAAACTGCAATGGATAAATTAGAAGCATCTAGTTTAGATTGTTGTTGGGTTGGTGTCATGATATGGTAATGTTGTAAGTTAATGTATATTTGATACTCTTACAACACACCTAAACGTGTAAGTTCCATAGACCTTGGCCTTACACACAAAGGAATTATAAAGATCATACCATGATGCACATGATAGTGATCAAGTGCAAGAACCATATCATTTCATAAAGTTGTTTTCATATCAAGGTTATCTAGGAGCTAAAAGAATTGTTTTAGAAACCATCATGTGTGGAACATATTGTGAAATCTGAAACAATCTTTATGGTTGCAATATGATAAAGTATAATTTGGCAAAATACATGTTCTCATATTGTATGAGAATTTGTAAAGGTTGGAGACGCTAGACGTCCTAATCTCCCAAAAAGGTTTTGGGAACTGACATTATACTCACGATTCATCCTTATATGCTATAGTAGCTTGATCGTGAAAGTTGTCATGATAAGGATGAATAGAAGATGTAGGTAAAATGTTTACTACACTAATAGATTACTAAAGAATGAATTTTTGAAAGAACGCAAAATATTTGATGATGGTGATCAACTTCAAAGTGCAAGTCCAAAGGTATTAGTATTTGACTATACACACTTTGGACTATGTCTCATCTGTATGGCGCCACTATTGATGTTGATAGATTCTTTTTAAAGAAAATGAAATGTTGAAAGCGAACCTATAAAACATTTGGCAGAAAAGAAAAGACTGGAAATGTCCAGCTAAGGTATATAGATGATATACATGTTATGGTTGTATTCTTTGCTTGTTAAACAATATGGTTCTTTGATATTGGATACTGAATTGGTTGGTATGATATGTCATACAAAACAACGCAATTCATGAACTACGATAGCCTAAGTAACTAGCAAGAGAATATGTGATGATGTTCATCAAAAACAAATAAAGTGTTACTATGTTCGTCATTGACATCAAAGCTTGTCTTCAAGATTTGTTTAAATAACTGTTATTTTGTTCCGGTATTATGAGAACAATGGTTGTTCAAATGATTACCGTATTCCATAGAAGATGGATGAACTTTTACAAGTCTAGTTGGAGAAATCACATCCATAAAACTAATGCTAAAATGTCGCAAGACAAATGATTAAAAAATCACTTATAAAGTGACATCGCCGTTTAAATTATATTGGAAGGAAAACATGAGAAACTCCATGTTGATGGATTTTTGGAGTCTTTGATTTTGATCAAATGACGCTTGTGAGAATTTCCTCGAGATAATTGAAACTCCATTCATAGGACAAAGAGGAACGAATGACTAACTTATTGGAAATTGTGCATGTTGATGTATATAGTCCATTATATGTAGCCATGTGCGGTGGATCTTTCGGCTTTATATGCTTTCTCCGAAAATTTGAGTGAATATATCTATATATTTACTTAATAAGGAAGAGGTATGAAACATTTGAAAATTGTTCAAATATTTTTAAGATGAAGTGGAAAATCATTGTAACAAGAAAATAAAGAATTTATGATTCGATCATAAAGGATGATATTTGAGTTACATGTTTAGCAAAACACCTAAGATTTGAGTAATTGTTCTATGGATTTGCATTTCCCGATAAACCATAGGAGTATAGTATGTTCGAGAGATCAAAGGTGTCATTTATAAAACTTCCATTATGATTTAAAGATTAAAGCTTTAGAGGCTATCGCTTTTACACTGAACAGAGCACCATCGTGATCCATTGAAATGACACCATAAAGGTTCTGGTTTGGGATAAAACCTGAGTTGTCTTTTCTTAAATTTTGGTATACTATGCATAAGTAAAATGTTTACAACCAAAGTCGGATAAGCACGTCTTTGTAAGTTATCCCAAAGAAGTTGTTGGGCATTCCTCCATAACACCGAAGACAAAAGAGATTGTCGCTTGGAACGTGAAGTTTCTTAAAGAAGGAATTTTCACAAAAGTTAAGTGGGAGGACAATAGAACTTTGATTAGGTTGATGAACCTAAGCAACATGTGCTAAGTAGCGCAGTGCTGGAAAGTGTCCTAGAGGCGGCTGAAATGTTCATGGGTCCCTTGATTACAAAGGTTGTGATCTCGGAGATTAGAGTTCCTATTTGAACCGTATGCGTCGGCTAACAATCAAATAGTGAGATTTGATAAACAAGTCGTTATTGTTTTGACACTGATGAACCGACTGCATGCAAAGAAGCGATGATGGTCCTTAACTCCATAAAATGACTAGAAGTAATAACATCTGTGATAGTTTCCATACATGAGAAATCAAGTTTTTGAACTTGTGGAAGACCCTCCAGAAAGGCATGAAGCCTATCAGTCGTGTTTGGATCTATAAAAAATAGACATGGATGTTTGACATCTATGAAATAGTCGACATATCAGAAAGGAGTTTATAACAATGTTCAAGGAGTTGACTATGAAAAGATTTGATCTTTCATAGCGATATTTAGTCTTGATAGATTAATATAGCAACCACTACATATAATTTGGTATATGGTAGTTGAACAAACAAAACAAAGTTCTTCTAATAGAATGGTTACCTAGGACGTTTACATTACACGGTTCGAAGGGTTTTGTTAATTCAAATGATGCTAAAAGGGCATGCAAACTTCAATGATTGAATTAAGCATAGCGGAGTTGGAATCTTCACCGTGATGAAACTGTTAAAAGGTTTAATTTCATTGAAGACGATGAAGATGCTTGCATTTGCAAGTAATTAAGTGGGAGAGCTGAGACATATTTTCAATACATTATGAAGAGGACATGTTGTTGATTGTAAATGATATATCTTTAATTGACACGGGTTAAGAATTTCATTAAAATTGGATTTCGATGAAAGACTTGGGCAAAACTGAAATATTTGGCATCAATGTCTATATGGATAGATTGAAACGCTAATATGGTTTTGCTAGACATACATATATAAGATATTTCATGAGTTCAATATAGAAGAGACAAGATAGGTTCTTGCTGCATGGGAAGGGTTGAATCAAGATTCAAGTGTATCGACACTTGGTGAATGAAACCACATGAATATTTTGATCAATAATGTGTACCGTGATATATACATATCCAGATATCTCCTATGCTCTAAATGTTATGAGCATATACCAGAATGATTCATAAGATGATCATTGGATGATAGTAAAGATATTCTTATGATATTTGGAATAACTAAGAATATATCATGTATAATTGACAAATAGTTACAAATAGTTCAATGTAAAGGGTTACATTGATACTAGTTTGTCACAAGATAAATTAAATTTATCTCAATTTAAACTATGAGTGTCACAATGTAATGAAAAGGAGGCTCCATGATGGATTTGGATGAGTTCTAAAGTTGATACATTGTGACAGATACTACAAAAAAGGGTAAGATATGACTGTTATAGTAGCAGCAAAGGAGGGAATTTGGTTAAGTGGTTTGTTCTCAAACTAGGTGTGGTTTACAGTGGGATAGTACTATAAAGATATATTGTACGGCAATACTATCAATATGTTTTAACCCAAAAAAACTAAAGGTCTCACCAATTTTAGAACGTCGATTAGTCCTACGCATAGTCTTAGATCATCGATTTGACCAATTTTAGAAAAATTATATGGTAAAAAAATATATCATTAGAATCTAAGATGTTATACTTTCTAAAACTATAACTTTTATGATATATAATTTATTTTACATAGGTAAAGATGACGACTTAGGGACACGCTCAAGACTAATACACCGGGAATGGAGGGAGTTGTATAGTTTTATTCATATAAATGTGGGGGTATTTAATCTGAGCACCAACTTCATCATTATTGTCTCCGTTTGTAAATTTTTGAGCTGAAAATTAAAATAGAAATTCAGAAGAAAATATCGTTCAGATCAGAACACTCAATAGCTCCCGCATTTGAGCTAAATATATGCTTCCATAAAAAATTTAGTAGCTTAGGTATTTACGGAAGTCCAAGGGAGACAAATAAATTGAAAATTGATATAACCGATTCGATACTATCAATTTTTCATCATTTACATGACCTCAATGCATGGCACCGGGGGTCTACTACAACAACCCCGGGTCAAACAACGTACTACAAAATTTAGAACATGTACTTTTTGGATCACGAAATGATCAGTTAAGGCAATTGTGAAACACAAATAAGACAAAATTTATACTATCAACACCACAATGTTTGCGAGCATGTGAAGATCACTATGTTCTCATTCATAGGCATGAAATAGATAGAAACGAATATTCATTAATGTGGTGGTTTTATGTGACGTGCATCACTATCTTAATCAAGCTAGGACATGGAGCTGGAAAATGAGCTTGACTAGAAAAGTAAAGCATCACCAACCACAATAAGCATTGGAGAGATCACATATACAAAATTTTCAATACTACCAAAATCATTACCTTGCGGGTCATGACTTGTCCCCCTTGCTTTGCTTCCACCCTGCTAAATTCTGTCCTAGTCTAACCCCACCCTCCTACGAATAAGGCAAGACCACCCTAAAATCACATCACAGTCAAATTTCTCAAATATGTAAAATGATAAATAAAGAAACAATACAACATAGAAAGGAAATAGTGGCAGTCCAACTTCATTTGCAAGAAACATACGACACCTAGCAAACATTGAAAGTTGCAGCATATAAGGAAAACACAAAGATGGAGGGGAACTGATACAAACCATATCAACCACTGTGAGAAGGGGTGCGCCTCTAAAAATTTGTGGTGTTGGGAATAAATATTCCACCAAGCACCGCAAGTACATGAGTGCAACCATGGCCTTTGGAATATACTTATGGACAAACTTTTCAACCAATATTAGATTATGAGATTAGATAACCTCCCTCAAAAATAAACATGCTTCACAGCGAAAACCGTCCGCCTATAGAAATTGAATTTAGTTCTTGTGCCCCCCATTGGAATCACACGATAACAACATGGAAAAAATCATTCTGAACTAATTACAGTTAAAGTAATCAATGACTAAATAATATAAAATGGAAAATAGGTAGACACAATGTACACAATAACCATTGTTGGAGAACAAATTTATACTCTAGTATCTTATATTACACAATGTCTATCCTTCCTCGTGTCTTTAACGCCATGACTAGAAAAGAGTTCAGATTTCTTGTTTCTTGTTACTTAGTGTACCATTATACTCACACCATAGGTGTCCGGTGAAGTTTAAAGCCACTAAACATAAATATTCTCTATAAATGACAATAGCATTGTAGTACCTCATAGTTCTTAAAAAACGGCAACAAATATTCAATCAGGACATAGACTAATTAACGGACTTACTTGAAGAAAAAAGAAACAACTCAAACTATTGAGAAAATTAAAGCACGTATTGATAGAAGGGAAATGCAACTTGGATGAAGATTTCTTATGATTCTCTAGCTCTGTATCCCATAAATTTTTATTGGTTTGGTGGAATGCCTCTTGTTGCATCGATTGGCTGTAATTTTAAGTCTAGTGTTAGTAAATAATTTGTTCAAGTAGCAGGAGAACATCGTGCCACGAGAACCATGAGAATGGACGGACCTTCTTCAAACGAACATGAACTTGGTGAAAAAATACTCCCGCTGTCTCAAAATAGATGTCGCACATTTATTTAAATTTGGATGTATCTAGATACTATTTAGTATATAGATACATTCAAATTTAGACAAATTTCCGACATCTATTTTGAGATAGAGGGAGTACATGGTTCTTATGAGGCAGTAGACAATCTTACCAAAGTAAACTTTACCTATGCAAGGGAAAGGGAAGACCTGAAGGAAACAAAATAGGCAACTGAGCAAGCATTGAGGTACAAAGTAAAGACATGATATAAAAAATGTGGAAAACAATAATATAGTATTTCAGGGTTAGGATGATCTAGTTTTCTATTTGGTTGAAGGGATGAAGGTGCATGGGTCATTCTAATCACCTGTTTACCATGAGACTGTGACATTACGCCTACATATACACAATTCTCTCACAAGATATTAACAAGAAAACACCTCAAAAAATATAAATTGAATTCTTTCATCGAACGAATCAGCTGTATAGACCATTTGAAGAGAACAAACAGCTGGAATAACCAGGTATAATCAAGTTTCACAATGTATCTTCACTAAGGTACATTCTAAATAATTATCAACCATTCTTCTTCTGAAACCCAATTTAATACTTCGAGATACGGGTCTGTACAAAGCAGGTATCAAAACACAATCTATCAGTTTGATCAATTGTGGTGATGTCGGTGATTTGGAATCTCAACCATGTCAGAGCTATCTGCTAGGTATAAATCGGTTGAATTATATATGCAAAGACCTGAGACAATCGTAACACATTTAGATAGAATAAAGGATGCAATCTGATTCAAAGGTGAATTCAGAATCAATAATACTAGAGCGTCCATGCACAGCCTTTGTTCCGCTGGACACCGGCTTATTAATATATTCAAGGGTACCCACAAGCTACGATAGTTGAAGTTTTAATTGCATTTATAAGAAATATAAATATGCTTTTATGTACATATTATCATGATAACCATATTGCATAATTCCATATATTTCAAGGACAGACACAATTCAAAAAGGGGAAACATTACCGTAGTAATCTCACACACTCTGTATTGTCTTAATTCTCGGTCTTTCTAGCCTATAGCTAGGAGATGTCAAGAAGTAGTCCATCGTTTCGTTATGCAAGTTATACAAATAATAATAATATCATAAGTACATAAATCTGAAGCTAGGGGAATGCATCAAATTCAAACTCGATGAAGCTTTTCTTGAAAGATCTTCTTGTGTTCATAAACCCACCTCTTGTCAGTGGATAATCACCACCTCGGCCTGTAGAGTCCTGCATGCTGATGAAGGAATTGGTAGAATGCGAGCAGCGCCGCCACCATCCATATCCCAAGCCGCAGGGAGGAAGTTCAGATGGGAGATGCCACGGCAGAAAATACAGAAAATGATAATATTGTGTAGGTGGTGGAATACATCGTGGTTGGCCTCACCATTATTGACTTTAAGAGCAATTTACCCAAGATAAATGCTAATAAAACATGAATAGAATAACAGAAGTTAAACTAATCATATGATTTAGCGGATACAAATTAAGACATATATCAGAGAGAATTGTGAAACATACAACTTGAGATAAGATCAGAGCAAGATCTGTAGCAAAACAAAGGGAACGACATACTATATGCTAAGATAAATAAGATTAAGTAAGAGGATGTACATCACATCAGAGGGACCGCTAGAGGAACCACCGCTGTTGGTGTTGGCACCGTCGCCAGCCATGTCATCGAGGAAGAGGTTGCTGATGTCGGGAAAGAAGTCCTCATTTGGCAAGACATCGTCGACGCAATCTCTATCCGTGAAGGAGTCTGTGATAAAGCCAGTAGTCACGTCGATATCGCTCTCCAAAAACCTTATCTCCCTTCTCTTGTACAGGACTCAAAGCACCGGGGTCTCGGAGGCCTACTGTCCAGGCTAGCGATGCACGCCACAAGGCGGGATGGGGAAGAACGGAGCGGCAGCCCAATACTCTGGAACTGGAGGCGAAATGTGTACAAGGATAGGAGCAACCTCTCACTCTTATAGGCACAGGTAGGCATGCGAACAAGCAGCATCGGGAGAGGAGGCAACGGCTGAAAGCCTCCATTAAGTTCGAATTAATTCTCCAAGAAAACGTTCAAATTAAATCTCTGAAGAAAAGTTCCATTTAAATCTTCATTAAGCACATATTAAACACCCACTTACGTAGACTGTTCAGATAATTAAGCCATTCATGCATAGCAAAAGGAAAGGAAGCTCTCGGCTTGAGGCATTCCCGCAATCCGCGGCGCGCGCGTCATGGCGTGGCGTGGCATGGTGCGGCGTGGCGAGGCGAGGCGGGCAGCGGAGGAGCAGGAGCACGCGTGTATGTCTCTATCCTTCTCATCCTTTTACCAAGTGGTGAAAGAACCCCTAATAAGGTGGTGAAATCTTCCTTCAATTAGCAATGTGGGACTAAACATTTGTTCCACCTCTTTCCATGCATGAATGGGCCTCTAGAATTTTCAGGAATTATTAATATGGAAATATGGGTTGGGCCAAGAATTTCAACAATCCCCCACCAGATCCTAGAGGCATATGAAGTTTGCCTTTGGTTCCAAAACATTATTTATATATCGGTACTATAGTGGAGACTGTTAAGTTGAACTTCCACCTAAAACTTTATGCTACACTAGGCTGCAACTTGTATAGTGGAGTATGTCTTCAACTGCAAGTTTGCTGCAAACCTAGATTCACACAAAGTCTTGACTGATACTAGGTTGCCGTGGGACTTCCCTGTGGGTGGAGCTTATGCGTTGTCATAATCCGTGGCCTTTCATGAGTTTATTAGAGAGCACCCTACTTTCATAGACTGCGACGTTTAACAGTCAGACTCATATAGGTGTGTTCTTTAAAAGATGTTATGTAATGTCTACGCACTTCTATTCTTGAAGACAGTTGTTGGGCCTCCAAGTGCAGAGGTTTGTAGAACAGCAGCAAGTTTTCCCTTAAGTGGATTACCCAAGGTTTATCGAACTCAGGGAGGAAGTGGTCAAAGGTATTCCCTCTCCAGCAATCCTGCAATCAAGATACAAGAAGTCTCTTGTGTCCCCAACGTATCCAATACACTTGTCAGGTGTATAGGTGCACTAGTTTGGCGAAGAGATAGTGAAATACAAGTGGTATAGATAATTATAAGTGTTAACGGTGATAGAAGAGAGCTTGATGGCGTGGAAAAGACTAAAGGCAAACTGAAATAAAGATGAAAGCAAGCAAACATGTAACAGATCTAATTGCAAATGGTGTTTCAATGCTTAGAAACAAGGCCTAGGGATCATACTTTCACTAGTGAACACTCTCATATAAATATATCATCTTCATGATACTACGCTGAACTACTCTCTGGTTGGACACTCTAATCGATGGTAGGGCTATAACAACACACCTCAAAGTAAGCCTTTCCCATCTAGAAAACCCCACACCGTCACCTTGAGTACTAGATGAGTCCAACAAACACCACAATTTTATAAATACATCCAACTCCAAATACAACTCATAACAAGTATTTGTAATCTCTAGCCTAAGTGCCACCATGGTGTGCACTTTCACACACATGGGGAGAGCAGAGATCTATTAAAGCACTTGAGTAGCAAGGTAGATATATAGATTACAAGCTCATGATCTCAATAAGATCATGCATAGAAAGAGAGATGAACACATAGCTATCAGTAGAACCCTTAGCCTCGAGAGAGAACTACTCCCTCCTCATCATGGGAATTAGCAACGGTGATGGAGATGGTGGTGGAGTCGATGGAGATGGCTCCGGGGGCACTTCCCTGTCCCGGCAGGGTGCCGGAACAGAGACTTTCTGTCCCCCGAATCTCCCCTTCGGTGGCGGCGGCGCTGTGGAACTTTTCGTGGATTTCTGATTGACCACCTAGGGTTTTTGCCTCG
This sequence comes from Avena eriantha, assembly GCA_910589775.1. NCBI lineage: Eukaryota > Viridiplantae > Streptophyta > Magnoliopsida > Poales > Poaceae > Avena > Avena eriantha. Next base: position 430,093,926 of record OU342743.1, on the reverse strand, counting down.
GGAGGAATATATAGGCGAAAGAGGCAAGGTCGGTGGGCGTCCAGGGGGCCCACACCATGCCCTGGCGCGGCCTAGGTGGACCCGCGCCTAGGGGTGGTCTGGCCACCCTGTGGCCCCTCTCTAGCTCTCCTTCTGGCTCCGTAAATCTTCCGGGAAAATATCGACTTTGGCTTTTGTCCGGTCCAATTCCGAGAATATTGATTTTCTAACTTTCCTGGAACCAAAAACAGCAGAAAACAGGCAACTGGCACTGTGGCTCTTGTTAATAGGTTAGTCCAAGAAAGTGTATGAAAAGTACTCAAAAGTTGGAACAAAACATAAGAAAGTAGATAAAACTAAGCACGGAACATAAAAAATTATAGATACATTTGCAATGTATCATTCTGCAGGACAACATCTCTGCTTAAGATAAGCCACTTAGAACACATTAAGATAATAAATCAACCTGTCGTGCAGATAGGAAAGTATTGCATCTTCATGGAGTGGTGTTCATTAAAGTAGGGATACTTTCCTCTCAGCTAATCAACAGCTTGTCTCCCAATTCTAATTCATGGGATCTCCGATCATATAGACTAGTTTACCACTGTGAAAAACTCATATTATGGGTCTCATACCCATCTCCTTCGATGAATTTTCTATCACATTGCATTATAGATCCTTTGTGAAGGGATCTGCCAAGTTTTTAGTTGTTTGGATATAATCCAATGCAATAACTCCAGAGTTTCTCATTTTCCTGATAGATTTCAGTCTCCTCTTCACATGTCTTGATGATTTCATATTATCCTTAGAACTATTTACTTTGAAAATCACTTTTTGATTATCACAGTTCATAAGGATTGCGGGGATTGGTTTTTCAACCACGGGTAAGTTCATCAAGAGTTCACGAAGCCACTCTGCTTCAACTGTGGCTGTGTATAATGCTGTAAGTTCTGCTTCCATAGTTGACCTCATTAAGATGGTCTGCTTGCAAGACTTCCAAGAAACAGTGCCACCACCAAGTGTGAATACATATCCACTCGTGGGCTTTATCTCATCAGCATTAGATATCCAATTTGAATCACTATAACCCTCTAGTATCCTTGGATACCCCGTATAGTGAATGTCGTAGCTCGCAATGCCTTTTAGATAGAGCATAACTCTCTCAAGAGCATGACAGTGATCATCTCCTGGATTTGAAACAAATCGACTGAGTTTGCTTACCGCAAAAGCAATGTCAGGCCTCATGGCGCTAGCTAAATACATAAGTGAGCCAATAATTCGAGAGTATCTCAGTTGGTCTCTAGTATTTCCTCGATTCTTTCGAATTATCACACTAGGATCATACGGTGTACGAGAAGACTTGCAGTCACTATACCCGAAACGACTCAAGACCTTTTCCACATAGTGAGACTGAAGCAATGTAATACCACCATCATTATCTCTCAATAGCTTGATGTTTAGGATAACATCAGCTACACCCAAATCCTTCATCTCAAAGGAACGAGATAATAAATCCTTGACTTCCTTAATTGCATTAAGGTTGGTTCCAAAAATTAGTATGTCATCAACATACAAACAAAGGATGACTCCTTCACCCTCACCATGGCGATGGTACACACATTTGTCTGCTTCATTTACAACAAATCCTACAGCAGTTAAAGTTCTTTCAAACTTCTCATGCCGCTGCTTAGGGGCTTGTTTTAGGACATATAAAGACTTCAACAATTTGCACACCTTCTGGCATTTAAAGACTTCAACAATTTGCACACCTTCTCACGCCGCTTCTTGACCATTTACCACAAAGCCATCTGGCTGATCCATGTAAATTTCTTCATCCAACTCTCCATTTAGGAAAGCTCTCTTAACATCCATTTGATGAACGAGAAAACCATGAGAGGCAGCCAATGAAAGTAGTACTCGAATGGTGGTCAATCTGGCAATAGGTGAGTAAGTGTCAAAGAAGTCTTCACCTTCTTTTTGAGTGTATGCCTTGGCCACAAGATGTTCCTTGTACTTCTCAATAGTACCATCAGGCCTAAGCTTTTTCTTGAACACCCATTTACATCCTACAGGTTTGCACCCATAAGGACGATCAGTGATCTCCCATGTTCCATTTGCTAAGATGGAATCCATCTCACTACGAACGGCTTCTTCCAGTAGTCAGCATCAGGAGATGCATAGGCTTCTGAAATAGAAGTGGGAGTATCATCCATGAGGTACACAATGAAATCATCACCAAAGGACTTTGTATTCCTCTATCTCTTACTCCTTTTAGGAATTTCATTATCATCCTCCTTATGATTTTCAACATGTTCAATTGGAGTGGTAGGTTCAGAATTTGTAGCAAATTCCTGACTAGATGTACTAGGCATCTCCTGATTTGATGAGCTAGGTATATCCTTCATGGGAAAGATATCCTCAAGGAAAATCGCATCAGTTGACTCCATAATTGTACCGACATGCATGTCAGAAACCTCGGATTTTACTACCAAGAATCTATAACCAATGCTATGGAAAGCATAACCCAGAAACACACAGCCAACAGTTTTCGGTCCAAGCTTGCGCTTCTTGGGAATTGGCACATGAACTTTTGCCAAACATCCATTTTCTTCTCCCATTCTTCAAATGGAGTAATTTATTTGTTCTTCATGGGAACTCGGTTTAGGACATGACACGTAGTCAATAGAGCCTCCCTCATTATTCCTTAGATAGACCTGATGTATCTAACATGGCGTTAACCAAATTTGTTAGAGTACGGTTCTTTCTTTCAGCTACACCATTTGACTAAGGTGAATAGGGATACGTCCTCTCATGGATTATACCATGTTCTGCAAAAAAGGAATCAAACTCGTTGGAAAAATACTCTCCACCACGATCAGACCTAAGCCTCTTAATCTTTCGATCAAGTTGGTTTTCTGCTTCATCTTTATAGATTTTGAAGAAACTCAAAGCCTCATCTTTTGATTTAAGAAGATACACATGACAGTATCTCGTAGATTCATCGATCAACGTCATGAAGTATTTTTTTTCCATCTTTTGTCAACACACCATTCATCTCACAAAGATCAGAATGTATGAGTTCTAGTGGTGTTAAATTTCTCACTTATGCAGTCGTATGTGACTTGCGGGGTTGTTTTGCTTGCACACAGACTTGGCACTTAGATCCCTTAACAGTTATGAAATCGGGGATTAAATTCATTTTGGCTAGTCACGTAATACAACCAAAATTAATATGGCAAAGACGAGAATGCCAAACATTTGATTCAAAATTCGTGTAAATATGATTAACAACTTTATTACAAATGTCTGAGAGAGATAAGCGGAACAAGCCTCTGCACTCATAACCTTTACCGACAAAGGTTCTATACTTAGAAATTACAAATTTGTTGGACTCGAATACAATCTTGTAGCCGTCTCGACATAGAAGAGATCCGCTAACAAGATTTTTATTTATTGAGGGAACATGATGCACATTCTTCAGGTGCATGGTCTTTTCTGAAGTGAACTTCAGATCGACTGTACCAACACCATAAAAAGAAGCATGCGAGCCGTTCCCCATCAGCACGGTTTGAGTCCCTCTAGCCTGATATGAAGAAAACATGGAGATATCAAAACAAACATGTACATTAGCGCCCATGTCAATACACCAATCAGGAGAATGACATAATGAAAGAAGAATAGGTAATATACCATACCCAACATATTTCATCTCAACGTCGCTCATGACAACATTAGCAGTCTTGCTGCCCTTCCAATGTTGGCGCTTGTCAAAGCGGTTGGGACAAGCAGGAGCCCAATGATCAGGATCACCGCACACATAACAAACACCTTTCTTCTTATCAGTCCTCTTCTTGAAGCTGGTAGACTGTGAAGCCTTGTTATTTCCATCAAACTTTCATTTGCCATCAAACTTGCCCTTGTTCTTGAACTTGTGAGGCTGGAAGTTCCTTTTCTGTACCATATTGGCACTAGAACCTACCTCGGTACCTCGAGCATGTGTGTCTTTTGCTCTCGCCTTCTCTTCCACATCAAGAGTCCCAGTGAGATCCGTCACAGAAAACTCTTGTCTCTTGTGCTTCAAAGAAGTAGTAAAATTCCTCCATGACTGGGGAAGCTTGGCAATAATGTCTCCGGCAACAAACTTGTCCGGTAACACACAAGTGAAGTGCTTAAGCTCCCTGGCAAGTGATAGTATTTTATGAGCCTGCTCCACAATGGAGCGGTCATCAACCATCTTATAGTCATAGAATTGTTCCGTGACATACAGTTCACTGCCAGCATCGGAGACTCCAAATTTTCTCTTGAGCGCATCCCACATATCCTTGCCATTGATAAATGACATGTATGAATCAACAATATTGTCGCCAAGGATATTGATCAAGGCAGCCTTAAATGTGGTATCAAGTTTTTGAAAGGCATGTTCCTGAGCAGGATTAAGATCTCCCTCGGGTGCGCCGTAAATGATGTTATAGCAGCTCATGGTCTGAAAAACAGAGCACTACCCTCGCACGCCATCTTTTGTAATTGACACCTTCAAACACAGGTGGCTTCGTGGATGCAACAAAACCACTTGGAGCAAATTGCCTATTATAAGGTTTTTGGATTGTTGAGTTTAAGAGCAATTTATCCAAGATAAATGTTAAATAAAACATGAATAGAATAACAGAAGTTAAACTAATCATATGATTTAGCGGATACAAATTAAGGCAGATGTCGAAGAGAATTGTAAAGCATAGAACTTAAGATAAGATCAGAGCAAGATCTGTAGCAAACCAAAGGGAACGACATACTATCTCACTAAGATAAACAAGATTAAGTAAGATGATATACATCACAGCAGAGGGACCGCTAGAGGAACCACCGATGTTGGTGTTGGCACCGTCATCAGCCATGTCGTCGAGGAAGAGGTTGCTGATGTTGGGAAATAATTCCTTGTTTGGGAAGACGTCGTCGACGCAGTCTCTATCCGTGAAGGGGTCCATGATGAAGCTAGTAGTCGCGCCGATAGAGCTCCCCAAAAACCTTATATCTCTTCTCTTGTACAGGACTCGAAGTAGCGAGGTCTTGGAGGCCTACTGTCCCGGCTAGCTGTTCACGCCGCAAGATGGGATGGGGAAGAACGGAGTGGCAGCGCAATACTCTAGAACTAGAGGCGAAACGTATACAAGGAGAGGAGCAACCTCTCACTCTTATAGGCACAGGTAGGCAGGCGAATAGGCAGCGTCGGGAGATGAGGCAATGGCTGAAAGCCTCCATTAAGTTCGAATTAATTCATATTAAACAGCCACTTACCCAGACTGTTCATATTATTAATCCATTCATCCATAGGAAAAAGAAAGGAAGCTCTCAGCTCGAGGCATACCTGCAACCCGCGCGCACGTCGTGACGAGGCGAGGCGGGCGGTAGAGGAGGAGGAGCGCGCGCGTATGTCTCTCTCCTTCTCATCCTTTTACCAAGTGGTGAAAGAGCCCTCCTTATAAGGTGGTGAAATCTTTCTTCAACTTTTTTTTTCAAAATGGGGTAATTCCCCGGCCTCTGTATCAATCGATACATGCAGCCTTTATTACTTTATTCAACATTATTTGAAGTCACTTATTACATCACGGGTCACACAAAGTTGCGGCATGAATCAGCCAAGCAAAAATACAAGATAACATGAATTGACTCTCCATCAACATGTTAACCGTAAATCAAAACGCCAGTTGCACCGGCTGAATAAGTCCCGTGCAACCGTTTCCAATCGGCTGCACCCAGTATCCAGAGCGTGTCGTTTTTCCATTGGCTGTAGATAGGACCACATACGGATCCAGTATGTTGCAAAGGGGATAACCTGCATGAAAGAAGTAGATTTCGCATTGTTAAATATATAGTCATTACATACATTCCATATGGCCCATAGTAAAGCACAAACTCCTACTCGAATTTGCACTTTATCTTTTTCTACCACTCCCCTTAACCAATTAGCAAAGAGATTAGAGATATTTGCAGGGGGTATAATATTGAAATCCATATGCCCAATTCTCCACACAATTTTTGCCAGAGGGCACTCAATAAACAAATGTTTTATTGTTTCATCTTTATCACAAAAACAACATTTCTTGTTGCCCATCCAATTCCGTTTAATCAAATTATCTTTTGTAAGTAGCTCCCGACGATACAAGAACCACATAAAAATCTTAATTTTAAGTGGTACTTTCATCTTCCATATATACTTGCGAAGAAATTTAGTGTGGTCATTTAATAAATCTAAATAATATGATTTAACCGAGAATACAGCAGATTTCGTTAAACTCCAAACGAAAATATCTGATCCATCCGTAAGATGAACCTCCATCAGGCGCCTGACCAAATGAATCTACATATTCCATTTGTCTCCAGTTAAGACTCTTCTAAATTGTATATTTATTGGTGCTTGAGATAATACATCAGACACGGAAACTTGTTTCCTTTGTACAATGTGAACAATCTTTCTTCAACTAGTAATATGGGATTAAACATTTGTCCCACTTCTTGCCATGCATGAATGGGCCACATGGGTCTCTAGGATTTTATGGAATTATTAATATGGAAATATGGGCAGGGCAAAGAATTCCAACAACCATGTTGGTCTTATAGCAGCCCAGGCGCAATCTGACCAAGCCATCAGCTCTGGAGTCTAACATGCCGTCACTGAGGGATCGCCGCTTGCCGGGTTCTCCAGGCGTGAAAAGTAAGGGGGGAGATCAATGGTGGGAAGTTAGCCGGTGAGGCGAACGGTGACCGGCTTGGGGGGGTGGAGGCGCGGGATTAAGCATAGGCGGCGAGAGGGGATCGAAGGAAGACAAAGATGCGTTTGTTGAGTGGCGAGTCACTGACCTGGCGAACCACCTTACATTCATGCATGACTGAATCGGGATATTTTACCAAGTGAACCGTCCTACGGTCATGCACGGCTGAATATGTGTAAGTATGGGTACAAGGAGATGGAGGGACTAGGTTAAGAGGTCACAGTCGGGCCCAGACCAAAGTGCAATCGCTCGGAGCAACCAGAGCTCGGCAATTCTAGGCAGCTTAGAGCTCTTTAAGGATAACACTGGAATCCGGCGGGTAGGCAGTCAAACTTTTGACAGCATGCTATGTTATCTTTATATATGATGTGAGCAAAAGAAAAAACTTCATAAGTCTGATTATCTAGGATCACTTCGTATGAAATACTGCAGACCAAAAAGAATATTTGCGTCAATAATATGTTCCTGTAGGGAATGTAACAACCTGCTTGCTGCTAAGAAATTTAATAAATTTATCTACACATTTTTAAAAGGTGATGCATAAAAAGGTTAAATAGATATGTAGCGACTAAATGCTCACCATATACAGAAGTCATGATCATGAAAGCTAAAATGTAGCGTTCTGGCCAGAAGGTCTCCCTAAACCTTGTGCATCACCATATGAAGTTGATAGCCCGATACTGAGATTGAATCAATTAGAGAACATGAGAGGAGAAACAAAAGAACATCATGTGATATGAGGCAAAGGGAATGCATTTGTATCTCCCTTGAGATCCCTTCGGTAGATGTGAGATGTACGGCAGGTGCAGGAAAAAAATTCCGAATTCGCCATACCTTATGGCTTCTTCTGTTCCCATATTCAATATCTTCCTGAACGAATGCCACTTGCAAATTGTTAGATCTTGTCTCTAGTAGAGTAATAACAATATTTGCCACCATTAGCACACCAATCAGATTTATGCCTGAGCGAGAAGAGGAGTCGTAATATGAGTGAGGAGAAGCGAAGAAGATGTCAAGGGCAGGTGGGCGAAGGAGCACTTGACCGGTGGAGCGAAGCAGGAGGCAGCCACCATGAAGGTTTCTCCACCGTCTCGGCGGAGCGAGGAGGGCCCAGTCAGGGGGTGCAGTAGCTCCCTGTGCCTCTCCTACCGAGCGCCACGGGGAAGGAGAGCGCACCATTAGCGCGACCAAGATACGGGAAGAGGACGACAACGGGAAGGGAGGCGCAGGTGGAGAAGAACGACGGTGGCTGAGGGGGGAATGAGCGAGGCCTGAATATGGGTTGGATTGCGGGCACGGCTCTTAGTCTCTCGCGAGGATCTAGGCAGCAACTCCGGTGATGGGGCTAGAAGCGGTTTGCACGTGGAGGAAGGATTTACATTGTTCGCGGATCGAGTCGGTCGGCACGCAAATAAGCGGCTCAGCGCAGGCACGCAACAGGTGGCCGAAAACAACGCGATTTCGTCCTGAGCAAGGAGAGCTCTGTAATTCTAGGGAGCTTAGTGCTCCTTATAGATGATTCTTTGTTAGTGTGCATGGCTGCACTTGTCATGTTAGCTGCACTTGTCTCCCTAAACTCATGCATGAGATGGAAAATTACATGACAGTTAGGTGTGCACTTTTTCTAATGTACATGGATTTACTCACAAAATGATAAAGATATATGTTTAAATATAGGGTGGGCTCTAGGCCCATCTAACAATTTCTGAAAATCCCTAAGGGCCCATTCATGCTTGGCAAGGCAAGTGGGGGGAGTGTAGTCCCACATTGCTAGTGGGGAGAGATGAGCACCAACATATAAGGTGAGCTCTTCTACCATTTGCATGTGGTGTGAGAAGAAGAAGAGGAGCTCCACACACGCGCTCCTCCTCGCCTCGCCTCGCCGCGCGTGCGCCGCGGGTTGCGGGAATCTCGTCGAGCCGATGTGGTCCTTTTGTCGCACGGAAACGGGATACAAACGGTTGTAACTGAAATGCTAATGAGGCTTAAACGTTTTGTATTAAGTGCTAGGGTTAACGTTTTGTCTTAAGTGTTGGCGTTACTAGTACTTTATTACAGGCGTTTCAGTCCTTCATTGCGGGCGTTTCTTTCTGTTGAACCGTCCTAGCATGTGCCTATATACGGAGGAGGTCGTCCTCTCCGGGAGATACCGAACAGAACCATCTGCCTCTGCCCCTTGTCGTTCCTCTCACTACTGCTGCCTCCGGTGATCCCACCCCGTCCGCTGCGTACACGGTTGACGGGTGAGCAGGCCTCCGAAACCACGCCCTCTCGAGATCCTACACGGGAGAGGGGCGATTAGGTTTTTGGGGAGCGTCTCCTACGCGACTGCTCGCCATCGTTCGACTGCTTCCACTACATCAACGCCTTCTTCATCGCCATGGCTACCACCGCTGAGCAGGCTGCCGCTGAGAAGAGGGCAACCGACAAGGCTGCCGCCTCTGCTGCCACGACCGCTGCTGCTTCGGCCAATTGGCCTACTGGAGGGTACTACATGCTTATTCCTCTTCTGCTAATTTCGATGTGCATAGTACTAGTGATTTCTGTAGATGTCTCTACGATTTGCCTAGTATTGCATAGTTACATAATCAAGTATCAGCGTGTCCACATCATGTTCATGATTTATTCCTGGATTAATATTATCGGAAAATTGCCTAGATTCCTAACAATCCAAAAACCTAATATGTGTAGGCATTTTTCGATTCAAGGTTTTGCTGCTGCACTGAAACCTGCCCTGCTTACGGGGACGTACTTTAAGCGTTGGCAGACCAAAACCACCTTATGGCTCACGGCGATGAACGTGTTCTGGGTCGCCGGTGTCACTCCCACTGGAACGATTGCTCCTGATCAGGAGAGGGCGTTTACGGAGGCCACCGTCGTCTTTGTTGGAGCCGTTCTGAGCGTGATTGGCGATAAGTTGGTTGATGCATATTTACATGTGCGGGTCGCCAAGGACTTGTGGGAGGCACTCGAATCCAAATTCGGTGCAACTGATGCTGGGAGCGAGATGTATATTATTGAGCAGTTCCACGATTACAAAATGGTTGAAAACCGTTCTGTATTGGAACAGGCTCATGAAATACAATGCATCGCAAAGGAGCTTGAGCTCCTGAAGTGCGAGTTACCGGGCAATTTTGTCGCAGGATGCATAATCGCTAAGCTCCCACACAAGTTCAAGAAGCCAGGGCAGGACTCTAAGACTGCCAACATGATCGTGAGCAACAATGAAAGTGGAGCATCTGGGTACGGTAATCTATTTACTGTATTTTCAGTTAGCCAGTCTACCGATTGGTGGATTGCCACAGGTGCAAATATTCATGCGTGTGCTGACATCTCATTGTTTTCTTCTTACCAGGTCACACGAAAAGGCTCCGTACTGATGGGGAACGGCGTGACTGCTTCTGTTCATGGTATTGGCACGGTCGATCTGAAGTTTACTTCGGGAAGGATCGTGCAGCTCAAGAATGTGCAGCATGTCTCCGCCATCAAGAAGAACCTCGTTAGTGTCTCCCTTCTTTGTAGAGAAGATTTTAAGTTGGTTTTTGAGTCTAATAAAGTAGTTGTTACGAAATATGGACTATTTGTTGGAAAGGGTTATGAATGCGGAGGTCTGTTCCGCTTTTCCCTTGCGGATTTTTGTAATAAAGTCGTGAACAATATTCATTCGAATGTTAATGAAACAGAAGTTTGGCATTCACGTCTTTGTCACATTGGTTTCGGTTCTATGACACAGTTAGCAAAACTGAATTTAATCCCGAGTTTCACTTTAGCCAAAGGTTCTAAGTGCCATTCGTGTGTGCAAGCAAAACAACCTCGCAAGCCCCATAAAGCTGCGGAGGAGAGACACTTGGCACCGTTAGAACTCATATATTCTGATCTATGTGAGATGAATGGTGTGTTGACTAAAGCTGGAAAAAGATACTTCATGACACTAATAGATGATTCCACTAGATTTTGCTGTGTATATCTATTAAACACTAAAAGTGAGGCTCTACACTACTTTAAAATCTATAAAGCAGAAGTTGAGAATCAACTTGAAAAGAAGATTAAACGAATCCGGTCAGATCGTGGTGGAGAGTATTTCTCTAATGAGTTTGATTCCTTTTGTGCGGAACATGGTATTATTCATGAGAGGACGCCTCCCTATTCACCTCAGTCAAATGGGGTTGCCGAATGGAAAAACCGTACTCTAACAGATTTGGTTAACGTCATGTTAGATACATCGAGTTTATCCAAGTCATGGTGGGGGGAGGCTATATTGACATCATGTCATGTCCTGAATAAAGTTCTGACAAAAGATAATGAGATTACTCCCTATGAGAAATGGGAGAAGAGAAGAACAACACTCTCATACTTACGCACATGGGGTTGTTTGGCGAAAGTCAATGTGCCGATCCCCAAAAAGCGTAAGCTTGGACCAAAGACTGTGGATTGTGTTAATTTGGGTTACGCTAAGAAAAGCGTCGGCTATAGATTTCTAGTAGTGAAATCTGAGGTACCTGACGTGGAGGTCGGTACAATTATAGAGTCTAAAGATGCTACATTCTTTGAGGATATTTTTCCTATGAGAGATATGCCAAGCACTTCTAGACATGAATCAAAAGAGACTCCTGAGCATGCCATTCCAATGGAATATTATGAATAAACACCTGATGAGAATCCTGAGGAGGACAACGAGGAAACCCTTGGTAGGGGCAAGAGACAAAGGACTGCAAAGTCCTTTGGTGATGATTTCCTCGTATACCTTGTGGATGATACTCCCACTTCCATTTCGGAAGCCTATGCATCTCCAGATGCTGACTACTGGAAAGAAGCGGTCCATAGTGAGATGAATTCCATTATGGCTAACGGAACATGGGAAATCACTGATCGTCCCTATGGTTATAAACCATTGGGATGTAAGTGGGTGTTTAAAAAGAAACTTAGGCCGGATGGTACTATTGAAAAGTACAAGGCTAGACTTGTGGCTAAGGGTTATTCCCAGAAAGAAGAGGAAGATTTCTTCGATACTTATTCACCTGTGGCCAGACTGACCACCATTCGAGTGTTACTCTCTTTGGCGGCCTCGCATGGTCTTCTTGTCCACCAGATGGATGTTAAGATGGCTTTTCTGAATGGAGAGCTAGACGAGGAAATCTATATGCAACAGCCCGATGGCTTTGTGATAGATGGTCAGGAAGGAAAAGTGTGTAAGTTACTGAAATCTTTATATGGCCTGAAACAAGCACCTAAGCAATGGCATGAGAAGTTCAACATAACTTTAACATCTGCCGGCTTTGTTGCGAATGAAGCCGACAAATGTGTATACTATCGCTATGGTGGGGGCGAAGGAGTTATACTGTGCTTGTATGTCGACGACATACTGATACTTGGGACAAACCTCCAAGTCATCGAGGAGGTTAAGTCATTTCTATCTCAGAATTTTGAGATGAAGGATCCTGGTGTGGCTGATGTTATCTTAAACATTAAGCTACTGAGAGATAATGAGGGTGGGATTACGCTTCTGCAATCCCATTATGTTGAAAAAGTTTTGAGTCCTTTTGGATATTCGGACTGCAAAATTTCTCCAACACCATATGATCCTAGTGTGCGAATCCGAAAGTTTGAAGGCACAGGTAAGGATCAGTTGAGATATTCTCAGATCATTGGTTCGCTCATGTATCTAGCTAGCGCTACAAGGCCTGACATCACGTTTGCTGTGTGCAAACTGAGCCGGTTTGTTTCTAATCCGGGTGATGATCATTGGCGTGCTATTGAAAGAATTATGCGCTATCTGAAAGGTACTATGAACTACGGACTTCACTATACCGAGCAACCGTCAGTACTTGAAGGGTATTGTGATGTGAATTGGATCTCTGATGCTGATGAGATGAAAGCCACAACGGGGTATGTGTTTACCCTTGGAGGTGGTGCTGTTTCCTGGAAGTCTTGCAAGCAAACGATCCTAACGAGATCGACAATGGAAGTAGAATTAACAGCATTAGACACATCTGGTGTCGAAGCAGGATGGCTTCGAGATCTTTTGATGGACCTGCCAGTGGTTGAAAAGCCAGTACCGGCTATTCTTATGAACTGTGACAATCAAACTGTAATTGTCAAGGTAAAAAGTTCAAAGAACAACAAGCAGTCCAACAAACACATAAGAATGAGATTAAAAGCTGTCAGAACTTTAAGAAACTCCAGAGTGATAGCATTGGATTATATCCAGTCGGCTAAGAATCTGGCAGATCCCTTTACTAAAGGGCTATCACGTGTTGTGATAGAAAATGCATCGAGGTAGATGGGAATGAGACCCACATGAGTTGCCATGGTAGTAACCCAACCTATGTGATCAGAGATCCCGTGAAGTAGGATCTGGGAAAACAAGCTAGTGGTTAACTGAGGAGAGTAGTTTACTAACCCACTCCACTGGATATACAATACTCTCAGAAACTGTATGGCAGGTTGACTTTTGTCTTAATGTGTTCCAAAGCTTCTATAAGCAAGATGCTATCCTATAGAGCGATCTTTGGAGGAACACACCTATATGAGCCCGACTGCTGGTCACAGTCTATGAGATTGGGGTGATCTCTAGTAAGCTCATGAATAGGCCAGGAGTATGACTAATATGCTCCACCCGAGGGGTCATCCTTCGGCAGCCTAGTACTGGTAAGACTTTTAGTGAAACTCCTTTGCACCAAACTGACAATTCAAGGCATAGTCCATTGCTCAGTTGTAAAGGAGTGTAGCTATTTGTTCTAGGTGGATGTTCAACCCTAACAGGTCTCCACTAAAAATACCGGTATATCAAAACAGTGTTGGGAACAGAGGACAACACCATGGGCCTTAGGGATCTGGTGGGGGATTGTTGAAATATAGGGTGGGATCTAGGCCCATCTAACAATTTCTGAAAATCCCTAAGGGCCCATTCATGCTTGGCAAGGCAAGTGGGGGGGGGGGTTAGTCCCACATTGCTAGTGGGGAGAGATAAGCACCAACATATAAGGTAAGCTCTTCTACCGTTTACATGTGGTGTGAGAAGAAGAAGAGGAGCTCCACACGCGCGCTCCTCCTCCGACACACGCACGCCCGCCTTGCCTCGCCTCGCCTCGTCACGACGCGCGCGCGCCGCGGGTTGCGGAAATCTCGCCGAGCCAATGTGTTCCTTTTGTCGCACGGAAACGGGATACAAACGGTTGTAACTGAAATGCTAATGAGGCTTAAACGTTTTGTCTTAAGTGTTGGGGTTAACGTTTTGTCTTAAGTGCTGGCGTTACTAGTACTTTATTACAGGCGTTTCAGTCCTTCATTGCGGGCGTTTCTTTCCGTTGAACCGTCCTGGCCTGTGCCTATATACGGAGGAGGTCGTCCTCTCTGGTAGATACCGAACAGAACCATCTGCCTCCGCCCCTTGTCGTTCCTCTCACTGCTACTGCCTCCGGTGATCCCACCCCGTCCGTTGCGTACACGGCTGACGGGTGAGCAGGCCTCCGAAACCACGCCCTCTCGAGATCCTGTACGGGAGAGGAGCGATTAGGTTTTTGGGGAGCGTCTCCTACGCGACTGCTCGCCATCGTTCGACTGCTTCCACTACATCAACGCTTTCTTCATCACCATGGCTACCACCGCTGAGCAGGCTGTCGCTGAGAAGAGGGCAACCGACGAGGCTGCCGCCTCTGCTGCCACGACCGCTGCTGCTTCGGCTAATTGGCCTACTGGAGGGTACTACATGCTTATTTCTCTTCTCCTAATTTCGATGTGCATAGTACTAGTGATATCTGTAGATGTCTCTATGATTTGCCTAGTATTGCATAGTTACATAATCAAGTATCAGCGTGTCCACATCATGTTCATGATTTATTCCTGGATTAATATTATCGGAAAATTGCCTAGATTCCTAACAATATATTTAACTCAAACAGAGAAGGTAGATGCAAGTGGACTGTTCTCATGGGATGATAATACACTATGCCAGCCAGCCAGCGGCACTTGCTTTCTCAATGCTCCCTAATGCCGGCGACAGATTTAGAGATCGTGGTGCAGATAATCAGTCTATATATCCATTCAAGTTTTATTCCTAGACTGGAGATCAATAAGTGGAAAGGGAAAAAGTAGCATGAAACCATAAACTTAGGAAGAAATCGATGTCATACCAGACAAGATCGATGACCTATTGGTCCTAGCTTCCGAAGAGTGTTGGCATGCGAGGTTGGCCTCCCTCTATGGAAGAGATCAGCAAGAACTGAGCTTTAGGAACCTGAGGCATGCAATTCCCTGGTCCTTGGCCTGCTTCGAGCGAGCCAGAGTGATTCATTGTCACCGGTGAGGCACGTGAGGAGCGCGGAGGCCTCATCAAGGGCGGCACGGAGGGGCTCGTTCGGTGCGACGGCACCCTCTCGACGTCGTGCACATCACATTCAGCGAAGATCTCCTCGAGACATGCCATGAGCACTGCTCCACCGTCTCCTTGAGGAGTATGGATTTGGGTCCGCTCTCCGGTCAGGCTGCTTCTCCTTGATCCCCAGGCCAGGCGCGGCGTGGTGGGTGTCGTAGTTGGTATCTTTCCATCAAGCAATTTACACATTTTTGCTCACTTTCATTTATTAATATTGAAAGACGCTAAGAATTCATAATAAGTATATGAAGTGGTAAGAATAGACCAAATAATTTTAGAAACATAGCTGAGACAACATTTTATGATCCCCTGGTGTAAGGTGTGACACAACAATGACAATCAAGAAACAAATAAAATGATAAAGCGAATGACATGTACATGAAAATTTGAAGGGTACGCTCAGGTACAGCTGCATACTGATACATGATATTCAGAATGATTTATTTCCCAACAATAATATCCAAAATATTACAAAAAAAGCCATCAAAGTGACGTTGTGGATGAATTCAAATCAAATAGTATGTGATCTGGCAGAAGTCGTACGAAGCGGCAACACGTTATTTTTAGGTTTCTCCGTGGCCACAAGGACACCGATTTGTACCAGCTCTTCGACTCAACCTTCCGTCCCAAAGAATTCTTCTCCTTCCTTATGATTTAACAACCCCAAAATTCACATCGCAACAATAGATATATAATTGATCCCAACAAGCTTCTCGTAATCTATGCCCATGTTGTGTTTCCGAAATCTAAAACTTACGTTCAATATGAGGTTCCATTGCTTGCCTTAAATTTTTCTAGACCAATTTCCTGATGTATAGGTTCACAAAAATACTTGCGTTAGCATTTCCTGAGAATCCAATCGCTTGCTGGAACTCTACATAGTCTCAGCGTACACAAACTATTTGTACACCTATCCAAGGAAAAGTATACATACACTATCTCTACGCTTGCTGCAATTATTTTGTAGGTGAGGCCAACCTGTCAGATTGTGAGCGGAAACAACAAACAAATAAAGATTTGTCATCAAATAGCTATTCATATTAGGAAATTTGGTAGCTCTGGATGTACATAATTTAAATTAGTTTTGTAGGAAGTTCAGATCAGCAAGAAAATGGAGAAAGAGATTTTTACCAGCATAACAGCCTTCTCTCATCTTTCTCCATGAGCCAGATAGTGAGATACTACTTATTTAGTGAACTGTTTCTGTATATCCCACTCCATGAAGCAAAATAAATCCATCTATCCATATACACATATCCAACATAAAGACAAGATATATACGGGGATATGTAATCTGTGATGAACTCAATATAAATTCTTTACCTGCAACATGGAACTCCGTAAGATATACTGTATTTTTTAGTATGGATTATGTTAATCCACTCAACTTTTCTTTTAAGCTCGATAAAACTGGCCTGCATAGTTAATCTCTCACTCCCAATACCAACAAACGGGTTAAAAAAGCAGGTCCTGCGTGCCAAGTATTACATGAATGGGGATTTATTGGACACTAAAGTGGAGCGGGATATGTCATATGCATGGCGAAGTATTTTGCACGGAGTGGAGTTACTAAAACAGGGAGTTATTTGGAGAATAGGAGATGGGACGAAGGTCAAAATTTGGGATGATCCTTGGGTTCCAAAGCTATGGTGTAGGAAAATTGCAACCCCTTGGAATGGCAATCTACTAACCATGGTTTCTGAACTGGTCAGCCCCATTACGGGTCAGTGGGATAAGCACCTCGTGAGAGACACTTTTACACAACCAGATGCACAAATGATCCTTGTGATGCCATTGGGGGGTGGGCAGGGGACTTTCTTGCTTGGTACTTTCATAATAAGGGGATACATTCAGTGAAGCAAGCATAAAAACTTCACAAAGACGGATATCCCCACCCCTGCGACCCCTTCCAACGCCCTGGTGGTTTTCGAGGGTGTGTGCCGGTCAATCTCTACTGCTGATGTTCCAGCGCAGTCTCCTTCGGATGATCTGGGAATGCCAAGGTGGTTGTTTGACATTGACGCACGGGCGAGCGAGCGTCTAGAGGAGGCATCGCCACCCCGATCGTCCCTCCCGCGCCTACCCTCAACCCCAACCACAACCACGACGCCGCGGCAGGTTCCCGGTCGCCCCGTCTTAGGGGAGACGACCCTAGAGACCACACCGGCGCCTCACCCGAAGACACTGGGGGAGTTTCTTGCGGCTGCTAAGCTGCGATCCGACGCGCTCTTGTTGGCGCAACCGGTGCAGCGACGGCTCGTGGCCCTGAATTTCCAGCCTCGGAGGAGTTCGAGGATTGCCAGACAACCGGGAGGGCTCAACTCCGAGAAGAGAGCCGTCCGCAACCTACTGAGGAAGCTTGGGCTGGTCACGGGTGACGAGGCCCCGTCTGAGGCCGCCCTAGAGGCATTCCACAGGCTGTTTGAGTCATAGCTCACGGATGATATAATTGAGGCGATCGGCGAGCTCTACGGGTGGACACTTTTGGCGCTCAGGGGATGCGCCACACCTATGGTGGAGATGACGGGAACGTCGGGGGGGGGGGGGGGGCAGAGGACTTTCTTGCTTGGTACTTTCATAATAAGGGGATACATTCAGTGAAACAAGCATACAAACTTCACCCTGATCGCCACCCCGATCGTCCCTCCTGTCTAGAGGAGGTAAAGGTACTACGTACTGATAATGGTATGGAATTCTGTTCTAATGAGTTTGAGGAGTTTTGCAGTAACGATGGTATGATCAGGCACCACACCATCCCTTACACTCCTCAGCAGAATGGCGTGGCTGAGCGCATGAACAGAACCATCATCTCGAGGGCTCGATGTATGTTGTCCAATGTAGGTATGCATAGACGTTTCTGGGCTGAAGCAGCCAACACAGCGTGCTACCTCATCAACAGGTCACCTTCTATTCCACTTGAGAAGAAAACTCCCATTGAGGTATGGTCAGGTTCGCCTGCTGATTATTCACAGTTGAGAGTTTTTGGTTGCACAGCTTATGCTCACGTTGATAATGGAAAGTTAGAGCCTAGAGCTGTTAAGTGCATATTCCTTGGTTATGGTTCAGGAGTTAAGGCATATAAACTATGGAATCCTGAAACTAAAAGGATTTTGTTGAGTAGGAATGTTGTTTTCAATGAATCCGTTATGTATCATGACAGCTTGCCATCAGATCCCTCTCCTGTTGCTATTGGAGAGGAGGGAGTTCGTGTGCAGGTGGAGCACCTGCAGAAAACTGTTGATAATAATGTTGTTGTTGATGATACTCATGAGGAAAATATTGATGATGATGTTGTTCAGCACTCACCTACTGTTTTGCAGCAGCCACAAGAATCTATTGCTGCTGATAGACCGAGGCGTAACATAGTTCCACCTCGTCGTTTAATTGAAGAGTGTAATCTTGCTCATTATGCTTTGAGTTGTGCTGAACAGGTGGAGCATGATACTGAACCTGCTACATACAATGAGGCTATTGCATCCATTGACCGCGAGAAGTGGGTTTCTGCTATGCAAGAAGAGATGCAATCGCTTGATAAGAATGGCACATGGGAAGTTGTGCGCTTGCCTAAACAGAAGAAGGTTGTCCGCTGTAAGTGGATATACAAGAGAAAGGAAGGTTTGTCTCCTAATGAGCCTCCAAGGTTTAAGGCAAGGTTAGTAGCAAAAGGTTTTAGCCAGATTCCAGGTATTGACTATAATGATGTTTTCTCTCCGGTTGTGAAACATATCTCTATTCGTACTTTCTTTGGTATTGTTGCTATGCATGATCTTGAGCTTGAGCAGCTAGATGTAAAGACTGCTTTTCTGCATGGTGAACTGGAGAAGGAGATTTACATGGACCAACCTGAAGGGTTCATAGTTCCTGGAAAAGAGGATTTTGTGTGCAAATTGAAGAGATCGCTTTATGGTTTGAAGCAATCTCCAAGATAGTGGTATAAAAGGTTTGATTCATTTATGATCTCACAAGTTTTTAAGAGATCTCAGTTTGATAGCTGTGTTTATATAAAGTTTGTTAATGGGTCACCTATTTACTTGCTGTTATATGTTGATGATATGTTAATTGCTGCCAAGAGCATGAAAGAAATCACTACTTTGAAGGCACACCTAAGTAGTGAATTTGAGATGAAAGATCTTGGTGCTGCTAAGAAAATCCTAGGTATGGAAATTAAACGGGACAGAAAATCTAGGTTGTTGTTTCTTAGTCAGCAAAGTTACGTTGAGAAAGTTCTTCAACGTTTTAATATGCATGATGCAAAGTCAGTTAGTACTCCTGTTGCTCCTCACTTTAAATTGTCAGCATTGCAATGTCCTAGTTCTGATGAAGATATTGAGTACATGTCTCGAGTTCCTTATTCTAGTGCTGTTGGTTCCTTGATGTATGCCATGGTTTGTTCTCGCCCTGATTTATCATATGCTATGAGTTTGGTGAGTCGTTACATGGCTAATCCTGGTAAAGAACATTGGAAAGTTGTTCAGTGGATTTTCAGGTACCTTCATGGCACATCCAACGCTTGCTTGAAATTTGGCAAGACTGGTGAGGGACTCGCAGGCTATGTGGATTCAGATTTTGCTGCCGATTTGGATAAGAGGAGGTCCCTCACAGGTTATGTGTTCACGGTAGGTGGATGTGCCGTGAGTTGG
Organism: Avena eriantha; assembly: GCA_910589775.1. Taxonomy (NCBI): domain Eukaryota; kingdom Viridiplantae; phylum Streptophyta; class Magnoliopsida; order Poales; family Poaceae; genus Avena; species Avena eriantha. The sequence goes on along the minus strand of OU342743.1, from coordinate 430,074,166 downwards.
AAGGCAACACTGCAACCAGTTGTTGCTTTATCTACAACCGAAGCAGAATATATGGCTGTTGCTAAAGCTTGCAAAGAGTCTGTTTGGTTGAAAGGTTTGTATGCTAAGCTTTGTCAGGATGATTCTTGCATTAACCTGTTCTGTGATAGTCAAAGTGCTATTTACCTTACTAAGGATCAGATGTTTCATGAGAGAACAAAGCACATTGATATCAAGTACCATTATGTTCGTGATGTTGTTGCACAAGGTATACTGAAGGTATGCAAGATAAGCACTCATGATAATCCTGCTAATATGATGACAAAGCCTGTTCCTGTTGCTAAGTTTGAGCTATGCTCAAGCTTAGTTGGTATAACTGCTTAGCCCAAGTGGCTATTGGCGCCGAAAGTGTTTTCTTTGTTTTGTTCAGGGAGATGATTACCGTTGATGCTACAAGAAGGAATTTGTCTCAAGGTGGAGTTTGTTATATGTTGATCCAAATTCTACAAAGTAGAGGCCAACTTCTGACGGAGCGGATCGAGGCCCGTCGCCAGAGGCTTGGGCCGATGCGGAGCGGAGTCTGAAGTTGGCCCACTCCGTGCCCAACAGGGACGCCTGTGGGGGTGCGGGGGGAGACAGCCCCCCGCGGTACGGATCGTTGATGACCTAGGTTACCACCGCTATATATACTTCTTGTAAGCCGCCGGCTGGGATAAGTTGCATCTGAGAAATCCCCGGCGTTGTGTAAACACTCTCCGTTATAGTGAAGTTTCGCTGGCTGGCGCCCGTGGTTTTTCCCCTCTCTTTGTTGGAGAGGGTTTTCCACGTTAAATCTGTGTCCCCTTGCTGTGATTTTGTTTTCGTTCTTCGTTATTTACTTGTCGCAAATCTAACAGAAGCTGGTTCTCGAATTCAGCTATCATTTCATGTAAACGCGAAGCTAATAGTGTTTCCCATGAGTTGGCTAAAATTGGTGCAGGGTGTAGCCCTAGAATGATGAATGTGTGGGAATCAGATGTCCCAGTGAGTGTCATTGTTCTTGTGGCGATTTGCCCAACTGTGCTTGGTAATAAAGCTTATGCTTTCCCTGAGAAAAAAACTTACCACCTATAAATACCATCTCCAAGTTAGCGAATCTTAAAGTAAACATAATACAAGGCAAAATGATGGTCTTGAAAGAAAAGATCTAGGATACGACACAATGGTAAAAACATACCTTAAACAAAACAGAACATGCCACCAACAGATCAGTAATCGTGGTTGGGTATGTGTCGGCTGAACTCACCTGTTCAAGATGGATGCGAGGGAGATGGCGGCGGAAGGCGGAGAATGACGTTCATGACAAACCGTGGTGGGGGAGGGCTCTCACTTGGAGGCGACCGCATGTTTTTGTTGAGCAACCGAAGCCACGCCTACAAAATAATTGCAGATGGAAAATAACTGTTTCATTCATGCATTTGCATTCCAGAAACACGCGACAGATTTGTTGCGAGTTTAGGAAACATGATGTAGGTGTTCTCTGGTTGTGTGACTCCCAAATGTCCAATAGTTGGTGTATCACATACCATGTTTTTTCATTAACAGGGGCCGGTCATTGACTTTTTTCAGTTCTCATTGCTTGGCGGATGCACATAATTCTCATCTTTATTCTTTGCATAAGACTCTCCATTCCTCCGCCTCTTCAGTTCTTCAGGATCCACATATAAGGCAACATTTATTCACCTCGGTTTTGCAGCGTTCTAGGTGTTCAAAGTATCAGTTAATCACTTTATTTTTGTAGGTTTGATAGGTCCTGAAATGGAGTGCAGTTGGATGACATGTAACTGAAATTCTGGAAAATACATCCTCCTGAAAACTGTACTATTACTAAAATTTCAACCCTAGAAAACATCTGTAAAAAACCTAGTATCATAAAGAACATCTGCCTATAATTCACAATGTGCATATGATTACGTTCACAATTTTAGGTTCAGGATGTGCATAACTAGGTTTTGCAGATTTATATCTGTGGGACATGCCTGGAACCTTCTTTTGATCGGTTATTAGACAGAGGATATGAAGGGGTTCGCATCAGAAAATACAAATTTTTCTAACTAGCACAACACCAAATGTCAAGATCTATCTAGGAGTAATATTGTAACGGAGATAGTTTCAGTAACATACCCTTGTAGACCGAAAGTGTTTAACATTCCGCAGGGAACATTGATGATGTAGTTGTACTCGTAGCCGACTTCAAAGTCGTGAAACTCCTCACAAGTCACCCCAGGTTCTTACACGGCAGTCCAGGTGCCACAAGTGGAAACACCCCCGTGGTCTTGCACACATCCGGTGCTCGATGATGACCTCCGTTCTCCCTGATCCAGCCGGGATGCAAAAGTAGATCTTCTGGCCAGGATCTCCGTAGCACAACGGCGTGCCATAGAATTGTAAATGCAGGCTCAAGAAATTCTTCCACCTTTCGAGTAAACACAATAGTTTCAGTTTATTTGGATTCCATAGAATTTGAATGTTTCAGCTTGAAGTGATATTCAATTGGGGTCGCTTAAAAAATCTCCATTGAGTTCGATGTTGGTTATGAACCAATTCCTATAATTATGAAATCCATGTGAGGAAGAGGCTATTCTTTTTTGTAATTCAAGAGAAGTTGAAGCTGCATTCCATAGGAGAAATCTATAATGTGGTGTGTATAACTACGAATGTTTGTATTATTTTCCTTCTCCTTTGCTGCTCATCGAAAGGTGTTATTTGGTTGTTGAGTTTGTTTTGGTTTACAACTAAGTAGTGAGGAATATGGAATACCTTCCTTCTAACACCAATTGTTATTGTGTTTCTAGAACTATAAATCCTGAAAAACCGGTTTACTACTCTAACTCTTGTTGTCAGCCCCTTAGTTCAGCGCGTGCACTCGCTGTCCGTCCGCTCTTGCAACGCTGAAGCCGTCGCAACCTCGCTAGGGTGGGTGTCGATGGCGCGCTACGACGTCGGCTCATGATCTCCATGTCTTAGGGGGCTTGGTTGCTCCTTTATTGCTTTTATATTCAGTGGATGAAGAACAAGGATTTATTTCCCTATGGTATGTCCATACATCATATTCGATTGTACTATATCTTGGCAAAATGTCACCCGGTTTAATTTTACTTGCTTGGTAATTTGGAGTAGTATACAAGATACCCACCACAATATTTTATTAAGTTAGCATTCAATAGATGCGTTTAACCTGTGACATGTTGTCGCGATTCTGTTTCATGTGTTTAGATAAGAAAGGTCTATGATCTTAGGAAGGTCGAATGTTGTTTTTGTTACCTGTTCAAGTAACGTACATGATCAGATTAGTGGCGACTGAAAAAAAAGTAGTATAGCACGTATCTTTTCAAGAAGACCCATAGGTTGATTTGGTTTCAAGACCTTTTTATGCCTAGCGGTGTGCCACATTTTTAAGTCTGCTGCTACTGAAATTAGCTTTTGATCCTGCAGGTTTGTAATATCAATATTTTGCCATACCTAATTTATTTTTTATTTCTTTATATACTGTTAAATATTGGTTGCTCAGTGCTTAGGCAAGTCTCATGTTTCTTAAGAAGATTGTCGGCTATGGAGTCCAATAAATTCAGGTATGTTATCTACAGTGATCTGTAGCTGCAAAGATTATAATCAAGAAAATATATAGATAACTAACCATTAGCAAGCCTATGTGGTTTTTATTTCTTCTTGCAGGCAATCAAAGCTAGGAAATATCTTCAAGTGTCTGAATGGTATGGAATAAATGGATAGTGGTGCTCCATTCATAACTAGAGCCACTAATGTATAGTGTTGATGGTTTTAGCAGTTGCCAGGTATTTTCTTGATATTTTTCCCAACAAGTGGTATGGTTTTAGTGCTATTTCATTGCGATTTTTGACTGATGGTATTTTATCAATTTAGTACTCCCTCCAATCCATAATAAGTGTCACTGATTCTTGACTTTTTATGGATCGGAGGAAGTACCATTTCAAGTGCCGTGTAACTAGAATCTTTCTGAAATCGGCAAAAAGGCGGCAGCTAGCTACCTATAAACCCTTGTCAGTAGTTTATCTCATCTGATTCATCCAGACATTGGGCTGGTAGATTAGTAGCAATATCAGGTGCGAAATTTGCCAGCATAACAACATGTTATAGCATTGCAACAAATTACAGCATGTATGAAGCAAGGGACAACACACGTTGTATCTGTAGCCTGCAAATCGGTCTGAACAATTGCATTCACCAACAATAGCAAGGCAAAAAAACTAAGATTCTCTTTCTAGCATTTTCATTTTCATTTAATGCACTTTGGAAAATTGAGATCCGCATAACATGGTGGTTGAGGTTTACATAATTGCGTTAGGCTTCCGCCTTCATGATGTGGTTGCCTCCTACACGAGCCTCCAGTATCTCCGCATAACCTTCATGACGAAGTGAACGGCAAAGAGGCGGCAACCAGGGTCGTTGGTCGGTGTGGGGCGATGTTGATGACTTGCTTCAAGCAGTGAGCAAGTCATAATATTTTGTGCCATCATGTAACTCCATAAACTTTAAATTTTTAGTCAATAGACAATAGTTGAGATCTATGTTGCACGTGCCAGCCTACTAGTGGAGCAAACTGGGTGCACTTTTGTACTTTCCCTTTTGGTATTCATTTTATCCCACTTCAGCTACGGCACCTCTAGAACGAGATGGTACATTATGAAATGCCATTATTTTTATATTGGTATACCAAGCAACATGAACCATAATTCCACTTGTTATTGATGCTAGCGATTAATATAGAGCAAGCCGAGCGAGCAACTTTATGTATATCCCGTTGGAGATCTGCTGTTCCTGCTGCTTCTGGGGGGTCGCTTCAACAGACAAGTGAATTTTGCTTTCTTACCGTACAAGTACCAGGATTTGAGATGATGCTTATTGATGCTACACCTTTCGCTAACGTGTTGTACTGTCTTCGCAAGAGCAGGCAATGTAAGAGGCAGACTGGATACCACGAGAGGACCGGTAAGCGTTTGTTCATCTTTAATCACGCTTATGGTTTTGTTTTGCTCTGGATTGCAGATTTTAGAATGGCGGAATGCTTGAGACCTGAATTGCCAAGGAACCAACATTCTTCTCATTTATTCTGATCCTTTTTTCATGTTTACTGCAGAAACAACTCGTGCACTAAATACTGGTACCATAGATTATTTTCTAAGGGTATGTGGATACAACTTATCATGTTAGTTCCTCTATATTTTGTTCGTTTCATCTCAGTTGCGCATGCAGAACTACCATGCTGCTAATCTGCTATATAATTTCGAACCCAAACTGTTCCTTTGTAAAAAATATTAGGAGAGGTACAGTGCCTAAAATATGGACAGCCTGGTGTGAAATTAAATATTTGGGCCTAGGATCCATATAGGAGGAGCACAAACCGAATAAAGTCTGTTGGAACACGGTTGCAAGTAGCCTTTTTTCAGAACTTCAAAATTTTGAATTTAATATTTTAAAATTCAATTTGAAAAAATAAGGGGATGTAGTCAACCATGTATTCTATTAGTGTTTAAATTTCTGCTTGAAATACTTCATATTTGGAGCTCAGCAAAAATGAGAAAATCACACAGAACGACGAAATCTTCACTTTGTTCAACATTGTACTACGAGTCTCTGATGACAAAAACTCAATTTATCTTTTTTATTGAGCCTAAAATAGAAATATTTGGAGCTGAAATTTTACACAGTGAGAGAACACATAGTTGGATACACCCAGGTATTGTTTTTTTGAAATTTTTTGAAACTTTCCCAATGCAAGTTTTAAAGTTTCAAAAAGGGCTTCTTGGAGCCTAGGCGAGCACAAACAAGATTTCTTATTATTGGAAACCGTACTAATCTAATTTTCGGAAAAGGACTCACACTTTTAGGAAACAACTTTTGATGTTTGGTTTAGTTCCTACTTCGGAAAAGATGTTTGATTCTATTCTTTGTACTTTTTTCATGCAGATCCATATTTCAACCATAGAAAATATGGAAAAAATGAAATTTGCCATATGCAAATTACATCGAAAGAATTGTAGGACCATATGCTGGAAACATGGAGATGAGTACCAAATAGTTATCATGGGATATTTTGCATGGAAGTGAACTTTGCTGCCTTATCCATCTGCCAGTTTATTTTAATATTGTTATTAACTCTACCGGAGAAAGATTTGGTGGTTCCAAAACAAGTATACATATGTTCTATCGCTCATCCTTCATATGAAAATATACAGTCCTACATATTAGCTATGTTATGTCCTTTTTCAATATGGATCTCCCATGATTTTTGCCTCGACGTTTTTCTAAAGTGGATTTAGTAGCCACCATCTTTTGCAGCTGGTTTTTTATGCACCAAGCTATCCACTATTTGTTTTGGTGGAACTACAAGTTCTACGTTGATCGCACAAAAAGTTCTTGCCAGGCTAGGCCTCACTGTTTATTCAGAGGGAATACACAATATCCATTTGTAATAACGGAGCTATCGTGTTCTATATTATATGTGTGGAAGACGGGAATGGGATGTCTTCTTCATTACTCCCTCCGTTTCAAAATATAAGACGTTTTAGCTTTGTGAATGAAGTGTATCTAGACCTCTTTTATTGTCTAGGTTCATCTAGGTTTGAAGTAAACCTAGACACTAAAAGTGGTCTAGATACACTCCTTTCACAAAAGCTAAAACATCTTATATTTTTAAACTGAGGGAGTACATCATATGGACAAACTTTAGAAACCAAAATAGTTGGAAATCTGACAAACAATTGCACAGTAGATCAAGACCAATGGAATATCTATTTTTGTGCAAATTCTCACCCTTCTTAGTTCATTTATAAACACACATAAAAGATCAGTTGTTGGTGTGGTCATGAACCATCTCTCTTCCTCGAAAGATACAGAAAATAGAATAGTCTTATTGACCATACATGGAAGACAGGGAATGGGTGACAAAACAAACACCGCTGCACATACAACATGTCTTCTCCTATGATCCGAGGGCTAACATCAATTACCGTTTGTCAATTACACAGGCCTAGAAGACTTTACCACCTGGTCAGACACACAACCAACATCACGGAAGACTGGAAGAAAGAAACACGGTGGTCCACTAGTACTGATGAAGTGTGCAACCACATCTAGGTGGGTTCAAATTCTCCAGCTTAGCATCTGCCACTAGCGATGAAGTATGCATGCTGCTGATCTAGAATGGACTCTAGAAATAGAGTGCCATGTAGGAGATTTGAAAAAGTAATCCTTATGTTTTGTTGTAAATTTTACCTAGCAAAAAATTTCTGTGTAAACTGATATTCTGCTGCAGCGGCACATAAATTGCCTCAGGGTTGCATGGAATATCTTTTTTCATGTTCCTTCAATATTAGAATAGAGTTCTACTTAATGTCATGTAAGAGTGTATGAACTTTTAAAAAATGACATTGTAATTGCATTGGCATTTTAGAGAACAAGAATTAACTAAAAAACTTCCTCGCGTAGTAAATACCACAAAAATGTTTCTAATAACATGTAGCTCAGTTCCTTCAATATCTACTTATCATCGCATAGTATGGATCTAGCACTATTCTTCGTAGGCGATGATGTTATCGAGCTCTTCCTAGGTATTCTCGACACTGTTGCTTTTTGAATTTGGTGCCCCTTTGCTATGGAGTTGCTATTTGGAGGTTGTCCTCGTTCCTCTTGGTTGAATCACGAAGTATTGTTACTTTTAGGTATATGTAGAAGAAGGATAGTAGTATAGAGAAATAAATCTAGGAATGCTATTTCTGTTAGAGCTAGAGAAATAAATCTAGAAATGCTATTTTTATTAGAGCCATGAACTTTTTTTGCGAATGATTAGAGCTGTGAACTAAAACATCTCGGAATGTGTATCTTTACCATGTGAACTACACTTAACTGTAACCAGCTGGGCAATCGTATAATAACCTTTGGTGGGCCTTCTGGGCCGCCCTTGGTGAGAAGGAGGCGGTCGAGAAGGCTCTTATGATAGAGAAGGGTGTGACAGTGAGACCAAAAAAAAACAGGCGCGTTAGGCTCGACCGTGTCACAAATGAAAATACGACCGCAACAACCATGATGTGCCACAACGCTCTGCAGATGGCGAGGCGAAGCTCGCGGGTTCGTCTAGTGTATCAATGTTTCTGATTGACACAATTATAGTATGGTATAAAACTATTATAAACTAATGAGATATGATCATACACCCTTTATTATTTGCCTCTAGGGCATATCTCATTCAATCTCCACCAGAATACAAATAATCTAGTTTGCATTTGTTACTAATCATAACCATATCACCTATGTATTTATTTATTGATCATGTTTGCTAATGGAAATGTCATGTATCTGTATCTTTCAATTTGTATGTTCTTTGCAAATCATTAATGTCACCTAATTTTACATTATCATATTATCACATAGTATGTCGAAGTATATGTTTGACGGTGGAGTGAGACTTTATTTCCTAGTGTTTACCATGAAAGTTTGTTTAATCAAGTGGTCTTTCACTTTTAGTCATGTAAACTTAGGAACACACTTAAGAAGAAGTCAAACTTCCTAAGCCATAACAACTATACTTGCTACTTCAGAAGTAGTCACATACTTCTATATCTATGTAGATCCAATCGACAATGAATATCATGCAACTTCGATGCCTAACCATGATTCTTACAACTCAAAGGATAAACTTAACTCTATTTCAATGATTTACTCAGAATCACTTTGAAAAGCATGTTCTTACAACTAAGAACTTGTTCTTCTAGCCAAAACCTTGGGTCACATTATGTCAAATATACAACATGGTTATACGAAAGAACCTATGACGTATACAACATGGTTATACGAAAGAACCTATGACGAAGGCATAGAAGATACAACACATCTCTTTTCTTCCTTTTAAACAATGGTTGTCCATACTGAGATTAACTCAATGATTCTCCTATTGTCAAAAAAACTCAATGATTCTCCTAATTTCATACTTTGCTTGTTCTATTCTAAACTTCTCCGTAATCTCATCTAAGGCATTTTGAACGTATTAATCTATCTTAATAGATTTCAATATTTAATATTTGATCAACTTTATTTATTAAATATTAACCAACTTAAATCCATACCTAATAATAAAGGAAGCAACGTTTCTGTCAACCAGCTCTTCTTTTGGATGATTTTTCTCGTGCAACTTCGAAAGTATTACCCACCATGCCACCCATAAATCAGATAGCTCTTTTTTCTCCATCGTTTCCTCTTTCCTCTGTTTCTTCTAGCCTCGATCCCCATGGACGATTCGTAGGCGGCGCGCCATCCGCGGCCTCCCGACATGGCCTGGAACTCCACGACAAGGAAGACTGGCGTAGCCACTGGTCCAACCCTTCCCATGCAGAGCACGAGAGTCGCACACCTGGCGGGGACACTCGCCGAGCTGCACAAGCAACAGCAGATATACATGGCTGATAATCATGGCCTGGACCGGGAAGCGGCGGCGCCCGTGTGGCACGGCACCGTGTGCGCCGCGGTGGAGGGGCCGACGCCCGACCAAGCGTGGGCACTGCCGCGAGGCTTCTACTCTCCCAACAGGTGGGTCCCGTCGGTGCGACGTGCCGGAGGCTGGAGGGCGCCGACGGCCGCCCGGGTGCGTCCAGTACTGTGCGGGGCCGGTGAACTTGGCCGGGCGCCGGGGGAGGCGGCCGACTGGTCCAAGGAGCGGCTCGCCGAGGTCGACGCGATGGGGCGGTCCTACAGCCTCCATGCCACAGTAGGCAGTCTTTGGTCGTCGATGAGGCTGATTCATGGCATCGAGCTTCTGATCTCCTAAATCAACGGCACAATCGGACGTATTTGGGCCTGGCCTGGAAGGGGAGAAGAGAGACAAGAACAACTTGAAAAGGAGAACAGAGGGAGAGGAATCAACCGACAATTTGACGATAGGCGAGTTGTTCGCAGTGGGCAGAGCAAGCAGTATCCAAGGATCCATGGTGACCCGTGAACCCTGTCCATTAATTGTTTCTTCTTCCCTAATTTCTGAATTGGAAAGGGATTGATGCGAAAAAAAGATATTTTGCATCCATTCTGTTTGCTTTTCTTTCAGCAGGGAGCCTAGACGGCAAGGAGGCATAAAGAGATCAGTTTGGGTTAATCGGATTCACTTACCATACAATGTACGCCAAGGTGCAAATAAATGATAGGAGAATACTAATCTTTAACAGCATCTAGCTTAGAATCAGCTGCTTCTTCTATCATGGAATCAACTGTACAATGAAATTAGTTGGAAAATTGGTATATGTCCATCAGTTTGGCATTGATGAAGCTCACATACATCCTTTATTTAAGGCCATGGCACAAGTATGTGGGCATCCTTAAATCTATAAGGATATTTGCTTATTCTGGACACATAGTCTATTGTTTGAGTTTGGAATTTTACTCTAATTTCAGAAGTTCTTTTTTCTAGAACTAATTTGAGAAGGTTAGCCTAGGTGAATATAATACAATCAATATTTTTTCAGTTTTTGGAAAAATATATAAGTCAACGTTGTCCCCTTAAGGTTAGGCAGCAAGTGAATAGCAAAAATGCAAACAAATAGGACAAATCCATCTTACAAATTTCAAATAAGAATAAATTAAAAATAACTAATTTTATTTTCACATGAACTATACATGAAATCGATTTTTTGAATAATATGTCATAAAACTTGTAGTTAAATTTGAGAACAAACCTTTATCACATATATAAAATTTATTTGAGAATTTTTAAAGGTTCTTTATCTTTACCACATTTAGACATTTGATTCTTGTGATGGAGTGTTCTTATAGCACAAAAGTAGGTTTTCTCCCGTTGCAACGCACAGACATTTGTGCTAGTAATCATTAATATCAATTGCATCATTCATCATATGACATTCATAAATTTAAGAATACTAGCTAAATGCCCGTGTGTTGCTACGGTCTTCCCAGCTTTTTTAACACATATGTAAAAAATAACACATGAAAATGCACGTGTATAGATAGAGATAGTGAGATAATGTTTTGAAGTAGAAAAATTGGTGACTACAAATTACTACTCCCTCAATCTCAAAATAGATGTCGGAAATTGTCTAAATTTGGATATATTTAATACTAAATTGTGTCTACATTCATCAAAATTTAGAAAAAATTGTGACCTCTATTTTGAGACGGAAGCCTAAATATTCCCACAAATGTGGTAAAAAAAGGATGAAATCTTCTACTTATAGGTAATTCAATAGCTTATGCCTCATAATTATTTTATCTAATTACATGCAAATACACAGCGAGGTATACAAATTAAGTTGAGACGTAATATGAAAGTTTCTATGGATCATCGAAGAAAATATTCAATGCTCTTACATCAGTGTTTCACTTTTCTCAACGAAAAGGTCTGTAACTTTTATATTCCATAGTTTTGATCTTCTCATTCATTGGTCTTTACTGAGATCTAGTCATTTAGAAGTTTTTCAATTTTTTTTCAATTATAGTTTCACATCCACAAAATGAAAATTATTCAAGCTGAGCTGACCTACCAATTTTGTATTCTGGAGGGTTCTACTCCCTCCATCCCATTTTAAGTTGCGTATAGTTTTAAGCACGCATACCAAGGAGGGGATGGGAGAGGCGATTTGCAAGAGTTTTGGACGGAGCTGCCCCTCCACCTCTGGCCCACATCCATGCAAAGAGTCGTCGTCGTCATAAATAATTCCTTGCATGTTGGTTGCTGCTTCGGTCCTCTCGCCCAGCATGCATGCGGTTCTCTGTCTTCAATCTCACCTCAGTCCATGGCGCCAAAATATCCCCCAAAATCTCCATATTGCGCCAGAAATTCGTTTAATTTTCACTTAGCGATTGCCCCAGAGTGGGAGGGAAGCTCGACATGGCGCCATTTTTTCCTTTTGGAGGCTGAACTCAAAAAATTTCAATCGCTCATGGTCCCCTATAAAGACTCCATGGCCATGGTTACTCCCATTACTTCATCATTACCTCTTCTCTTCCCTCTTCTTCTTCTCTCCCATGGATCCCAATGATGGAGCCGATCAAAGCATGGAGGGGCGGGGTGGAGCTGGGCGAGGCGCACAAGCGCACGGTGGAGCTAGGTGAGGCTTCGCCGGACCTAGTCTAGGGACAGGACGTGGAGCTCGTGGACAAGGATTTGTCGGCGAGGAGTTTGCAGGGGAGCTGACGGGGACATCGGCTAGAGAGGCTGAGTTACCCGGAGAGGAGTTACTGCACGCCATGAAGCTAGCAGTGGCACTGGCAGGCTCGCCGTCCACTCCACGCATCTCGCTGCCCAGCTCGGCGACCTGGTCGACAGCACTCCTTGGCGTCGTGTCGTGCCTCGCTCAACTTGCAGCTCGAGACTTGGAGGAAGACGAGGGCGAGCACAAAACGGTTCATTTTTACAAGAGTTATTAGGGGCGGTTGCTACCAAGGCTAAAAGCGTCCAACTGGAGCTACTTAACAGAATACGCAACATAATATGGAAATTCTTGGAAAAACTTATACGCAACATAAAATGGGATAGAGGGAGTACATGATTGCTTCCATCAAGTTACACGCCTTGTCTGTTTTCAGTTTTTTTCTGCTGGAACGCATCGGCATGGAACAGGAAGGGCCTCCAAGTCTCCAACTCTCACTTTCCATGTGAAGTAAATCCTCGCCCTCCGTTCTAAAAGGTTGTAACAGAAGCTACTCAAATTGACAGAGATAAGAACATGCTCCTTGTGAGTCAAAACAATGCCATGAACTAAGCCCAACCTTAAACAGAGGAACAACAAGGAGTACACGCGCTAATGGAAAAACACATATCATTTTGGAGGGATTTAATTTGAATACACATTTAGAGGCATGATGTTCACAAAAATAAAACGCCAATATCTAGCCAAATGTGTCTGAGACACAAGGGTAGTAGCGACCCAGCTAGGCGGATGCGACGTTGGAAATATAGTGCATACCAGGTTATCCACTCCAACAAAGATTACGGGCACAAATGAGGAGCTCACAAGTCATGTGACCAGTATGCATACACCACACAAGTTGATGTACCCGAGGTGTACTTTAATCTGCCAAAACATAGGAAACTTGTCGTTGCTCCCAAGATATGTGAGGCACCATAAAATGTAAGCACCTATTGGTTGAAACTACATATGGGCTACAAACTTTGGCATTTCATACGCACTATTCAAGAGGAAGAACTGGAGTTCAATCGTCCCCGTGCTAAGATGTTAGCTGCAGGTAAACAGTCAATTATGACTCTGCCTAGCCCGTTAGCTACTTAGCTGTTAGACAATCGGCGAGCTAATGGATTGTGTTATTGTCTCGGGGTCAAGTATAGTAAAGAACATAAATGTCAGAAGCCAATGCAATTGCTCATGACTCAGTAAGGTGAGTTTGGTAAAGTACTAACCGAAGACACCGTCCAGACCTTGGATCTGTTAACTGAACCAGAAACAACTCCTACTTGGTGCTGTAACTTGTTACATGGAATAAAAATGTCCCAAACTGCTCTATTTTCCTTTCGAGCTTACCCTGAAAAAAGCACGAAATTACTCTTCCCTACAAAGTGATAGGGCAACCACCAATTTCGGTAGCATTCAAGAAGCAACAGAATGCAGAAGATTCAAACTGCAATGTGCAATTCCTTATTCCTCTGCAAGCGCCCAAATATCTCTTCTGACCCTTGTACGTCTTCCTACCACACAGCCGGCGTTCAGGAACAATGGGGAAAAATTGCGATTTCAGGGAGGTCCCACCCTTAACCTCAACAAAATTCAGCGCCATTGCCATAGAAAAATCACCTTCAACAGAAGATGAGGACGATTCACTCAATTCCGCGGGTCTCAGCTCAATTCCTTCAAGGAAGCAGATTAGGGTGACTATATGAACCTCCAGGAAACAGCATCCTGAGTCAGGACTCCTGACCCGGGGAAGTCTCCAGCGACAGCGTTGCTCCTCATGGCCGGTATGGCCTGTTGCAACGAAAGTGGATCCGGAGAGAGGAGGGAATTAGAGGGGAGGAGCACTAGAGGTAGAGGATCAGGGGAGGAGTGGCGGCCTCGTACCGGCGTAGAGGAGCAGGGACGGATGGCGGCCTCGATGCGCCTCCAGCCAGTAACGCTACGCTGCTCGGTCGCTGCGTCTCGACGGGAGAGCAGGAGGGCGGCGGCCAGGGATTTTTTCCCACCGGGGAGAAAGCAAGCCGGTTTTTTTAACTTGGCGGTGGCAAACCATGTTATTTCTCCGAACTACCAGGGGCAAAAGAGTCTAAAATATGGCAGACGAAAAATTGCTCTGCCGACGAACCTACGACAACATAAATTAGTAGATAGATTGTCACGCTCCCTACTCAAATATGTCATCCACACATTTGATTCAGGATACTCTATCGACTCCATAACTCCCATCACCAATAACTGGGACTGATACTGCTTCGGTGATTAGATGTCCTTAATCAACGATTTCACCAAAGGAGATTAGACCAACATCTGGCAATCCAAGCCGTGCGGCAGAAACACAAAAACCTGAATGAAGAACATATACTTTAGGACTGCCATGCAAGAAGTACCTTTAGCAACAACCAGAAGTTATTCTCGTAGAACCCTAAAAAAGTTCAGTAAGCAAAATGCCATTGCAATCTGGTAATTTACATACCGGTTCTTTCCATCAAACAAATCAACATAATAGATTTTGTTGCGATAAAAAAATAACAGATGTGAAATACCCATCAGTGATATCCAATCGAACATTTTAAGAAAAAAGAGTACAATGGAAAAAAAGCACCCCATAGGACGGTAATTATTAGTGACTTGTAAGCAAATTCTTGGGCATCACGGTAGAAAAAGAGGTTATGTAGTCAATCAGCTTTGAAAAGGTTGTTTTGAAGACATGCTCTTTTTGAATCACAGAGTGCCGAGTTTCAACTTGACAAACTTTAGGAGCCTCATTTTAAAGTGTTTTCAAACTGCTTGACATCTGCACATGATAAGCATATAAAAATACTTACCAGACATGAGTAAAAGGTCCCATGATTGATATATGTATTGACTATTACAAAAAAGGCTCGCTAAAAAGATCCCACCAAATGAGAATAGGAACAAAAGGATAGAAGAAAGTGGAAACAATATACCCTCGAATCAATGGCCTACTCAAGTTTTTGCGCAACCCTTTATGCCTATTCAGTTGTAGCTATGACAATATCCTTATCTAAATTGCTCCTATCTTTTCTTTCTTTACTTCTTCTGTCTCTCGGGACAACGAGACAGGCTAACCTAGTCAACGTAGAACTCTGTACTACTCAGAGACTACATACAACTCGCACATGACATTGTACCGACGTCGGATCGTGCTTACCTTTTCTAATAACTCTCACATAAGCAAATCCCAACAAGGATATAACACCACCTCCTTACACGACTCGATCTGGTCCATTGTATCGCTGCTGACACACACCACCGCCCTTAGAAACCAGATAGACAAATGGTTGGAAATAAAATTTGAGAGGAGATTTACCAGAGGTGAGAGCACCAAGAATCACCGGCCATCGTGGTAGAGCAATAACAGCCGAGGAGAGGAGAGATGGAGCCAGTAACAATGAGAGCCATGGTGGGGTGGCGAACTCGGTCTCTATCACTGCAGTGTCTCTCCCATCTTCCTTGGCAACCACTTGTGCGAGACCAGTAGCTACAACCAACAGGTTCCGCCTGTCTCACAGTTCTCCCCAAATCGAGGGATCCTCATGAACACAGAACCAATGTGAATTAACCTAAAAATTTAGAAACATTATCTAAATGACAAAATTGCGAATATTTTTAGGAAAGTAGCAACATTCTTACGCTGATCTGAATGACCTGCAGACAGAGCGCTGGTTAGTTAGTATATTAACATCATCAGAGATCTGGGAAAAAGTTGAAGCATGGACAACTATATCATACGTGGCCTAGCTCAGGATCCTAGATTATTATGCCATTGCAGCAGAATCCCTTCTTCAGATCCTTAAAAATCTTGTTTAAACTGTACCCTTTCTTCAAGCCCTGAACAGTAGTCAGACTCTTCCTGTTGTTGCACTACTGGATGCACACATGCACATAATCTTTTGCTCCAGGGCATGCACCAGCATCCTCAGCAAAACAGAGCAAGACACCATACCAGAGAACATGTATAGCTCAGTACATAAGGCGATCATGATGAACAACAAGACGCTTCTCGAAAGAGGAACAGAATGAACACAAAACGTTGTTTAGGGAAAATTTCCTCACCCAACAATAAAGACTTGAGAAGCTCAGAGTAACATGTTATACATCAAGCTACAGGACGTTCAATTTAACATGTACTCCCTCTTCAGCAGTAAAATATATGAAATGGTAATGGAAGCATACTGAAGGCAGATGGAAGTGTAACGTCAAGATCAGACATGAAACTTGGTTGTTGAGGTTTAATGGCACCAAACAGATCAAAGTTTCTTGCTGGTATTTAAAGTGGAAGATGCACAAAAATCACCATGACCATCAGATGCAATTCATCGATGACTAAATGTTCAAAAACAAATAACAACTGAAAGGTAATTGCAGGAATGGAGCAACGCTGGTCCTCTCGTGGTAGATGCGTATCTCAACTCGCCTGGCCATACTAAAAAATGTTTTGTCTGCACCAAATTTATAAATAAAACAGACCAGTAGATCCAGAGACCCATGAATTCTTAATCAGTAATCAACGGACAAGAAAATTACACGATATAAGGATTACAAAAATCAGCACAGGTAACCGTTTCCCTACCACTACAACACGAATGATCAACCTATTCTCTCATCATATACACCGGAAATCAGCCAATCACATCAAAATAGGCTCCATGAGATTTTCTCCTAACAGATAGGGAGAGTAATCATTCAGCCGTAAGATTTTTCCCAACTTCTTTTTACGAGTAACTAATTAGTTTTCCCCAAATCAACCAAAACGATACAAATCGCCTCCTCTACCACCTCCTCGAACGCCATGAGCATCAAATCTAGAACTATCGTACCTACTAACTCCAAGATCAGCAACCCTGGAAGCACAGACCGATCAGAAATTCGCGACGAGATGTGATATAACTCCTAGAAATCCCCAAATCACGGATTTGATCGGGGAGGTGAAAGCGGGTGTTACCTTCTGCTGGTTGAACGCACGCGACCTGGCAGTAGGAAGGGGACGTGGTGTGTGGAGAGAGAGAGGGGGAAACGCGATGAGAGAGGCGGGAGCTTTCTCCTGCCATGGCGCCCGATGCCGAGGCGTGGCGCGTGGTGGCGAGCAGCACCCCTCCTCCATGTTCAAGTCGTGTGAATCTGGACGGCATCGGCCCTGCCGTCGTGATGCCTGCACCCTTCTCCACTGAACAACAACGGTGGATCGGGGAAAAGGAGAGGAGGCGGGTACTGGGGAGGAGAGGAGGCAGCGAGATTGGGGAGTCGGTGGGATTTTTTTTTTTTTTTTTTGAGATGGAACTCTGAATTCCAGTAACCGGTGAACACAGCAGAATCGCTGGCCACTAAACCATGTACAAATTCAGGCGCACCATCCGGCCAGATGGCTGGGGATTGATGTCCTAACTTTGCACCATACGTCGCTAATGCGTCCGCAACCTTATTACACACCCTTAACGAAATTTGATGGAAAAACTTGAAAAGTTCATACTAACAAAGAACTTGATCTCTCAGAAAAGATGACCATTAGCAGATAGATCATGAGCAGTAGTTGTGATGGCGTCAACCAGCTTCTGAGAGTCTGTCTCCACTTGAACTTTGCTTATACCCTAGGAATTAGACCATTGTATACCAGCAAGGCATGCCACAGCTTCAGAATGAAGAGCATCGTAAGCATATTGCAGTGATCCGGCCCCTGCACCCATAGCCTCACCGTCAGTTTCTCAAAATAAAGCCCCACCCTCCACTACGATTATGCTGGTAGAAACTGCCATCAATATTGAGCTTAATCTCATCAACTGACGGAGCCACCCAGGTGTGAATAGGCTTTGTCTGTTTTACACGTTCAGTTATACAAAACTGTTCAAAGTCACCAACAGTCTCACTAATCAATCTGAGCAGATTCACTTGAGAATTTCCCCTCTCCCTGGCAACAACTTTATTTCTGTCTTTCCATCTCCACCAAAGCAAAGCCATGACTCGTAGTTTTAGATCCCTTCTAAGCTGAAGAATATGAGTGATCACCCCTCTTGGATCGCTACATTCAATTAAGTCTTTACGTATCTTTTCGAGGCCAAAACTCCGCCACACGGGTTTAACTGTTTTGCATCATAAAAATAGGTGACAACCGTCTTCATCCAAACGATTACAAAGAGGGCATATTGGATCAATATCCATGCCTCGTCATTGCAGATTCAGCCGTACAGGCAGGCTGTTGTGCGCTATACGCCATAAAAATTGTCGGACTTTTGGTGTACATTCAGCACACCAAATCTCTGTCCATTGAAAGCCCTGCACAGGATCAGAATTCTCAACCTGCCCCAACTGAACTTTGGATAGTTGTCTCTGTAACTTATATGCAGATTTTACACTGAATAGACCCTTTTCATCAAAGTGCCAGGCCCAAGTATCTTCCATATCCTCATATACTGGAATTGACAAGATTGTACTTGTGTCTTGTTCACAGAAAATATCTCGTACTAATACTTCATCCCATGTACCGGTGATTGGGTCCATCAGCTCACTTACTCTGCTCACCACTCTCTGCCCACGAACAGTAATAGGTTGGCGATTCCAATTCCGTGGAAGCCAAGGATCCTTCCATATGTTTATTGTGACTCCATCTCCGACTCGTTTAATAACACCTTGCCGAAGAACCTCAATCCCTTTTAAAATGCTTCTCCAAGCATACGAAATTCCATCGGTGGGATATTTCTCTGCCCGAGTAACGCTACACCTACGGACTGATTCTTACGGAAACAGACCTACGGACTCACCTGGAATCACGTCGTACGTTCACAGCCTAGAAAACACGGAAGAAAAAAAATTGGACTAATAAGCTGTTAGCACGTCCGTCCGTAGGAGTTTCCCGTAAGCAAGATTCCGTAAGTCTAACTTTTCCATTCTCTGCCCCCACGCGCATAGAAAAAAGATAAGGCGACGCACACCGGCAGCCATCGCTGCCTTGAACCGCCGGCCTTGCACGTAACCATCACCCAATCGTGTTTTCTTACATGTGATCGTGGTGGTTCATATAACGTGTTGGTATATTTTAAAAATATAAAGATGTAACGTGTTGGTCTTTTTTTTGTTGAACACAGGGAGCCCGAAGAGGCTAGAAGCCTATAATTTTATTCCATCCGGTGGGTGTACAAGTATTTACAGAGAACCCCATAAAAACAGGAAATAACACCTAGGTCTCTAGTATATACAGAAAGGACCTTGCTAAAAGAAGATAAAATGCAATCTAGTCCTTCTCCCTCCCCGCCGACGAGCCAGAAGAAGCCAGACTTGCCGTCGTCAAACACCGTCGCGGGGACTACGCACTTGCTTCGATGCTGACAAGAATCACAGCAACAGTTGGCTTAAAAAGGGGCCTTCCAATGGAGGTTAAACTGGGGATGGAGCATACCAGCGATTTTCATAGGTCGCCATGGACCAAAGATGTGCTCGAGAAAATTAAGGCTTCATCTCTCCCCCACCGATGGCAATCAGATCGAAACTCAGCAACCCTTCTCAGAACACCAGCTCCACCAAGGAGAGGAGAAGAGGAGAGCAAAGCATTACCTCCATCTGAAAACCACCGGCGACAGAAGGTCTCTGGCCACCGCAACAAGAAAGCAAATCCGCCAACAAATCTTAAGCTCCCGCCACGAGCCAAGGGAGGCAGATGAGGAGAAGATGTGCCGTGGCCAAGGACCAGGAGCCGGGCAGGAACATCAAATCTCCACCGAGCTCCAGCAAACTCCACAAAACCAACCCCTTCCCACCGACAACGCCCCTTCTCTTGCAGCCTCCCACCATCTCCCCCCGCCACCACGGCCAGCCAAGTAGAGGGAAGGCATCTTGCGGCACGTTCCTAGCTCCCCCCACTGCCTCGGCCGACTAGAAAAAGAAACAACCACAGCAAGATCTTGGGAATCAGACATGATACAGCTTTATTGACGGAGATAGCGGCTCTCCGCATCGGCTTCCAAACACACCTCGCGAAGAGAAGCAGGAGAGTGAGCAACCCTAGGAGCCTCGAGATCTAGCTACACAGAATCGAGGCACAGCTCCACAACACGGGCAAGCTGCCCAAACTCGGCCTAAGGCCAAACCTGCCACTACCAGGGACATGCCGAGCATCTCCTCTTTCACTCTTCCAGACGGCGGCGCCGCTGGAGGTCGGAGGAGAGCTCGCCGCTCTGAAGCGACTCTCAAGGAGGAGAGAGGGGAGACTCGAGAGGAGAAGGGAAGGAGCGGTCAAAGCCAAAAAAATTGTAACGTGTTGGTCCCTCACGTTTGTTTTTTTACACGCGATCAAGTTCATGCAGTGTGTTGGTAAAAAAGTAAAGATGTAACGTGTTGGTCAATTATTTTTTCTTTTACATGCAATCGGATTTGTCCATGTAATGTGTTGGTACTTCTTAAACAAAATGTAACGTATTGGTCCACTGTATTATACTCTTAATTGGAACATACTTTCCACGGTTATTACGTAAATCTCACGGATATTATTTAGGGTCCCATCTAGAAATTTTAGATCTAAATGGCTAACAAAATTCTAATGATGTGGGTTATCATGGTGTCTCAAATCAACCCCTTATATTACTTTTAGTATATAATAGATAGATGCACTCGGGGCTGCACCTCCTCGGTGACTCTGTCGAACAAACCATCTACTGCCTCAGTCCGAGTAGCTGACCCATCCCTCAATTGAATCCTTAAAAACTCCAACCTAGTTGCAACTCAACTGACAAGTTAGCATGATACTGAGATTTGCCGGTGTCAGGCTAATGAAAAGCACGGCAACAATATACTTGCATCAATACATACAAACATACAACAAAGTTACACATGTCACAAAGCCCTCTCAAATTACACCAATTTTACATTATGTACATGTCCTATGCATGATAAATATTACTAGTGCTGCTGGAGTATGATGTTTGTGCGCTCTTCAGACAACTGAATGATATTCTTCGCAGGCCGGGCAACTGCCCGGTAATGCGGCCGCATATTCCATGTCATGCCATCCAGAGGCGCCGGTTGTTCTTCAGCGATAGCCTCCAAGTCCACATCTGGACGCTGCATACAAACAAAGGCAAGCGTAGCCTTGGCACGCGCAGCAAGTTACTAGTGCACGCACACGCGCACAGCACCCGCATCTTAGAACTTCCGCAGCAACGCCAGCAGGCTAGAATGAGCTTTGTCCAACGGGAACATCGCTCCGAAAATGGACTTGAAGGAGGATTGGGTGTTCTTCATGTAGTGCAGCACCTGAGGAATATGATCTTGCAACATCGCCAGCATGGTCGCTCGACTCTGATCAGTCTAGAAGAATCCACCAGCCTCTAGCTCTGCCTCAGTGAGGCAACTCAACCGGATACTGACACGCTCTTTCTCTTCCTGTGGAACGATATTGACAACTACACAACCAAGTCAAAAGGCATCCAGTCATCCAGTCGACAACATGCAAAACTCCAAGAAGCAAAAACAATAAGAGACACTCACATCGGAGATGCTCGCCAATCTGAGTCACCTCACCCAACAGATATTTTTCCCGCTCAAATTCTTTCTCCGCCTTCGATTTCCAGACAGCAACGCTACCTTTGACGATCACGAGTGTCTTCTCCAGCTCCTTAACTCGATCTCGTAGAAGAGGCAGTTGGGACAGTTCATCATCTCTCGAAGGCCATGGAGGAACCGAAGGAGTAACAGAAGAAGTGGAGCCTGGCACATCGTTGGCGGTGCCGTATACATGCAAACAATTGAAAAATAAGAGCCTATCAGAGTACTTGACAATTAAATCGACTGAGTGAATAAGCACGAATGAAAATATCAGCCGAAGAAATTCATACAAATTCATTCAAAAGTAGCAGAGTCATTGATGGTCGTTACTACCAGTTAATGCATAAATCTATGGTGAGTTCTTGTTTGAGTTCAAATGCTCATAGGAATTCTAGTTTGTTTTCACAAACTACTACATGCATTTAATGCATGCATGGGCATGCAACTCTTGACACATTCTCTCTTTTGATCTAGCTTTAGATGTTGGAATGGTTTTGAGTAGTTTGTTTTCAAACAAATAAAATAAATAAATAAATAAAGAGAACTACACCTACTCTATCTCTACACCTTGGAATGCTACATGCAATCATAGCCTCTGGCCACATGAGATATCAAAGCCACTAGTGACCTTCCTTTTATTCAAATTCTTTTGAACTTGTTTGCTTGATCAAATTTGATCAAATCCTCTATCTACACTCTATCTACCTAGTTTTCCTAGCTAATCTATCTAGCTAAACAAAGCCTCCATCTCTAATATTTTTATCTCTTGATCTCTTGCCTAAACCATTGGCTTAAAATCCTAATCTTAAGCTACTAGATATACCTATCTAGCTAGCTATCCTTATCCTAAATCTATCTAATCCAGACCCATGCACCAAACCCTGAACACGTCGGCCCTCCTCTCTGCCTGGTGCAACTATCATCCCTTGTCTGGCCCTGTTCCAACCCAGCCAGTCCCTCTCCTCTCGAGCTTGTGCAGCCACACACCCCCAGGCCAGCGAGGACACCGACCCGCCCTGTACTTCTTCCCCCGGGAGCACGTGCGCAAGCTAGACAGCCTCACATCCTTGTCGTGAGTCCTTCCCCTCCGCTGCATAAAGCAACAGCAGCATGACAACCTCCAAACCTCATCTCAGATCTCGATCTACCCTTCTTCTTCTTCTTCTTCTCCTCCATGAAACCCTACACCCCTCCGAGCCTTGTCGCTGGCCACCGCCGTCTACCCGGCCTTGCGGTAGATCGTCTTTGCCACTAAGAACCAGCAAGCCAGAGGAGCTCCAGGGCGTGTCGTTGAAGACGTTCCGTACTAGGAGCGAGGAGGAGGCCTCGCTTCTCACCGCCATCCCCGTATCGCCGAAGTCGCCGACCCTCGCTACCGTTCCGTGCAGTCACCACCAGCACTTTCTAACCTCCTTCAGACGCACCGACCTCTTCCGGCCTCGCTGCCCTCGGTGAGGTACCCCTCCCCATCTCCTTGTGCCCTCTCCTTCTTCCTTTTCGCTACCAGCGCCGCGCGTTGCAGCCCCGCGCTCGCCACAGTCGCAGCCGCCCGCACGTGCACGTTTTGGCATCGCCGCAGTGGCAATAGTTCACCGCGCTCTGTTCCATTGAGGATTCTCGGTGCCCTGGCCCTCCTCTGGAGAATCTTCCAACTTTGCGTACAAACTCGGTAAATCCCTCTATCTGTAGCATCAAACCTCACGCAAAACGGCTTTCCAAATCTCTCGCAATCTTCCGACGAAGTTCAGCTCATTACGCAGTAAATCTAACGGAAACCGATAGTGCATCCAACACCTGTTCTGCTCTATGTTCATCACAAGATCCCAAGGGATACAGCCTAGATCAGACAAGACTCCCTTGATCAACCTTGTAGAACTTTGATCCCTCTTTCCATCAAGCCCGACCAAGCTCTAAACGGATATCCTAGGCGCTCGCAATCTTCTGCAGAAGTTCGGCCAAGCTCACGGTTTTGGGCTGTCGAAGCTTCAGTTTCTTCAGACCGGCAGCAACCTTCGGATGGTTTTGCTAAAAGGCCCACAAAACTTTTCAAAACATCAACCGCGGTCCTCAGCTTCTCCATATTTTAGCGCCCAACTGGCCGTGCACGCGAGGTGGCTCCGTTGCCACTGGTCCCGCATGTCGGTGATTGTGGGTACATGGACCCTGAGTAAGAAAAGTTTCCAAGTATTTTCAAAACACATAAAAATTCTAGAAACTGAATTAATTTGAATAAATTCATATCGATTTAAATATTTAGAATTTGACGAAAATTTCAAAATAAAATATGATTCAAATTTAATTATGAATTCAAACAATTTTACAAATCTGACCAGAGTAAACTCTAACTAGTCAAACATTTTACAAATGTTTTAAATCCCTAAATTCAAATAATACATATGATATATGTTTTCTAATAAAAAAATGCCAGGAATTGAAATATGCCATCCAAAATAATTTTTGGGTAATTTAAAATTTCGAAATGATTTAAATGCCAATAAATGCCTTTTCTTAATAAATTCATAACTTTAATTCTGTAATCTCAAATTCGACAAATGATATGTCTAAATCGATCAGCCCGACGAGCCCGTTCTAATTATGCATTCCATGATATGAATTGAAGCATGCATCAAATAAATATTAAATAATCAGAACTATTTATGGGAGTAAAACATGCCTAAATAAATGAATAAAATGCTTATTTCTTGTTTCCACACCTCACTTATGTCTTGATATGCTGTATATGCAATTATGCATCATTCTATCATGGTATACCTTGTTTTATTGCTGCATATAATTTATATGATCATGTAATGTATTTAATTTGGCCCTTGTGTGTTTGGTTTTTATCCGGATAGACACTGAGCAAGGAGAATATCAAGAGCCTTAGGAATATTACCCGAATCCTTCCTATTCTGCAACTGAACTGACAGGCAAGCAATTCACCATGCTTGCATACATATAGCACCTATACTTTTACCTTATTCTTGCATCATTGAGTCGCGATTGCATTAAATTAAATCTCAAGTATTGCATAGCCTTTACTTTTAAACCCCACTGAAGCTTGTATCCTTAATCTCATGAGCCATTACTATAGGAGTTGTTTGAGGCCAGTTATATAATTACATGTGTAGGGTTTGTGCGAGTCTTTGGATAATGAGCTACTTAAACAACTTAAACTGTCTAGTAATGGGATAACTAAAGAAAGAGACACCAATAGGAAATAGTTGTTATTTGGTTCTTTCGCGCTCACTTATGTCCCGTAGGACCCCGAGTACTTGATTCATGTTCCTTGAACATCGCACTATCCCCATGTGGGACCATGAACCCCCTTCGCTTGAGCTTGATTCGTACTTTATTTCTTGGAGCCACAAAGTAGTTTGGGGCTTTATTACTATACTGTACTTATGCCATGTTTACTGCTTTATGTACTATTGCGCATGGAGCACCTGTACTGTTTAGGAACCTCGTGCCATGTTTATGCTGTATCGACAAGCCCAGTCACACTTTCGGGTTCCCAGTCGTTACTGTTGTCGTCACAAACCCTGGGTCTGTCTCGGAGCCTGCCAACTTCGTTGCGGGTAGCTTATTGGGGTGCCTCCTTGAATAATTTATGAATCCTATGAATGCATTATCGTGAGGCCTCATTGCTTTTTATTTGGTTATTCCCAAGGTCGATCATGCGTGTGTTTCTATTTGTGCACCTCTGTAGGGTAAATCTTTCTAAAATCCGTGTCCGCGGTTATGGATGACTTGGAGCACAGTTTCTCAATTATAGACAAACATAACTAAAGTACCGCCTTTAATTTGACTAAGACATGACAAGTAAATAGTGCAACACTCATGGATGTTCTTCCGCCTTCTTGTCGGTAAGCGAGAAGGAGGGCGAGCGATGTTTATTTATGTTGCTTATATAACTTTTGTTACTAATTAACGAACGAACGTCCATCTCTGGTTGGGCAGATGTGTAGGGTGTCTCTATAAAACTTTGTAGCTATTATCTTTCACTGCAATTGCGTCACCCCCAGGTTGTTCCCTTTATATGTGTTTAGACTTGCTATGTACCCCTAGGGCCTAACACGATAAATATTTGGTTCAGATGGATAGGTATACTCTCAGGAAGGCTATTAGCTCGAAGAGACTGATGATGGTTGGAACGACTGTCAGGTGTAGAGATTCCGAGGATGGAGATCCGTGAGATCTGTGGGCGGGATGTGCTTATTTTCAGGGCATCTTATGCCAATTTGTTTCTTATCCGTACTCGGATCTTGTTTTCTGCTTCTGCTTGATACTCTAATGTGTAATGTATGAGGATGTATCCTAAACTATTATCTCTATCTAGGATATTTGGATCTTGTCGTATGGCGTTGGATATTTCTGTCTCTATTGTTTTAGATGGTGTGTGATACGTCCATTTGGCATCACTATTCTATATCATAATTTACTGTTATTCATTGATATATTTCATATTAAGAGATGATACTTATGTAATTTCATCTGTTTTTGCATGGTTGATGACTTTTGGAGCATGGACCGCTGTAGTCAGGATTCTGATGGAAAAGGTGTAGTTTGGAGGCAAAATTCGCGAAGATCAAAAATCCGGAAGAATATACGGAAAATCCTATTTTTTCAGAAGACGAAGGAAGCCAGCAGGAGGAGTGGAGATGGGCCACAGGGGGCCCACACCACCCCTGGCACGGTCCAGCCTAGGCTGCGCCATCAGGTGGTGTGGCCGCCCTGGTCCACCTCCAGCTCTCCCCTCTGGCATATATAATCCTTCTGAAACCCTAATACTCGGGAAGCGACCACAGAAAGATTCCACCGCCTCTGCGAGGCGGAAAACACCGAGAGAGAAAGATCTCTCCGGCAGACAGATTTCTGCTAGGGGAATTCCTTCCCAGAGAGGGGAGATCGTCGCCATCAACACCACCGTCAAGCTGGACTTCATCGGGATCATCATCATCATCATCACCATCATCATCACCATCAGCACCATCATCACCATCTCCATATTGCTGTAACAATTGGTTGAATCTTGCATAGTTCTTAGGGGAAACTTTCCCGGTGTTGATTACTCCTTGTAGTTGATGCTATTGAGTGGAACCATTGAACTATTGTTTATGTTCAGATTGTTATACATCATTGTTTCATCTCTGATCATGATCCATATGATGTCTTGTGAGTAGTTCGTTTTGTTCTTGAGGACATGGGAGAAGTCATGTTGTTAGTAGTGGAATTGTGTTGAGAAAGATTCAATAGTTTGATATTTAAGTTATGGTGTACTTCTTCTAGTGGTGTCATGTGAACATCGACTACATGACACTTCACCTATATGGGCCTAGGGGAATGCATTGTGTATTTGGCTACTAATCGTAGGGGTTGCCGGAGTGACAGAAACCTGAACCCCCGTTAGGAAACCATTGCACACGGGACATAAGGGTCTTAGAGTTTAAAGCTGTGGTTAGGTTTCTACCTTAATTACTTTCTTGTACTTACGGATGTTCACAAGGCGTATAATCACAAGTATGTATTAGTCCTAGGAAGGTCGGTACATTATCACAAGTTCACCCACACAACTCTTAGCAAGCTAAAGAAGATTAATCAACTATATGAAGCGAAAGCACTTGACAGAATTCCCGTGTGTCCTCGAGAACTTTTGGTCATCTTAAGTAATACAGCCGGCTTTTCCTTTGCTGCATAAAGGATTGGGCCACTTGCTGCATTTATTCTTATTTTTCTTTTATTTACTTGTACTTTATTTATTTGCATTATCAAAAACCCCTAAAAATCCGTTTGCTAAGTATTTACAGACAATTCCTGCTCCAAGCCACTAGCCAGCACCTTCTGCTCCTTGTTGGGTTTGACACTCTTATCAAAAATACTGCGATACACCCCCTATACTTGTGGGTCCTCAAGACTATTTTCTGGCGCCGTTGCTGGGGTGTGAAGCGCTATTGGAGAGTGGAACTGGTAAAAGAAACTTTTACTGTGAGTATTGTTTACTTCTGTTAGTTGCTTTATTTTCAATATGGATAATTTGCTGAGTTTCTTATTTCGTAATGCTACTACCACTGCTAAGGTAGTAGATGAACCACCACCTGCTGAGAATGATACTTTTAAAATACCTATGAGAATTATTGATCGTGTTATGGATAACTATTATGTTGGGGATGGAACTGTCCATCCCGGTGTTCATTTGCTCTTTATACACGAATTATGCGGGTTGTTCAAGTGTGCAGGTATTACTACAGATCAAGTTAAGAAGAAATTATTCTCATTATCGCTGAAAGGAAGAGCTGAGGAATGGTATAAGCTGCTGAAGAATGGTCAAGCTCTTGAATGGGAGGAAATAGTACCTCTCTTTTATTCAAAGTTTTATCCTCCTAGTGAGATTCATAAAGATCAGAATCAAATATACAACTTTTGGCTTCTTGATGGAGAGAGTACAACTCAAGCTTGGGGGAGATTGAAGTTTCTAATGCTCAAATGTCCCATCATGAGCTCCCCAACAATATTATTATCAATAACTTTTATGCAAGTCTCCCTCTACATGATAAGGATTTATTGGATGCTTCTTGTGCTGGATCATTCACTCGCATGGAAGAAGAAGCTAAATGGGATCTTCTAGACCATATTCAAGATAATGCTGAAGCATGGGAGGATGACAAAGGAAGAAAGTCAGGTATAAATTATGATTATGAATGCATTGAATCTTTTATGGGAACTGATGACTTTCAAAATATTAAAAATGCTTATGGTCTAGACTCTCAAGCTATTGCTTCTTATTTTAAGGCTTTTGCTGCCTACATTGAAGTTCCTAAAAAGAAGTGGAATAAGTATCATGAACCTTATAAAGATATTGCTAAGAGTGTTCTTGCAAGAAATACTGAAGTTTATACTGCTAATCATGTTTTACCTGAACCTTACATTGAGAAAATGCCTTTCCTAGTTAAAGTAAAGGAACATTCTTTGATAGCTAGTATGGTTAATGAAAGTACAAGTAAAGCTGTTGAACCTGATAAACAAATGGATGATGAACCTGTAATAGCAAATGTGAAAGACTTTGTCACTAAATATGTGGAAGAGGGACACACTATCCTTTGTAAGGATACCTCTAATATTGTTTCACAGAGTAGTATTATGAGAGCTAGTATTCCTGTGTTTTCTGTTAGGATAAGTGGTCACTGCTATGATGGTCCTTGTGATAGTTATATTGTTAACTTTATGCATGATACAGACAGTTACTATGAGAGAGGGAAAAGTGTTCTTATGTATCTCAATAATATGAAGTTTCCCCGTTTTATGCTGGAAGTTTTTATGTTGCACTTATTTTGCCTTCTTATGCTAGTAGCCTCTGGTTTCAACAACTTGTTTGTTTACAAAATTCCCTTGCATAGGAAGTGGGTTAGACTTAAACATGTGTATTTTTGCTTCTTAATGCTCTCTTTCACTTCAATTCATATTCCTAAATGAGCATCATCAAAATTATCATGCCCATCTTAATGGCTATAAAGAAAGAGCTTCTTGGGAGACAACCCAATTTATTTGTGTTTTCAGTTTCTTTTTCTTTTTCTTTGAGTCTTGGAAGTTATTACTTCGGTAATAACCTCTCTTTATCCTTTTGTTTGTTTTTGTGTCAAGATCAACCTCTAATGAGAGAGAAGTAATATTTGGGGAAGTTGTTGTCCCGAAACAGATTTTTATGCTTCACTGTAAAAATTCGTGAGAGATCTCTGTATGTCGGATTGAGCTGTAATTTTTGTGCTTCTGCCCTAGGTTGCTATTTAATTTTCGTTAGTTTTGCACTTTTTGATTTGAGCAACAGAAGATTTTCAAAAAAATTGATCTTTACCTACTGGTCTGCTTTGACAGATTTTGCCACTTTTGCATTTGCTTCTTTAATCTATTTCCTTTTTGAATTCCTTTTGGGTTTTCGGAAGGAAATGCTATAGTAGCTTATGTTTTGATGGTTTTCAGTTGAAATTGGACTCAAAAGGTTTTATCACTTCACTTGTACTAATGTTGCTAATGAGAACTGTGTGAAGTTTTGTGTGAAAGAAATTTCCAGGTTAGTGGAGATAATGGTGTAATAAGGAAGTGAAAGGTTTCATGACTCAAGCAAAAAGTGTATGAAGATGAAGATATTGATGTTATTCAAGTGGTGACTCCGGAAGAATCTACTAAATACTAAATTCAGAGACCTGCAGAGTCTGTTTTAGAATAGGTAACAGTTCTGGTAAGAAAAGTTCCGCGAAAGATCTATCCAGTTATATTTTTGCAGTTTTTATCCAATAAGGAAAGCAACAAGGTGAAAGAGGGACGGTGTCAACACCCCGATTTTTAATCCCAGATGCCTGTTATGTCATTCATCGCAATCCCAGGATTACCATTTTTGCGATACATAATAGATTGGATATCACAGTACATCATCCATTACAAACCATACATAAGGTCTTACACAAATAAGGATCTCATGATCCAGTCTTAATACAACAAGCAACGGAATAAAGGATAAGCGTAGCGGTGGGGTCTATCTTTAGGGGCACAGGCAATGCTGACGAAGGCAGATAGTCCTAGTTATCATAGCCGTCCTGCTGGCCATCATCTTGGTAGTCTCCTTCATAGTCTGGCCATGAGAATAGCCAGGGACAAAAGCCATGAGTACTCTTTAAGTACTCGCAAACTACCACTAACAAGTAGGATAGTTCTAAGTTAAAGTGCAAACCCTAAGTTTAACTATAAAGTTAAGTTTGAAATGTAAGCTGAGTTCAGAAGCAAATAAAGATAAAATAAAGTGCTAGAATCACTTAAGTTGGGAAGCTAGTGTCATAAACACAACCCTCTTATGGTCAAGTCAAGATTCATCATTCCTTTCATAAGATATTTTGAAAACATCTGACAACGAAACAGTATGGCCATTCCAACTGTCCATTACCGCGGACGCGGCTATTTGAATAGTTTGACACTCTGCAGAGGTGGTACACTTTCACCACAAGATTTGATACATCTGTCAGGGATAACCCTGAATCATCATACTAAGTATGCAGATAATAAAACATAACCTTTCCTTTACACACCCTAGTATAAGCACCTCTCCTATGAGCATGGCCTCCCAACCATGACCATCTGTCATCTTGGGCACTTCATAGGTGGACAACATTGAGAGGTAGCCTCAGCTCAAACCTCTCCCACGAGGGAACTAATACTAATGCATATAAACTTCCGGCTAAGCCTTACCCAATTCAGGTATTGTGGTTGTACGGTAAATTTGGAATGGTATCGCATCCGAATCCAACCATCAGTTTTGTAAAAAGGGTTAAGGCTCATGCCTCAACATATTCACCATCATAAACCATTTGTGTTTTTCAACACATGTCAAAACATCTCAATAGAATGACTCATCACTCCAAGGTTTTCATAATTCATTTTCACCAAGTATTCCCATCTAGAGTGACTCAAGTTTTTATCTACTCTAAACTACTAAGTTAAGAGTGTTCACTAAGGTGGAAAGATGGGGTCAATCTCATGCCATAGAATGACATCTAGAGCTATCTATATAGGTCAAGGTTTTATACTCTTTATGCTACCTTCAAAACAAATAAAGACTTTGGGTAAAGTAAAGGAAGTAAAGCTTGAAAATAATCCTTGGGTAAATAATAGTCAAAGTGGTATAACCAAAGCATGCCTAAAGCATCTTTGCTCAACTCATCTAGCTTAATCCTAGATTGTTAAGCATTACACTTGCAAGTGTTAGCTTTCATTGTTAATGATGGCTTGCCTTGTGTAGTGCAGTGGTTGAAGTTTTCTTCCTCCTCTTGATAGAACTCCTCCTCCTCGAAAGCTTGGTCGGTACTATCGTCTATAAATACATACGGAGTACACAATCACCAAACAATACTTAACTAGTCTAATTAGCACTCTAAGGCACACATTTGATGATCTATTATCATCACAAGCATCACAAGTTTTATTAAATAGTTTCATTCTTTTTATTTAAGAAAAGTAATTTCTACTCATTGAAAAATAACTAAGATTTAATATTCACCGCTGATAATATGGGATCACGTGGACACATGTCATCACCACATATTCTAACCTGTGGGAAAGTGATTTAAGGATTGGATCACAATTACTTTGGTTGAAGTTCATTATTTAATGATTTAAAGTGACTAGAAATGCCTATATAGCATTATTTTGGTACTAGTCCAAAGTCACTGCATGTAAACCCTAATATTATTACATATTCAGATAGGTATGGTGAAATGTGATTTTTGAGAGTTGGAATCAACACAAAATCTATCATGGTTGATTTTATAAAAATGTTTGAATGTGCAAAAGCTTCTGTCTTGTTATTTTTACTAGGAGAGATCTCTAACTCTAATTGAATTATATACAACGGGCTTGGGTAGATCTTTTCATTAGCTTTCTAACGAAATTGGAATCACTCTATTTGGATTTGTAAATCTCTCTGAATTGATTTTCAAACTAGGGGACAAAACTAAGATCAAACCTAAATAGAAAAACCTAAGTTTGAATTAAATGGGTTGCGCGGGAAAGCTAACGGGCCGGCCCAGTGACACTCCGCGGCGCGGGGCACCACTGACATGGGGGGTCCACCAGTCAGTGGCTCTTTACACGCGAAGCGGTACGGGGCGATGTGGGCCGTTAGATTAGAACTAGGATCTACGGCTGGGGTTCGTCATCGACGACTGACAGGTCGCCGGCGAGGTCTAACCCTAGCGGCTCAGTGGGGGTGCTCAGGGGGCATACCAGGGCTCCAGCAACGACAGCGAGGTGGGCAAACGAACGTGCTGTCGACGGCAGGCTCAGGGGTGGTCGCGGCAGCTCCTGGGGTGGACGAAATCGACAACCCCTTCTCCTCCTCTGAAGCAGGCTCCTTCGGCCAAATTTCGGCAAACAAGTGCTCGAGCTGCTCCGGCTAGAGGTGGCGAAGGACCATTGAGGAGAGGAGAGTGGAATGGTGTGAGTGGATTGTGCTGGGGTGGCCTCTATTTATAGCTCGAGTAGGCGGCCGAGAGTGATGGGCGGGCGACTCCGGTGAGGGCTGCACAGCGTGCTAGCGGCGTGGCTCAAGGTAGGGGATGGTGGCCTGCCTCCTAGCGGTGCTCTATGGCTTAAATGCGGGGCTAGGGGTGGTGGCGTTTGGTCGGGCGGTGTCAACACTCGGATTTTTAATCCCAGATGCCTGTTATGTCATTCATCACAATCCCAGGATTACCATTTTTGCGAGACATAACAGATTGGATATCACAGTACATCATCCATTACAAACCATACATAAGGTCTTACACAAATAAGGATCTCATGATCCAGTCTTAATACAACAAGCAGCGGAAATAAAAGACAAGCGTAGCAGTGGGGTCCATCTTCAGGGGCACATGCAATGCTGACGAAGGCAGATAGTCCTAGTTATCATAGCCGTCCTGCTGGCCATCATCATGGTAGTCTCCTTCATAGTCTGGCCATGAGAATAGCCAGGGACAAAATCCAGGAGGACTCTTTAAGTATTCGCAAACTACCACTAACAAGTAGTATAGTTCTAAGTTAAAGTGCTAAATCTAAGTTTAACTATAAAGTTAAGTTTGAAACCTAAGCTAAGTTCTGAAGCAAAGAAAGATAAAATAAAGTTCTAGAATCACTTAAGTTGGGAAGCTATTGTCATAATCACAACCCTGTTGTGGTCAAGTAAAGATTCATCATTCATCTCATAAGTTATTTTGAAAACATCTGACAACCAAACAGTATGGCCATTCCAACTGTCCATAACCGTGGACGCGGCTATTCGAATAGTTTGACACTCTGCAGAGGTGGTACACTTTCACCACAAGATTCGATACATCTGTCAGGGATAACCCTGAATCATCATACTTAGTATGCAGATAATCAAACATAACCTTTCATTTACACACCCTAGTATAAGCACCTCTCCTATGAGCATGGCCTCCCAACCATGAACATATGTCATCTTGGGCACTGCATAGGTGGACAACCTTGAGAGGTAGCCTCAGCTCAAACCTCTCCCGCGAGGGAACTAATACTAATGCATATAAACTTCCGACTAAGCCTTACCCAATTCAGGTATTGTGGTTGTACGGTAAATTTGGAATGGTATCGCATCCGAATCCAACCATCAGTTTTGAAAAAGGGTTTAAGGATCATGCCTCAACATGTTCATCATCATAAACCATTTGTGTTTCACAACACATGTCAAAACATCTCAATAGAATGACTCATCATTCTAAGGTTTTCATAATTCATTTTCACCAAGTGTTCCCATCTAAAGTGACTCAAGTTTTATCTACTTTAAACTACTAAGTTAAGAGTGTTCACTAAGGTGGAAATGATGGGATCAATCTCATGCCATAGAGTGACATCTAAAGTTATCTCTATAGGTTAAGTTTTATACTCTTTATGCTACCTTCAAAACAAGTAAAGAACTTTGTGTAAAGTAAAGGAAGTAAAGCTTGGAAATTAATACTTGGGGTAAATACTAGTCAAAGTGGTATAACCAAAGCATGCCTAAAGCATCTTGGCTTGGGTTATCTAGATTGCAAGGGTTAACTTGTATTGCTAATGGTGGCTGATGTCTACGCACTTCTATTCTTGTAGACAATTGTTGGGCCTCCAAGTGCAGAGGTTTGTAGAACAACAGCAAGTTTTCCCTTAAGTGGATCACCCAAGGTTTATCGAACTCAGGGAGGAAGTGGTCAAAGGTATCCCCTCTCAAGCAACCCTGCAATCAAGATACAAGAAGTCTCTTGTGTCCCCAACACACCCAATACACTTGTCAGGTCTATAGGTGCACTAGTTCGACGAAGAGATAGTGAAATACAAGTGGTATAGATAATTATAAGTGGTAACAGTGATAGAAAGTAACTTGATAGCATGGAAGAGACTAAAGTAAAACTGAAATAAAGATGGAAGCAAGCAAACATGTAACAGATCTAGTAGCAAACGTTGTTTCAATGCTTAGAAACAAGGCCTAGGGATCATACTTTCAGGAGTGAACACTCTCTCATAAATATATCCTCTCTTTATGATACTACTCTTAACTACTCTCCGGTTGAACACTCTAATCGATGGTAGGGCTATAACAGCACACCTCAAAGTAAGCCTTTCCCATCTAGAAAACCCCACACTGTCACCTTGAGTACTAGATGAGTCCAACAAACACCACAATTTCATAAAGACATCCAACTCCAAATATAACTCATAACAAGTATTTTTAATCTCTAGCCTAAGTGCCACCATGGTGAGCACGCTGTCACTTTCACACACATGGGGAGAGCAGAGATCTATTAAAGCACTTGAGTAGCAAGGTAGATCTATAGATTACAAGCTCATGATCTCAATAAGATCATGCATAGAGAGAGAGATGAACACATAGCTACCGGTAGAACCCTTAGCCTCGAGAGAGAACTACTCCCTCCCCATCATGGGAATCAGCAATGGTGATGGAGATGGAGGTGGAGATCGATGGAGATGGCTCCGGGGGCACTTCTCCGTCCCGGCAGGGTGGCGGAACAGAGACTTTCTGTCCCCCGAATCCCCCCTTTGGTGGTGGCGGCGCTGTGGAACATTTCGTGGCTGGAGGCTTGACTATCTAGGGTTTTGGCTTCAGGAGGCTTCTTATAGGCCAGAGGGCAAGGTCGGTGGGCGGCCAGGGGGCCCACACCATGCCTTGGCGCGGCCTGGGGGGATCCGCGCCATGGGGTGGTGTGGCCATCCCGTGGCCCCTCTCCGACTCTCCTTCTGGCTTCGTGAGTCTTCCGAGAAAATATCAACTTTGGCTTTTGTCCGGTCCAATTCCGAGAATATTGATTTTCTGACTTTCCTGGAACCAAAAAACAGCAAAAAATAGGCAACTGGCACTGTGGCACTTGTTAATAGGTTAGTCCAAGAAATCATATGAAAAGTACTCCAAAGTGTGGACAAAACACAAGAAAGTGGATAAAACCAAGCATGTAACATCAAAAATTATAGATACATTTGCAATGTATCAGTGCCTTGCAAGGACAAGTTGCGAGGGTTAACTTGGATAGTGCTAGCTTGCCTTGGTTGGTGCAGTGGTTGAAGTTTTCTTCCTCTTCTTCTTGGTAGAACTCCTCCTCCTCAAAAGCTTGGTCGGTACTATCGTCTATAAATACATACAGAGTACACAATCACCAAACAATACTTAACTAGTCTAATTAGCACTCTAAGGCACATATTTAATGATCTATTATCATCACAAGCATCACAAGTTTTATTCAATAGTTTCATCCTTTTTATTTTAGAAAATTAATTTCTACTCATTGAAAATTAACTAAGATTTAATATTCACCACTTCAAATATGGGATCATGTGGACACATGTCATCACCACATATTCTAACATGTGGGAATGTGATTTAAGGGTTGGATCATAATTACTTTGGTTTAAGTTCCTTATTTAATGATTTAAAGTGACTAGAAATGCCTATATAGCATTATTTTGGTACTAGTCCAAAGTCACTGCATGTAAACCTTAATATTATTACATATTTAGATAGGTATGGGTAAATGTGATTTTTGATAGTTGGAATCAACTCAAAAGCTATCATGGTTGATTTTATAAAAATGTTGCAAGGTGAAAATGCTTCTGTTTTGTTATTTTTACTAGGAGAGATCTCTAACTCTAATTGAATTAAATCCAATGGGCTTGGGTAGATCTTTTCAGTAGCTTTCTAACAAAATTGGAATCACTCCATTTGGATTTGTAAATCTCTCCGAATTGAATTTCAAACTAGGGGACAAAACTAGGTTTAAACTAAAATAGTAAAATCCTAATTCAAACTAAATGGGTCACGCGGGAATGCTAACGGGCCGGCTTAGTGATACTACGCGGCGCGGGGCTCAGCTGATAGGGGGTCCACCAGTCAGAGGCTCATAACGCGTTAAGTGATACGGGGCAAAGTGGGCCGTTAGATTAGAATGGGGATCAACGGTTGGGACTCGTCGTCGATGACGGACCTGTCGCCGGTGAACTCTAACCCTAGCGGCTCGGTGGGGGCGCTCAGGGGGTGTACCAGGGCTCCAGTGACGATGGCGATGGGGGCAAACGAACTGGTGGTCGACGACGAATTCAGGGACAGTCGAGGCAGCTCCGAGGGTGGTCGCAATCAACGGGGCTCTTCTCCTCCAGAGGCGGCCAGCTCCGGTGCAATTCCGGCGACTGCGAGCTCGAGTGGCTCCAGGGAGAAGTGGGGAAGCCTCACTGAGGTGAGGGGAGGTGAGTGGTGTGCCGCATGGAGCTGGGGGTGGCCTCTATTTATAGCCCGACGATGCGACCGAAAGGCATGGGCGGTGTAGCATCCCATCCGTCTAACATATGTAGTGCTACATGGTCTAGTAATATAATGGCTACTTCCTACATATAATTGTTGCATCATAATTATATCATGCTCATGTCATCATGCCACCTTGCATTTGAGCATCATATAAAACACTTTTCATTTGGTTCTTCTCTCATATGCATTATTAATTGTATTTGGCTCTTGATATATTGTATTTGAATCTTGATAAATGCTTGATGCCCAAGTTGAGTTGGGGGCATATCTTTTATTCCACTCCACCACCTTTCTTTGTCACCACCTTATAATTCCACCATCCTAAGTACCCATGAGCTTTTAATCCATCCCATGAGCTTTTAATCTAGCTCATGTGGGTTGGGATGAATCCAATTATATTTTCCTTTAGCTTGGCCTTACTCCATATTTTGGAATGCATATTTATAAATGCCATGTTTATTTATTTTGTTTTCACAAGATTGAAACATGGCATTGAATGCTTTTGCACGGGCCATGCAAATCTCCACCACCACTTCTCCTTTGGGTTTTGTCCTTATTTTTAAAGTGGATCTTGTCTTTTGTTTTCATCCCAAGTGATTCTTAATATTTTGTGGAGCTCCACCTTTATCTATCTCCTACCACCACCATGTGTGTACCACAAGCCTCACCATCTTGATCTCCTCACCTTGCCATGTGCATCAAACCCCTCTCTCTCTCTCATCCTCACCTTTCTCTCCTTTTCACCCTCCATCCATGCATGATCAAGTGGATCATAACTAAACCCTACCCTAAACCCCCTCTCTCTAATCCTCTCTCTAAAACCCTAACCCTAACCAACCTCTTGCCATGCCATCTCTCACTCCCTATCTATGCCGACAGGGCCCACCCCAGCTCTCCCTCTCTGCCCATGCCGAGGCACCCTTCCTCTCTGACCCTAACCACTCCTAGACCGAGCCCGCCCCTCCAACCCTAGCTCCCTTGCCGAGCCTCCCTTCCCTCCTTTCTCTCTCTTGCTGCCCAGCATGCCCCACACCTGAGCCAGCCTCTTTGGTCTCGCCCGTCCCCACCTGCAGCCACCCCTGCCCTGCCTAGCCATGCCAGCACGTGAGCGTGAGGGAGAAGGAAAGGTGGCCGAAGCCACCTTTTCCTCCCCCGAGCAACCCCACGCCACCCCTCTCCTCTCTCGTCCATATCCACTTCCCCATGCCTCCTCTGCCGCGCCAGATCTACCCCAGGCCGCTGCGCCATTCCTCCCTCCTCCCCCTGGCTCCACTTTCTTTCACCGCCGGCCACCGTCGGTGTCCACCACCGTTCCCTCGTACCAGCAGGTGGGCGTGGCGTGGAGGTTGTCGAGGAAGACAGCGAGGTCCCCTGCATCGCCCCCGTACACGCCAGCGAGGAGGAGCCGATCCCTGCGTTGCTGATCGCCGACGGCCACCACAAACCCTAGCTCCGACCGGTCTCTGCGTCGTCGCCGTTCTGCTACTCCTCGGCCCGATCCGACCTCTCCGTCGAACTCGCGGTGAGCTGACCCACCTCCCTGACATCTCCTCCCTTGCTAACACCCTCTGGTCTCGTCGGTTGTCGTGTCGAACACGCTCTATGCGCCGGCGGTGTTGGCTTCGGCTCGTCTCCGCGCCGCATCACACCTTAGCTAGGCCCCGCTCTCCCTTCTGTCAGCCACCCCTCACCAGCCGCACTGGTTCCAGCCCTCGTTGCGCACACCACAGGTCGCGGGGTCGAACCCCCACGCCGCGCGCGTCGCGCGTTCGCCTGTCGATCACGGATCTGTCGGTCGATTCAGAGAAGGAGAAGAGCAGTGGGTCTGTGGTCACTTTACAATAGCCTCCCCTTTTAATTCGCTCTCAACCCGCGGTACACCGGGCCCCACCGGTCAGCCTCCCTGTTATTTTTACAGATAGGCACCCCGGATCTTCGTAAACCCCAATCCGCAGTCCCCGGATCCAGCACGTGTCGCCCACCGGCTGGCCGCGCGCGTAGTGGACCCGCGAGGCCGCCAGCCCCACCTGTCAGTCGCATAGGCTAGATAAGCTCGCGGTGAGAAAAGTTCCTGCGCACGGTTTTCGCCCAGTCAGCAGCGGCCCCACCCGTAGTGACTTGGGCTAGGTTTCTTTGGGTATAAAAATCTGCCTGTTTATCTGTTTTATTAAAACAATTACAGAAATGTTTTAATAAGAATTCAAATATGTTTTTAATAACTTTTAAATTATAAATCCAAATAATACAAATGATATAGGTTTTTGAATCAGAAAAATGTGAGGAATTCAAATATGCCATTCAAAATATTATTTGAGCACTTTAAATTTTCGAGCTAATTAAAAATTGCAATAAAAATGCCTTTTCTTAAATAATTGATAACTTTAATTCTACAACTCCGAATTCGACAAATAACATGTCTAAATCGATCAGCGCGACGAGCCCGTTCTATCTATGCATTCCTTGTTCTGAATTGAAGCATGCATCATGTCATTATTAAAAATCAGAACTGTTTATCGCAATAAAACTTGATCAACTAAATAATAAAATGAATTATTCTTGTCCCCACACCTCACCCATGCCATGCTACTTTATTGCCATGTAAAATTGTGCATCATTCATCATGACATGCTTGTTTGCTTGTCGCATTTTAATTTATATGCTGGTGCACTTTATTTATGTTGGTCCTTGTTTGTTTGGTTCTTCTTCGAATAGACTCCCCGCAGGAGAATTATCAGGATTCACAAGAGTTATACCCAGATCCATCTCTCGCTTCAACTGAGCTACCAGGCAAGCACTACCACATGCTTGCATACATATAGTACCTATTGCCTCTATCTTATTCTTGCATCATCGAGTCGCGATTGCATTAAATTGAATCCCAAGTACTGCATAGCCTTTACTTTTAAACCCCACCGAAGCTTGTTCCTCCATCCCATGAGCCATTACTACAGGAGTTGTCTGAGCCATGCGAGTCGTAGAAAAGCATGTGTAGGGTATGTGAGTGTCTGATGGATAACGAGGTACCTAAATAACTTAACCCGAGTAGTAATGGGATAACTAATGAAAGAGACACCGGTGAGCAATATCTGCTATTTGGTTTTCATGCTCACTTGTTTCCCGTAGGACCCCGAGTACTTGATTCCTGTTCCTTGACTATTCGCACTATCCACATCCGTGAGGCCTTATGGACCCCCTGAGCCAGAGCTTGATTCATTTCTATTTCTTGGGGCCACAAAGTAGTTTGGGGTTTTGTTACTATCCTGTACTTATGCCATGCTTTACTGTTGTATTTAAGATTGTGCGAGGAGCACTTGTACTGTTTTAGAATTGCGGAGTGTTTTCGCGGTATCGACAAGCCCAGTCACATTTTCGGGTTCCCAGTCGTTTACAGCCATTGGCACAAACCTTGAGTCCGTCTCGGAGTCAGCTAGCTTCGTTGCGGATAGCTTAATGGGGTGGCCCCCTAAAATATTTCTGAATCCTGTGATCGCTTTGTCGTGAATGCCTCGTTGGGTTTTGAGTTGGTTTTTCCGAGGTTGATCGAGTGTGTGTTGCTATTTGTGCACCCCTGCAGGGTAAATCTTTCTGAAAGCCATGTCCGCGGTTATGGACGACTTGGAGCACAGTTTCTCGATCATAGACAAGTATAACTAAATTACCGCTTTTAATCTGACTAAGTACCTGATTAGTAAATAGTGCAATACTCATGGAATGGTTAATAAAACTACCAACGGATGGGTTGTTCGTCCGCTTTCTCGTTGGTAAGCGAGAAGGAGGATGGATTTGTTAATTATACTGTTACAACTGTTGTTTCTAATTAACGGACATCCGTCTATCATTAGTTAGGCGGATGGTTAGCGAGTATCTCTAGGCTTGTTAGTTATTATCTTTAGCTGCAATTGCGTCACCCCAGGTATATGTCCCCTTTAGAGGCATAAAGACTTGCTGAGTAACCCTAGGGTCTCACACGATAAATTGTTTGATTCATATGAACAGGTGTACTCGCAAGATGGATACTGGGTGGAGGAGATGGATGATGTTGGCAACAATCACGCGGTGTAGAGATTCCGGGAACAGGGATCCGTGAGATCTATGG
Organism: Avena eriantha; assembly: GCA_910589775.1. Lineage (NCBI taxonomy): Eukaryota > Viridiplantae > Streptophyta > Magnoliopsida > Poales > Poaceae > Avena > Avena eriantha. Next base: position 430,033,008 of record OU342743.1, on the reverse strand, counting down.
GCGGGATGTGTTTATTTATGTGGCATCTTATGCCAATTTACTTCTTATCCATACTCGGATCTTGTTTTTCCGCTTCCGCCTTATACTCTGATGTTTGATGTATGAGGAGCTATCCTAAACTATTATTTCTATCTAGGATATTTGGTTCTTGCCTTATGGCGTTGCAATATTTCTATTTCTTTTAGATGGAATGGCTCTGTGAACAGTTGTATGGTGGCTTGCATACATACTCACTTGTGTATGTTGTTGATCCCTTCGCCTGCCGATTACGCCACTCGTTCTTGTCCCGGTGTTCTGAAAGTGGTTAGGACGACCAAAAGGTCTACCTGTGAGTGGCCCCTGGGCCCCACCGTACTATTTTAACCACTCTCGCTCATCCAGGCTTGCAACTAAGAGCGTAATTCACCGAGGTAGTTACAATTGGTATCAGAGCCATCTCGCCCTTCAGGGTCTCAGCCAAATGGTCGTTGTCAGTCTAGCAAATATTTTGGTAGTTATGTATACTAGGGAAAAACAAAACGTGAGAGTAGGACTGCTTCCATTTTTCTTCTTACCCACCCACCCACCCTTTTCTGGTAAGGAAGTGTAACGTTTTCAACCCTCTTCTAAAAATTCAAACTAGGATTCACGTGTTCTGGGTTTCGTAGTACCATAGGATGTGTGTGTGTGTGTGAATTCCTTGTCTATCTGTTGCATCCAAATGTTATCACTATCTTCCTTTTAGTTATCAACTGTTGGTGCATTCCATACCAACAGTCCTTTGTAAACCGACGCGATCTATCCGATTCGTTGTATACCGATGCGATCTGTCTTACTCTTTGTTATTCGACGTTACCTTGTTTGGGGTGTTCGTTTCTGTAGTTACTAATCTTCAGGTTCATCTTAAGAAGAAGGTGTTGGGATATGTGTTTTACTGATTCATGTGCGGAGTAATGATTTGAGTGCGGGATGGAGCCGCGACCATACCACTACTTTTATCATTCGCTCTTGTATATTGAATCAGTAGAGTTACTAATCTTGATTCGTTAAGTGGTTTTGCGCATATAGTGGTATTTTAATGCTGAAATTTGCGGAATTTTTTTCTTTGTTAGCTTGTGTACCACACTCCTTGTTCAGTCGTGTGCGATATGCTTAATATCTTCTAGGTGCTTTGAACTTTGTTGATATTTTAATATCATCTTAGTGAATTGTGTCCTTTAATCTTGGTTAATTCCATTTTGGTACTATTTTGGATTATTATTATTCTCCATTATAGTACTGACTTGTGTTTTTTATCAATCACAGGATGGCACCACCACGCCGTTCTGAGGAGGACATACCACCTGAACTGGGGGCTGCATTGGCAAGTATTGCAAATGCCTTGGGAACAATGCAGTAGAACCAACAGCGATTCGAAGAAAGCGTGTGGAGGAATGAGTTTGTTCCGCTACCTCCACCTCCCAAGCGAGGAGACATCAAGAGTTTTCTCAAGTTCAACCCACGCCAATTTGAGGTGTCTGATCAGCCACCTGATGCTGATGATTGGCTGCATGAAATGTCAAGGTTGCTGATGACTGCGGATGTTCCTGAGCATGAATGGGTAAAATGTGCCACTCACCTTCTGAAGGGAGATGCAACTCTGTGGTGAGAAAATTACCTAAAGGCAGACCACTCTGGTTTTCAGCCTACTTGGGAGCAATTCACTGCGGCTTTTAAAGAGCAATATCTGTCAGAAATTGTCATGGAAAGGATGAAGGAAGTGTTTCTCAACCTCAAGCAGGGCAATGACAATGTCAATACCTATATCAGAAACTTCATGAACCTTTCTCGGTATGGTGGCGATGAGATCTCTGATGACAAGAAGAAGCAAAAGAGGTTCAGGCAAGGACTCAATGCATCCATCAAATATGCTATCACTCATGCAAGGCCGGGGTCTTTTCTAGAACTCCAACATACAGCTCTGCACAAAGAAGCAAGTAGGCAAGTGTTTGAGGAGTCAAAGAAACACAGCCGCGATGCAGCAAGCTCTTCAGCTATGACAACTCCTTCTAAGCGCCGCGTGTGGGTTCCTAACACTCCACCGTCGCTCCCGGCTCCACCAAGACCGTCAAGCTATGCGGCAAGGCCACCAAACTCCTTCACTGCGGCTCCTAGGGGCTACAACCACAACTACCCTGGAGCGCCTAGCGGAGTCCCTGGCTACGCTGCTCCACGTCCACCTGGTGCTTGCTACACTTGTGGAAACACTGGGCATCAGCACTGGAATTGTCCAATGAACAAGAAAGCTCTTCCTCCACCACCTCCAAGACCTGCGGCAAGTTCTTCTATGGTTCGTGCACCTCCACCGCGGGCTCTCGACATCAACACCAAGCCCAGGTCTACGGTTGCTCGTGCCAACTGTGTCAACGTCGCTCAAGCTGAGCATGCATCTAGAGTTGTGATGGGTATGCTTCCTGTTAACTCAGTTCTTGCACGAATTTTGTTTGATTCTGGTGCATCACATTCTTTTATCTCTACAAGTTTTGCTGATGAGAATGGGTTATCTATGGATCCTCTCCCCAAGCGTTTAATGGTCCTTTCTCCTGGAGCAACAATGGCATCTTCTAAAATCAGCCATAACAATCAAATTGAGATTGGTGGTTCTTCGTTTCTTGCTTCCTTAATTATTCTGGGCAATTCTGACATTGATGTTATCTTGGGCATAGATTGGTTAACAACAAATGCAGCTGTGATTGATTGTGCTGAACGCTCGGTCTCTCTGAAAATTCCTGAAGGCCATATAGTCTATTCTCCAAGTCTGACTCCTGTAATTCAACTTTTCTCTTTGGCGGCTCTGAATGATGATGCTATGGAAGCTATTCAGAGTGTTCCGGTAGTCTGTGAGTTCCCAGATGTCTTTCCTAAAGAGTTGCCAGGTATGCCTCCGGCTCGTGAGGTCGAGTTTGTGATTGAACTTGAACCTGGTACCGCTCCTATCTCCAAGCGGCCTTATAAAATGGGTCCTGCTGAGTTGGCTGAACTCAAACGTCAGCTTGATGAACAAGAGAAGTTGGGTTTCATTTAGCACAGTACTTCTTCTTGGGGTAGCCCAACCATCTTTGTGAAGAAGTGAGACAAGACTGATAGACTTTGTGTTGACTATCGGGCTCTCAATGCTTAAACCATCAAGAATAAATATCCCCTTCCGCGGATTAATGATCTCTTCGATCAGCTAGCTAGAACTGTGGTATTCTCTAAGCTTGATTTGAGAAGTGGATATCATCAAATCAAGATCCGTAAGGAAGATATTCCCAAAACAGCTTTCACCACCCGCTATGGCCTATACGAGTACACGGTCATGTCTTTCGGTCTTACCAATGCACCTGCCACCTTCTCGAGGCTGATGAATTCGGTTTTCATGGAGTATCTTGATAAGTTCGTTGTGGTCTATCTGGATGACATTCTAGTCTATTCTAAGTCAAAGGAAGAACATGAAGAACATCTTTGGTGTGTCCTAAACAAGCTTTGTGAGAACCGCCTGTATGCAAAGTTCTCCAAGTGTAAGTTCTGGCTGCCTCAAGTCACCTATCTTGGTCACGTCATCTCTGCCAAGGGCATTGCTGTCAACCCAGAAACTATTAAGACAATTGTTGACTGGTTTCCACCCATAAATGTCAAAGAAGTCCGGAGTTTCCTTGGTTTGGCTAGTTACTGCCGTCGCTTCATTCAGAACTTCTCAAAGATTTCAAAGCGTCTTACCGATCTCCTCAAGAAAGGCAAGAAATACCTTTGGACTCTTGCATATCAAGCAAGCTGTGAAACACTCAAAGAGAAGCTCACTTCCACACCAATCTTGATTCCTCCAGACACATCAAAGCCTTTCCAGATATTCTATGACGCCTCATTGCAAGGATTGGGTGCAGTCCTTATGCAAGAAAAACAAGTTGTTGCTTATGCCTCTCGATAGTTGAAGACGCATGAGATCAACTATCCTACCCATGACCTCGAGCTCGCAGCAGTTGTCTTTTCTTTGAAGGTATGGAGGCATTACTTGCTTGGCAACCGTTGTGAGATCTTTTCTGATCACAAGAGTCTGAAGTATATCTTCACACAGCCTGATCTCAACCTTCGTCAGAGGAGGTGGATTGAAGCAATTAATGATTTCGATTTTACCATCAACTACACTCCGGGCAAAGCTAATGTCATGGCCGATGCTCTGAGCCGAAAAGCTTATGTCAATAACCTCATGGTGGAAGAACAACAGCCTCTCTTGTGTGAGGAATTCCGCAAGCTCAACCTTGAAATTATGGATCAAGGGTATCTTCTGAACCTTCTGGCAACCCCTCCCTTGGAAGAAAAAGTTCGCTCCATTCAACTTGGTGATCCTTACACTAAAAAGATCATCTCCAACATTCAGCTTTCAAAGTATGAGTCCTTCCACATTGACGACCAAGTCACTCTTTCCTTTGAACACCGGATGTTTGTTCCGAACTACCTGGGTTTAAGAGAGCAAGTTCTCAAGGAGGCGCATGATTCTGTTCTTTCTATCCACCCTGGCAGCACTAAGATGTACATGGACTTGAAAACACAATATTGGTGGCCTGGGTTGAAACGATATTGTGCCAAGTATGTCTCGGAGTGTGATGTCTGCCGCAGAGTTAAAGCTGTCCATCAGAAACCTTCTGGTCTTCTACATCCATTGAAGCCTCCGGAGTGGAAATGGGAGAAAGTAGAGATGGACTTCATTACTGGTTTTCCAAGGTCGCAGAAGGGCAACAATGCAATCTTTGTTGTCATCGACATGCTTTCTAAAGTGGCTCACTTCTTTCCCGTCAAGGAAACAATTTCTGCAATTCAGTTGGCTGAGCTCTATATCAACATAATTTTCTCTCTGTATGGGGTTCCTCTTGAGATCAGCTCAGACCGTGGAAGCATCTTCACTTCCAAGTTCTGGGGAAGTTTCCAAAATGCTTTGGGAACAAAATTGAACTTCAGCACAGCTTACCACCCTCAGTCGCAAGGACAAGTTGAAAGGATCAATCAGATTCTGGAAGATATGCTCTGTGCTTGCGTTATCTCTTTCGGCATGAAGTGGGAAGAATGTCTTCCTTATGCTGAATTCTCTTACAACAATAGCTTTCAGAAAAGTCTAAAGATGGCACCATTTGAGGTTCTCTATGGACGCAAATGCAGAACTCCAATTGGTTGGTCGGGCATAGGAGAAAGAACATTGTTTGGCCCCGACATTGTAACTCAAGCGGAGGAGAAGGTTCACATCATTCTTGAAAACCTGAAGATTGCTCAAAGTCGCCAGAAGAGCAATTATGACAGAAAGCACACGGACATGGAGTATGTTCCTGGTGATCTCGTTTACCTTCGTGTCACTCCCATGAGAGGCACGCACCGGTTTGGTATCAAAGGAAAGCTGGCTCCTAGATACATCGGCCCTTTCAGAATTCGTGGAGAAGAGAAGTTGCTTACGCTCGTGAGCTTCCTGAAAAACTCAAGGTCCATGATGTCTTTCATATCTCTCAGCTCAATAAGTGCTTCAAGGATCCCGGAAGGACCGTGGACCATGAACTCATCAATCTCCAAGAAGATCTGTCTTATCAGGAACACGCCACAAAATTCTAGAAGTCGCAGAAAGAAGGACTCGCAACAAGTCCATCAAGTTCTGCAAGGTGCAGTGGTCGCACCATTCCATTGATGAAGCCACTTGGGAATGCGAGGATGAGCTCCGTGCCAAGTACCCTACCCTCTTCGTGTCTTCTTCTTCCTAGAATCTCGGGGCGAGATTCTTGTTTAGTGGGGGAGATTTATAACATCCCATCTGTCTAACATATGTAATGCTACATGGTCTAGTAATATAATGGCTACTTCCTACATATAATTGTTGCATCATAATTATATCATGCTCATGTCATCATGCCACCTTGCATTTGAGCATCATATAAAACACTTTTCATTTGGTTCTTCTCTCATATGCATTATTAATTGTATTTGGCTCTTGATATATTGTATTTGAATCTTGATAAATGCTTGATGCCCAAGTTGAGTTGAGGGCATATCTTTTATTCCACTCCACCACCTTTCTTTGTCACCACCTTATAATTCCACCATCCTAAGTACCCATGAGCTTTTAATCCATCCCATGAGCTTTTAATCTAGCTCATGTGGGTTGGGATGAATCCAATTATATTTTCCTTTAGCTTGGCCTTACTCCATATTTTGGAATGGATATGTATAAATGCCATGTTTATTTATTTTGTTTTCACAAGATTAAAACATGGCATTGAATGCTTTTGCATGGGCCATGCAAATCTCCACCACCTCTTCTCCTTTGGGTTTTGTCCTTGTTTTTAAAGTGGATCTTGTCTTTTGTTTTCATCCCAAGTGATTCTTAATATTTTGTGGAGCTCCACCTTTATCTCTCTCCTACCACCACCATGTGTGCACCACAAGCCTCACCATATTGATCTCCTCACCTTGCCATGTGCATCAAACCCCTCTCTCTCTCTCTCATCCTCACCTTTCTCTCCTTTTCACCCTCCATCCATGCATGATCAAGTGGATCATAACTAAACCCTACCCTAAACCCCCTCTCTCTAATCCTCTCTCTAAAACCCTAACCCTAACCAACCTCTTGCCATGCCATCTCTCACTCCCTATCTATGCCGACAGGGCCCACCCCAGCTCTCCCTCTCTGCCCATGCCGAGGCACCCTTCCTCTCTGACCCTAACCACTCCTAGACCGAGCCCGCCCCTCCAACCCTAGCTCCCTTGCCGAGCCTCCCTTCCCTCCTTTCTCTCTCTCGCTGCCTAGCAGGCCCCACACCCGAGCCAGCCTCTCTGGTCTCGCCCGTCCCCACCTGCAGCCACCCCTGCCCTGCCTAGCCATGCCAACACGTGAGCGTGAGGGAGAAGGAAAGGTGGACGAAGCCACCTTTTCCTCCACCGAGCTACCCCACGCCACCCCTCTCCTCTCCCGTCCATATCCACTTCCCCACGCCTCCTCTGCCGCGCCAGATCTACCCCAGGCCGCTGCGCCGTTCCTCCCTCCTCCCCCTGGCTCCACTTTCTTTCACCGCCGGCCACCGTCGGTGTCCACCACCGTTCCCTCGTACCAGCAGGCGGGCTTGGCGTGGAGGTTGTCGAGGAAGACATCGAGGTCCCCTGCGTCGCCCCCGTACACGCCAGCGAGGAGGAGCTATCCCTGCGTTGCTAATCGCCGACGGCCACCGCAAACCCTAGCTCCTACCGGTCTCTGCGTCGTCGCCATTCTGCTACTCCTCGGCCCGATCCGACCTCTCCGTCGAACTCGCGGTGAGCTGACCCACCTCCCTGACATCCCCTCCCTCGCTAACACCCTCTGGTCTTGCCGGTCGTCGTGTCGAACATGCTCTGTGCGCCGGCGGTGTTGGCTTCGGCTCGTCTCTGCGCCGCATCACACCTTAGCTAGGCCCCGCTCTCCCTTCTGTCAGCCTCCCCTCACCAGCCGCACTGGTTCCAGCCCTCGTCGCGCACACCGCAGGTCACGGGGTCGAACCCCTGCGCCGCGCGCGTCGCGCGTTTGCTTGTCGATCACGGATCTGTCGGTCGATTCAGAGAAGGAGAAGAGCAGTGGGTCTGTGGTCACTTTACAATAGCCCTCCTTTTAATTCGCTCTCAACCCGTGGTACACCGGGCCCCACCGGTCAGCCTCCCTGTTCTTTTTACAGATAGGCACCCCGGATCTTCGTAAACCCCAATCCGCAGTCCCCGGATCCAGCACCTGTCGCCCACCGGCTGGCCGCGCGCGAAGTGGACCCGCGAGGCCGCCAGCCCCACCTGTCAGTCGCATAGGCTAGATAAGCTCGCGGTGAGAAAAGTTCCTGCCCGTGGTTTTCGCCCAGTTAGCAGCGGCCCCACCCGTCAGTGACTTGGGCTAGGTTTCTCTGGGTATAAAAATCCGCCTGTTTATCTATTTTATTAAAAGAATTATAGAAATGTTTAAATAAGAATTCAAATCTATTTTTATAACTTTTAAATTATAAATCTAAATAATACAAATGATATAGGTTTTTGAATCAGAAAAATGTGAGGAATTCAAATATGCCATTCAAAATATTATTTGAGCACTTTAAATTTTCGAGCTAATTAAAAATTGCAATAAAAATGCCTTTTCTTAAATAATTGATAACTTTAATTCTACAACTCCGAATTCGACAAATAACATGTCTAAATTGATCAGCGCGACGAGCCCGTTCAATCTATGCATTCCTTGTTCTGAATTGAAGAATGCATCATGTCATTATTAAAAATCAGAACTGTTTATCGCAATAAAACTTGATCAACTAAATAATAAAATGAATTATTCTTGTCCCCACACCTCACCCATGCCATGCTACTTTATTGCCATGTAAAATTGTGCATCATTCATCATGGCATGCTTGTTTGCTTGTCGCATTTTAATTCATATGCTGGTGCACTTTATTTATGTTGGCCCTTGTTTGTTTGGTTCTTCTTCGAATAGACGTCCCGCAGGAGAATTATCAGGATTCACGGGAGTTCTACCCAGATCCATCTCTCGCTTCAACTGAGCTACCACGCAAGCACTACCACATGCTTGTATACATATAGTACCTATTGCCTCTATCTTATTCTTGCATCATTGAGTCGCGATTGCATTAAATTGAATCCCAAGTACTGCATAGCCTTTACTTTTAAACCCCACCGAAGCTTGTTCCTCCATCCCATGAGCCATTACTACAGGAGTTGTCTGAGCCATGTGAGTCATAGAAAAGCATGTGTAGGGTATGTGAGTGTGTGATGGAGAACGAGGTACCTAAACAACTTAACCCGAGTAGTAATGGGATAACTAATGAAAGAGGCACCGGTGAGCAATATCTGCTATTTGGTTTTCATGCCCACTTGTTTCCCGTAGGACCCCGAGTACTTGATTCCTGTTCCTTGACTATTCGCACTATCCACATCCGGGAGGCCTTATGGACCCCCTGAGCCAGATCTTGATTCATTTCTATTTCTTGGGGCCACAAAGTAGTTTGGGGTTTTGTTACTATCCTGTACTTATGCCATGCTTTACTGTTGTATTTAAGATTGTGCGAGGAGCACCTGTACTGTTTAAGAATTGCGGAGTGTTTTCGTGGTATCGACAAGCCCAGTCACATTTTCGGGTTCCCAGTCGTTTACAGCCATTGGCGCAAACCTTGAGTCCGTCTCGGAGTGAGCTAGCTTCGTTGCGGGTAGCTTAATGGGGTGGCCCCGTGAAATATTTCTGAATCCTATGATCGCTTTGTCGTGAATGCCTCGTTGGATTTTGAGTTGGTTTTTCCGAGGTTGATCGAGTGTGTGTTGCTATTTGTCCACCCCTGCAGGGTAAATGTTCCTGAAAGCCGTGTCCGTGGTTATGGACGACTTGGAGCACAGTTTCTCGATCATAGACAAGTATAACTAAAGTACCGCTTTTAATCTGACTAAGTACCTGATTAGTAAATAGTGCAATACTCATGGAATGGTTAATAAAACTGCCAACGGATGGGTTGTTCGTCTGCTTTCTCGTTGGTAAGCGAGAAGGAGGATGGATTTGTTAATTATACTGTTACAACTGTTGTTTCTAATTAACGGACATCCGTCTATCATTGGTTAGGCGGATGTATGGCGAGTATCTCTAGGTTTGTTAGTTATTATCTTTTGCTGCAATTGCGTCACCCTAGGTATATGTCCCCTTTAGAGGCATAAAGACTTGCTGAGTACCCCTAGGGTCTCACACGATAAATTGTTTGATTCATATGAACATGTGTACCCGCAAGATGGATACTAGGTGGAGGAGACGGATGATGTTGGCAACGATCACGCGGTGTAGAGATTCTGGGAACGGGGATCCGTGAGATCTATGGGCGGGATGTGTTTATTTATGTGGCATCTTATGCCAATTTGCTTCTTATCCGTACTCAGATCTTGTTTTTCCGCTTCCGGCTGATACTCTGATGTTTGATGTATGAGGTGCTATCCTAAACTATTATTTCTATCTAGGATATTTGGATCTTGCCGTATGGCGTTGCAATATTTCTATTTCTTTTAGATGGAATGGCTCTGTGAACAGTTGTATGGTGGCTTGCATACATACTCACTTGTGTATGTAGTTGATCCCTTCGCCTGCTTATTACGCCGCTCGTTCTTGTCCCGATGTTCTGAAAGTGGTTAGGACGGCCGAAAGGTCTACCTGTGAGTGGCCCCTGGGCCCCACCGTACTATTTTAACCACTCTCGCTCATCCAGGCTTGCAACTAAGAGCGTAATTCACCGAGGTAGTTACAGGCGGGCGGCTCCGGCGAGGGCTCCACAGCATGCTAGCAGCGTGGCTTGAGGTAGGGGACGATGGCTGGTCTCCTGGCGGTGCTCTACGAATTGAATGTGGGCCTAGGGACGGTGGTATGCGGTCGGGCGGTGCGCGCGCTCTAAGCGGCAGAGGCGGCGGTCTCAACGGAGAGCGGTGGCTGTGGTGCAATGGGCAGCGAACGGGCATGTCTGGCGTATTCCTGGTGTCGTGGCGGAGCGGTGGACGCGGGCCGCGGTCGAGGGGCGGCATGTACACGCATGTCGGGCGCGGTGCTCTGGCGCGTGCTCGGCATGGTGCAGAGGCACTGGGCGCGGCGCATTGGCGGTGGTCCACGGTCTGGCTCGGCTCGGGGAGGGGATAGAGGGTGGCGGTGAGGTGCGGGCTAGCTACTAGACATGGTGAGAGAGAGAGAGGGGCGGTCTGCTGCGGCGGTGACCAAGTTGGCCGGCGACATGGTGCTCGGCATGGCATGGTAATGCCACTAGGGGGTAGGGGATGGGTTAGTTAGGCCTTGGTTTGATCAAAGGGAGACAAAGGGATTAAATGGAGATCAAATGGGGGCAAAACCCTGTACAAAACAGTGAGCTAGATATTAGGTGTAAAACCTGCCTGCCATGTGTTTGTAGAAATGGCCGCAAGAAACTTACTTTGGAATTTTGAAAAGATTTTTGGTGGGTGTGCTAGTATTAAGCTTGAGACTCTGTGGTTGCTTGGGTTTTGAAATTTGAGCTCATTTGAGTGGTTTTTGAAATAGTGGGATCTTCCCATATGAAATAGATTCAATTTTCCAATGCCATTTAAATATAGTGTTTGAATGTTTTTGGCCGATCACAAAGTGGGCCTTGGTACATCATTATGTGTACTAGCAAGGGGTGCAAAGAGCCACATTTGTTTCTGTTAGGTTTTGCGTACTAGGAATAGCCAAAGTAGTCATGTTGATTAAACTGGCACAAATGACCATTCTCTTCTTTTATTCATTTTGATTTGTTTTTCTTTGGGATTTGTTTGGGAATGATTAGATGATGTTTATTTCACCTAAGAATCATTTTACAAGCAATGGATCACTTAAACATGGCAATTCAAATCAACTCCTATTTTAAATGCACACAGATATGAATGGTTTAATAATTTTAATTGGAAAAGTTTTTGTTAACCCTAATTTTGATGATTTGGATCTTAATAACCTTGGATTAAAGTTTTGGGATGTTACAAACCTTCCCCCCTTAAAAAAATCTCATCCCGAGATTTACAAAGAAAACTAGGAACTAAAGAGATCTGGGAACTCTGTCCTAATGTAATCTTCTCGCTCCCAAGTGGCTTCCTCTTCGGTATGGTTGCTCCACTGAATCTTGAGAAACTTGATACTCCTGGTCCTGGTGGTTCTGTAAGCTTCTTCCAAGATACGGATGGGCACTTCACGATACGTCAGGTCATTGTTGATCTCCACAGCTCTGTGATCGATGTTCTTGAAAACTTCAGTCTTCTCCGGCACTTCCAATTTGCAAAGTAACGAGATATGGAACACATTGTGGATGGCTGACATCTCTTCAGGTAGTTCTAGTTGATACCATACTTCTCCTCGACGATTCAAAATTTTGAAGGGCCCGATATATCTGGGGGCTAACTTTCCTTTCAGACTAAAGCGTTGGGTTCCCTTCAATGGTGAAACCTTGAGATATACAAAATCTCCGACATTAAAAGTCAGGTCTCTCCTTCTCTCGTCAGCATAACTCTTCTGTTTGGATTGGGCGGTCTTGAGGTGCTCACGGACTTTGTGAACCTTCTCTTCGGCTTCTCAGAGAATGTCGGGTCCAAAGATCTGACTCTCTCCTACTTGCAACCAATTCAAAGGGGTACGTCACTTTCTTCCGTATAGGAATTCAAATGGTGCCATCTGCAAACTAGCTTGATAACTGTTGTTATATGAGAATTCTGCGAAAGGCAGGCAGTCTTCCCATTTTGATCCATACTCTAACACACAAGCTCTTAACATATCCTCTAGGATCTGGTTGACTCTCTCAGTCTGTCCATTAGTTTGCAGGTGATAAGCTGTGCTGAAGTTCAATTTGGTTCCCAATCCTTCCTGAACTTTCTGCCAAAATCTCTAGGTAAACTGGGTTCCTCGGTCTGATACTATGGTCTTGGGGGTTCCATGCAGACTAACAATCCTAGCAATATACAGTTCTGCTAGCTTCGAACTCTGGTAGGTAGTCTTGACCGGGATAAAGTGAGCTACCTTGGACAGTCTATCAACTATGACCCAGATTGAGTCATTTCCCCTACTGGAACTAGGCAAACCGGTGATAAAGTCCGTTCTGACGGAATCCCAATTCCATTCCGGAATCTGCAATGGTTGCAACAGTCCTGCAGGTCTCTAATGCTCTGCTTTCACTCTTTGACAGATGCCACACTTGGCGATGTAGCTTCCGATTTCTCTCTTCATCTTGTGCCACCAAAATTGCTCTTTCAAATCCTGATACATCTTCGTTCCTCCGGGGTGGATAGAATAAAGAGTATCATGAGCTTCATGCATGATAACTTGCTTCAGCTCCAAATCTGCTGGCACACAGATACGTCCTTTGTACCACATAACTCCTTCTTCGTCTTTAGTGAATCCAGGTACCTTTCCTGTACTAATACGACGTTTGATCCTGTCGATACTCACATTTCCCTTCTGGGCTTCCTTGATTTGGATAATCAAAGTGGGTTGAAGTTCCATGCTAGCTAAGAATCCTTTGCTAACTAATTCAGTTCTGAACTGCTCCAACTCTTCATACAAACTTGGCTACTTCTCTTTGATCATAGTGTTTAGCCTACAAGGCAATCTGCTAAGAGCATCCGCTACCACATTGGCTTTACCGGGGTGATAGTGAATGTCAAGGTCATAATCCTTGATTAACTCTATCCATCTCCTTTGCCTCATATTCAGCTCCTTCTGAGTGAAAATATACTTCAAGCTTTTGTGATCGGAGTAAATCTCACAGCGATTACCCATCAGATAATGACACCATGTCTTCAATGCCAAAACTACGGCTACTAATTCAAGATCATGGGTCGGATAGTTTTGCTCATGCTGCTTCAGTTGTCGAGACAGATAAGCGATGACTTTGCCTTCTTTTATCAATACACATCCGATACCAATCTTGGATGCATCACAACATACATCAAATGGCTTCTTGATGTCTGGCATGATCAATATTGGGGCTGCTACCAATCTCTTCTTCAGTTCTTGGAAACTAGCTTCACATTTGTCAGTCCATTCAAACTTCTTGTCCTTTTTCAACAATTGGGTCATGGGTCTAGCAATGCTCGAGAATCCTTCTACGAACTTGCGGTAATATCCCGCTAATCCGAGAAATGCACGGACTTGGGTTTGAGTGGTTGGGGCTTCCCATTCTTCGACATCTTTGATCTTGGCGGGATCAACAATGACTCCTCCGGTAGACACAATATGTCCTAGGAATCCTACTTCTTTCAGCCAAAACTCACACTTGCTGAACTTGGCATATAACCGATGCTCTGTCAGGGTTTCTAGGATGATTCCCAGATGTTGCTCATGCTCTTCTTCTGACTTGGAGTATATAAGGATGTCGTCGATAAACACAACTACAAACTTATCTAGGAAATTCATAAAGATCTTATTCATGAGATTCATGAAATAAGCAGGGGCATTGGTTAATCCAAAAGACATAACCGTATACTCGTATAAACCATAGCGAGTAGTAGAGGCGGTCTTCGGAATATCCATTGCACGAACCTTAAGTTGGTGATAACCAGTCCTAAGATCAACCTTTAAGAATACCTGGGCTCCAGTCAACTGATCAAATAGATCCTCTATCTTTGGCAAGGGGTACTTGTTCTTGATGGTGACGGCATTCAACTTTCTGTAATCTATGCACAAACGGTTGCCTCCATCTTTCTTGTCGACGAATAACACTGGTGATCTCCATGGCGATGTGCTTCGTTGAATCAAGCCTTTTGCTAACATGGCATCCAACTGCTTCTTCAGTTCCACTAACTCCGAGGGGTTCATGCTATAGGGTCTCTGGGCTATGGGTCCGGTTCCGGGGATTAGGTCGATAATGAACTCAATATCCCTATCCGGGGGCATACCTGGCAATTCATCTGGGAATATGTCGGGGTATTCATAGACTAATCTGACTTGGTCTATGGTGGGTAGGGCTAGACTCTTGTTGCACTTGAATTGACGAGGTAATGTTTCAGATATATGCTCTACTGTGACTCCAGAGCTACTGGTCATGGTGATGGCTTTCTTAGCACTGTCTATCATTCCTTTATGCCTTGACATCCAGTCCATACCAAGTACTACTTCCAATCCTTTGGTTCCAAGTACAATTAGGTTGGCATAAAAATCTATCCCATGTATTCTGGTAGGCACAGCTTTGCAAAATTTTCTAGCTTTGGTGGTTGAACCGGGGATTTGAACTATCATGACATGCTTCAAGTTGGTTGGGTGAATCTTACTAGTGCATGCAAATTCTTCGGTGATAAATGATTTGCGATGCTCCCGAATCAAACAATACCCTTGCTAAAACTAAGTTGACAGAAAACATACCCAGCACTACATCTGGCGCTTCTTGGGCTTCTTTGGCGTTCATGTGGAAGAGACGACCGTTGCGGTTGTGAGGGTTCCCTGGGGCAAATCTTCTCCCTGGTTGAACATGACGCTGCTGTTGAGCTGGGGCATTCACATTGGCAGTGGCGGCAGTCTTCTTGGGACACTCATTGGAATAGTGACCCTTCACTCCACACTCGAAACAAGTGATATGGGACTTGTCCTTTGCTGCGACAGGCACAACATTGCTGCCAGTTCTGGGTGCAGTGTTGTTGTTGTTACTCTTGGGAGGTGCACGGTTGAAGTTGTTGGCATTGCCGGAGTTGTGGTTGTTTCCTCCGGACTTCACATTGCCTCCGCTACGGTTGGGGTAGCTTGGGCAAGACATTGGGGGTCGATTGTTCCTTGGTGCATATCCTGGTGAGGGGTTGGGACGGTAATTCTGGTGACTACTGGATCCAGATTGCTGCATCATATGGCGTTTGCGGTTGTCGTTTGCCTGGTTAATCTTCACTTCCATCTGAATGGCAGAGTCGACTAGCTCTTCGAGATCCTCAAAGCGGATGTTGACGAGGACAGTCTGCATCTCGTCATGCAGTCCGTTCAGGAATCTCTCCTTCTTCTTGGCCTCTGTGTTGATCTCATCAGGGGCATACCTTGCAAGCGACATGGACCTGTCACGGTACTCCACCACAGTCATTCTGCCTTGCTTCAAGTCGTGGAACTCATCGCTCATTCTGGTTACTAGACCCTGCGGCACGTGGGTGCGGCTGAACTTGATTTTGACGACTTCCCATGTCATCACTTGACCATGGTTCATGTTACGGATACTAGTCCACCAAGCTCTTGCTTCTCCTGCTAGGTAGTGGGTGGCGAAGAGAACTTTCTCGTTGTCATCAACTCCTGCAACTTCTAAGTTGTTTTCCATTGTCTGTAACCAGTCATCAGCATCTAGTGGGTTTTCAGCTTGGTTAAAGATTGGGGGATTGGTATTCTGAAAGTTTTTGAGTTTGGATCCATGGTGATCCTGATTTCCATGTCCTTGGTTGTTGAGAGCCATCTAGGCGATCTGTTGTAGTGTTGCTAGATTAGCTTGGTGTTCTGCCCTGCTTGCTTCTCTGTCTGTGATGGGATTCTGCAAGATCTGCAGCATTGGGTCTTGCGACGAGCTACTCCCTCCTTGGTTTCCACGAGTCATCTGAAGATTGAGGTAGATAAAGGGGTAAGAGGGAAAGTTTTAAGGTTCATGGTTTTGGTTTCAAGCTAAAACTTTGAGTTAGACTCAGGTTTTGCAACTAACTCCATTTCATTCATGCAAACAAGCACATGATACAAACACACACCACAACAACAAAGGAAAACAGATGGTTTGAAGAACCATTCTGCAAGCTATGATACAGTGGGACCGATACATCTCATGCTACAACAGTGCTCTAGTGCATCTACTCATCGTTGATGAAGTCGGAGTCCTCATCGTCAGTGTAGAAGTCCACAACATCCTCCTCCAGAAAGTCATCATCATTGCTGAGGTAAGAATCCATATCTCCCTGGATGTCTTGACCCTCCTCTTCTTCCTCCTTTGCTGCAAGCTGAGCTTCCTGCTCCTTGACGGTCTTCTCGAGGTCGGCCACCTTCTTGCGAAGACGGGCGATGGTGCGATCCTTCTTCTCGCGTTGGAGGCAAAGAGACTGACGGTCCTTGACTAGCAGTGAGAAAGTCTGGGCCTTATGGTTGGCAATGGCACGATTGTGGTTGGCAAACTCCCTAGCATTGTCCAACTCCTTCTGGCGATCGTATAGCAGGAAGTCAAGGTTCTCCACTTGATGCTTCAGCTTTGGGTGACTTGGCATCTCCATCGGCATTCCCATGAAGACACGTCTTGCATAGTGAGCAAAATGGGTTCATTGGATTTGGTTGACGCTAAGGGCACATAGACGTGCAAGAGCTTCATGCATTGCCCTGGCTAATCCATCTAGCAAGTTGTTCTCTCTCACAGAGAACTGGATTCTCCCGAACATTGGTGCTTCTATGCTCCCTCTAAGATCAGTGGTGGCTAGCCACTATAAATCTCCTCCTGGGGGTCCTGGAAGTTGAGCTCCAAGAAACACCGGATGGGGGCGTCCCAGTAACTCTGACAGTGAATCCAGATCCCTATCAAAGATCAGTTGACCTCCGTTTCCCAACTGGTAGAACTTGCTGAACTGAGTCTCCATCTACAAGAATTTAGGATGAGGAAATTAGTGAAGTGATCAAGTGTGTCAGATTTTAAGTAGTAATGTAAGAATTTTGAGGAACATGAATTTTTGAGAAAGAATGAATTCCCAAGGGTAAGAGAGGAAATATTTTTTCATAAATACTCACTTTGGGTTTTGAAACTAAGTTTTTGTTTGGACGTCCATTCTAACTGGGGTCTCCTATGGTCAGGATGGCTCTGATACCAACTTGTCAACACCCGGATTTTTAATCCTAGATGCCTATTATGTCATTCATCGCAATCCCAGGATTACCATTTTTGCGAGACATAACAGATTGGATATCACAGTACATCATCCATTACAAACCATACATAAGGTCTTACACAAATAAGGATCTCATGATCCAGTCTTAATACAACAAGCAGCGGAATAAAGGATAAGCGTAGCGGTGGGGTCCATCTCCAGGGGGACAGGCAATGCTGACGAAGGCAGATAGTCCTAGTTATCATAGCCGTCCATCTGGCCATCATCTTGGTAGTCTCCTTCATAGTCTGGCCATGAGAATAGCCAGGGACAAAAGCCATGAGTACTCTTTAAGTACTCGCAAACTACCACTAACAAGTAGGATAGTTCTAAGTTAAAGTGCAAACCCTAAGTTTAACTATAAAGTTAAGTTTGAAACCTAAGCTGAGTTCAGAAGCAAAGAAAGATAAAATAAAGTGCTAGAATCACTTAAGTTGGAAGCTAGTGTCATAAACACAACCCTGTTGTGGTCAAGTCAAGATTCATCATTCCTTTCTTTATTTTGAAAACATCTAACAACAAAACAGTATGGCCATTCCAACTGTCCATAACCGCAGACGCGGCTATTCGAATAGTTTGACACTCTGCAGAGGTGGTACACTTTCACCACAAGATTCGATACATCTGTCAGGGATAACCCTGAATCATCATACTTAGTATGCAGATAATCAAACATAACCTTTCCTTTACACACCCTAGTATAAGCACCTCTCCTATGAGCATGGCCTCCCAACCATGACCATCTGTCATCTTGGGCACTGCATAGGTGGACAACATTGAGAGGTAGCCTCAGCTCAAACCTCTCCCATGAGGGAACTAATACTAATGCATATAAACTTCTGGCTAAGCCTTACCCAATTCAAGTATTGTGGTTGTACGGTAAATTTGGAATGGTATCGCATCCGAATCCAACCATCAGTTTTGTAAAAAGGGTTAAGGCTCATGCCTCAACATTTTCACCATCATAAACCATTTGTGTTTTTCAACACATGTCAAAACATCTCAATGGAATGACTCATCACTCCAAGGTTTTCATAATTCATTTTCACCAAGTATTCCCATCTAGAGTGACTCAAGTTTTTATTTACTCTAAACTACTAAGTTAAGAGTGTTCACTAAGGTGGAAAGATGGGGTCAATCTCATGCCATAGAATGACATATAAAGCTATCTATATAGGTCAAGTTTTATACTCTTTATGCTACCTTCAAAACAAGTAAAAGACTTTGGGTAAAGTAAAGGAAGTAAAGCTTGAAAATAATACTTGGGTAAATAATAGTCAAAGTGGTATAACCAAAGCATGCCTAAAGCATCTTTGCTCAACTCATCTAGCTTAATCCTAGCTTGTTAAGCATTATACTTGCAAGTGTTAGCTTGCATTGTTAATGATGGCTTGCCTTGTGTAGTGCAGTGGTTGAAGTTTTCTTCCTCCTCTTGATAGAACTCCTCCTCCTCGAAAGCTTGGTCGGTATTATCGTCTATAAATACATACGGAGTACACAATCACCAAACAATACTTAACTAGTCTAATTAACACTCTAAGGCACACATTTGATGATCTATTATCATCACAAGCATCACAAGTTTTATTAAATAGTTTCATTCTTTTTATTTAAGAAAAGTAATTTCTACTCATTGAAAAATAACTAAGATTTAATATTCACCACTTAAAATATGGGATCATGTGGACACATGTCATCACCACATATTCTAACATGTGGGAAGTGATTTAAGGATTGGATCACAATTACTTTGGTTGAAGTTCATTATTTAATGATTTAAAGTGACTAGAAATGCCTATATAGCACTATTTTGGTACTAGTCCAAAGTCACTGCATGTAAACCCTAATATTATTACATATTCAGATAGGTATGGTGAAATGTGATTTTTCAGAGTTGGAATCAACTCAAAAGCTATCATGGTTGATTTTATAAAAAATGTTTGAATGTGCAAAAGCTTCTGTCTTGTTATTTTTACTAGGAGAGATCTTTAACTCTAATTGAATTAAATCCAACGGGCTTGGGTAGATCTCTTCAGTATCTTTCTAACAAAATTGGAATCACTCCATTTTGATTTGTAAATCTCTCTGAATTGTTTTTCAAACTAAGGGACAAAACTAAGTTCAAACCTAAATAGAAAAACCTACGTTTGAATTAAATGGGTTGCGAGGCTAAGCTAACGGGCCGACCCAGTGACACGCCGCGGCGTGGGGCACAACTGACAGGGCGTCCACCGGTTAGCGGCTATTTACACACGAAGCGGTACTGGGCGATGTGGGCCGTTAGATTAGAACTAGGATCTACGGCTGGGGTTCGTCATCGACGACTGACATGTCGCCGGCGAGGTCTAAACCTAGCTGCTCGGTGGGGGTGCTTAGGGGGCATACTAGGGCTCCAGCGATGACGGCGAGGTGGGCAAACGAACATGCTGTCGATGGCGCCTTCTCCTCCTCCGCAGCGGGCTCCTCCGGCCAAATTCCGGCAAACAAGTGCTCGAGGTGCTCCAGCTAGAGGTGGGGAAGAACCAGTGAGGAGAGGGGAGTGGAATGGTGTGAGTGGATTGTGCTGGGGTGGCCTCTATTTATAGCTCGACGAGGCGACCGAGAGTGATGGACGGGCGACTCCGATGAGGGCTGCACAACGTGCTAGCGGCGTGGCTCGAGGTAGGGGACGGTGGCCTGCCTCCTGGCGGTGCTCTGTGGCTTAAATGCGGGGCTAGGGGCGGTGGCGTTTGGTCGGGCGGTGCTCATGCTCTGAGTAGCAGAGGCGGTGTTCGACACGGCGGGCAGTGGCTATGGTTCAAATGGCAGCGAACGGGCATGTCCGGGCGGTTCCTGGGGTCGTGGCGAAGCGATGAGCACGGGCTGCGGTTGAGGCGCGGCGTGTGCACGCTTGTCGGGCGCGGCGCTCTGGCACGTGCTCAGCATGGCGCAGACGCTCTGGGCGCGGCACTCTGCTGGTGGTCCACGGCTCGGCTCTGCTC